>JAJMDD010000004.1:0-514244 GCA_030573355.1 Helenozyma rhizophorensis
TGTTGCAGTCGCCCTTCAACAAATTGGAGTTGGTTTTTCTTTCTGTGGCAAGCACCACGCCGTTGGCGGACTTGATGCCGATGGTGGTGACACCCTGTTTCACCGCATTCAATGCTTTAGTTGCAACTAGAAACTAGTCTTCCCTATATTGATTTTTGGCTCTTATGGCGCCGCCATAATTGTAGAAAACGAAAGGAATGGGTAACATACCCAATGCAATGAATCCAATGACACTACCACCCCAGTGAACGCCCAAATCGTCGAACAACTGCTTCGCAAACAAGGGGTATCCCGCAGCAAAAATCGATCTCAGAAAGGTCGCACATGCAATTGCCAGAGCGGAATACGTGGTGAAAGTGTCCACTAAGTAGTTCAAACTGCCTTGAAATATGACAATGAAGGAGAACCCGATAAAAGTTATCCCGAAGCATGGAACTATCCAGTGGATAGTATCTCTGCTCGTCCATGCAAACAAAAATATGCCCACAGGCATTAGCCAAGCTCCATAAATTATGATAGTGAATCTCTCCTCGGGAACCGGCTGATAATCGTTGGCTTTTAAAATTCTTCCGTAGCGAGCTGCAAACAACATATTAGTCACACAACCAATGACTACCCCCACAAAGAGAGCAATGTTTGGAAGAGTTGCCACAGTTCCCTGCCAACCCCTTGTAATAGCAAAGGCTTCGGGCATGGTTGTAATTATCAAATAGAATACACCATAGACATAGCTGGCGAAAAGTACGATGAAGAACACAATTGGAGTCACCAACATCGCAAAAGGACGCACCAAATGGGATTTTGCAATGCTGGGAACATCCATCTGCCATTCGTCGCGCTTGCAGTGAAGCGACCATCTGCCAGTAGAAATTCTTAGCCGTTTTGTGTGTAATTGTGTCAAGACTGGAACGTAAGTCTCATCAAGCCAAGTCTGGCAACAAGCGAAAAGCGAAACGCTCAACAATCCACTGAAAAATTGTGGGATTCGCCACGTCAGCACTTCTTCACTACTATACATTAATAGCAGTGCAATGGTAGGACCATAACTTGGTCCCATTGACACGAAAAGTGCGTACACAGCAAAATACTTTCCTCGAACAGAAGGGTCTGGATAAAGATCTGCAAGCACGCCACCGGCCAGCACAATCGGTGCTCCAGAAAAGAATCCACAAAAGAAGCGGTATATCAATAAGGACGGAAAGTTGTAAGCTGTGGCGGATGCAAAAGAAAATAAGCCCGAGATAAGGAAAGGGAATAATACTCCCGCCTTTCTTCCATAAATCTCCGAAAGAGGCGCGAATACCATTGGTCCGATTGCAATACCTAGGATATACAATGAGGATGTGAGAAGGGAAACCTCCCTCAGTACCCCGAACTCTTCCTTCATGAGATTTGTAAACCTCAGAGTGGACATTGTAGTTGAGCCGAGCTGAGCAGCAAAGGTAGTCAACCCATAAAGCACTGTGTGTTTGATTTTTTTCAGTCTCGGCCAGTTTCCCGGTTTAAGAGGGCTGTCGGAGTCGAACACTAGTACCCCGGACTTTCCCTCGGGTGCAAGTGGAGTGAAATCAGTATCGTCATCGCTTCGTGAGGAGATAGAGTGCTCACAAGGGTAGTTCTGAGACTTTTCCATTGGTGTGCAAATACCTTGCTCCGATGGACTTCCAGTTTCTCAGACTGACATGAATTCTATCGGGATGCGAAACATTCCGCATGAGGCATTAGCGGAAACTTCCGTGACTGCGATAAGGGTTGCATCTAGATACGCCGCGCATGAACTTGCATATCTACGACATGGTCTAAAGGGATACTTAAAGCGCCACATGTTTGCTGAAACTTGGTCACAGCTACCCAATTGATATGTCTGACATTAAGCACAATCTTCACTACGCTGCTGACGAGGTGAACGAGGATGACAGTGACCATGTGTTGTCTACCGTGCTCTCACCAACGGGTAAGACCATTCAGATCATGGCAAACGATGTGGACGACGCTATGGCGTATGCCGACGAGACGAAAGATGTCACACTCGATCCCGTGTTCGAGAGAAAACTCGTGCGCAAAATAGACTGGATGTTACTTCCAGTGGTCGGATGCCTCATGTCGTGCCAGTTGATGGACAAGACCACCAACTCGTATGCAGCATTGATGAACATGAAGGTGGACTTGAATATGACAGCGAAAGAGTACACCTGGGTAGGGAGCTCATTTTATTTGGGTTACCTTGTTTTCCAGTATCCAGCAAATCTTACTTTGCAAAGATTCCCACTCTCCAAGACTTTGGGAACTGTCGTAATTACTTGGGGTTGCATTTTGATGCTCCATGCGGCCACCTCCAACAGCGCAGGATTTTTGGCTCTTCGTGTACTTTTGGGCTCACTTGAATGTTTTATGAACCCCGCTTATATCTTGCTCACCACACAATGGTGGAAAAAGGAAGAGCACTTCATGCGCAGTTGCATTTGGGTCGGAATTCAAGGTTGTGGTACCCTTTTGGGAGCAGGAATTGCTCATGGCTTGTACATCTACCGTGGGTCGACAGGACACATCTTTGCAAGCTGGAGGTTATTCTACATAATCACCGGTCTTATCACCATTTCCGTTGGCATTCTTTCCATAGTTCATGTGCCGGATATTCCAACAAAGGCTTGGTTCTTGTCCGATTACGAGAAAAAGTATGTTGTGCAGCGGATCAGGAACAACCAACAAGGTTTCGGAAATCATCACTTGAAAAAGGGGCAGGTGGTCGAGGCTTTCACAGACGTTACCGCATGGATTTTCTTTATCTATGGAATGTCTTACGCCATTCCTAATGGTGGCTTCACCAACTTTGGTTCCATTTTATTGAACGAGGATTTTGGCTTCAGCTCTGCGCAGTCTTTGTTGATGAACATGCCAGGAGGTGGAATCGATGTAATTGTGCCACCTTTGGTTGCATGGATCACCACCAAATATCTCAAGGGTCAGCGTTTGATTGCTTGCATCGTCGTGAACTGTATCTGTATTGTTGGGATGTGTCTATTGAACTTCACCGACCACCGTGGATCCAAACTTGCAGGATACTATTCTTTCTATATGGCGACTGCCAGTCTTGCTTGTATGGCTTCAATAGTCTCTTCCAACGTCGCTGGCTCGTCGAAGAAAGTGACTATTTCAACAATCTACTTCATTGGCTACTGCGTCGGAAATATTGTGGGACCACAAACTTTTACCACAGCACCCTATGTGGGGGCTAAGACTGCTATGTTGGTATGCTTCGCCGTTGGCACTGGGTGCTTGACTTCTTTGTACATCATTTACCGCAAAAGAAACATGCAAAAGGAAGCTCACAGGAAGAAGTTGGGTCTGGACTATGTCGTCCCTGAGAATGTTGAGTTTGCTGATTTGACTGATAAGGAGAATCCAGAGTTCCGTTACTCTTTGTGATTCGACATTGATTGTGTACAATTTATCCGTGTATTAAATATATTCTGTTCAACTCCACGTGTGATGTCTTCGAAAGGACGCGCAGTACTTTCCAACGAAACCCACGTATTGTTCGATCGTAGAAACACTCGTTCTAAATTCTGGGGTTGCCTGTAGTTCTCGGGGATACCGCACAGCCAGGAAACTTTCATTTCTTTGAATTTCATGCAATCTATGCGAATTTTCAGACTCTGACCACAATGTTATTCAAAATACTTATCGGAAATAGGGCGCTCGGCCGGTAAGGTGAAAAGACCAGAGTTTTCCTTCAAGCGATACTGAACTACCTTTAATAACTCATAGATCAAGGACAATTTTGGCGTGTCCACACGCAACTCCTTGGCCACAGTCAACAAATTTCCCAAGATCACCTCTAGCTCAATAGGGTTGCCTTTCTTCACATCAACGAGCATCGACGGCTGAAACCAGTCTCCATCATCCGAATGTACAACCGCGTTGATCACGTCATTAGGCAAGGTAACACCGTCAGCTTTTGCAATCGCAATCACCTCTTTCATGAGAGGAATTGAGATGGCCTCTAAGCCCCCAGAAAGAAATAATCTACCAGTATCGACTTGTGAAAGAGCCGCAACAGTGTTCAATGTCGCGTTGTACACCAACTTTCGGTACCTGTACCACTTTGCATCGGGGAAGTAAGTGCAGTCATTGCGGTCGTTGGAGTAGAGCGCAATGAACTCTTTTGTCTTGGCTTCTTGCACCTCCTTATCCAAGTTAGGGTTCTCAAAGTAAGAAACCAATGACTTGTCCTTTTGGGTTTGAGTGATGGTTCCGCCGTGATTATGCGATCCGATGTGGGAAACTCCAGAGATGCAAATGTTCTGAGGGAACTTGGCAAAGAATGGGCGTGCCAAGTCGAACCCATTCTGAAACAACACAATGGTGGTTAGCTCTGGGGTGATGACTGGTTCCACTAGCTTCTCCAACTGGGTAATGTCCGGCAAGTTCTTGGTCGCGATGACGACGAAGTCGTACTTCACATGCGCAGCTTCTTCAACATTCGCAAATACGTTCTCTGGCTTCCATCCCTTGATGGAACCGTAGTCGACAGAGTCGATATTGTAGCCGTCTTTGATGACAGTTTCGTAGTCTCTGCGTACCACAACCGAAAGGGTTGCCTTCCCCACGTAGTTTATTCCGTAGGCAACTATGGTGCCGACACCGCCGGTGCCGATCAAAAGAATGTTAGGTTTGGAATCTTCAATGGTCATGTCTCAGCCAGTCACATTGCGTAGCGCTTGTGACTTTATATAGGGTCAGGTGTCCGTATCTGGAGTCGTATCTTTCCGCCGCGCGGATCTGCCACGGTTGCGAGCCTGAGCCACAACGGAAATGGTTACCCGAGAGCAGTTTCCCAAACGAGATCTGAAAAAGGTGACATCTGTATCGCGTAACGATAAAAACACATCTAGCTTTTGTCGCGATCTGTGGCTGGTTTCGAAGCGTCTGCTGACTATGGCCGTGCTTGACTTATTGAGGGTGTTTATTAGTCTCTAAATATTCTACACTTGAGCCACCCCAATTGAGTGTCTAGCATCTAATTTTTAGCCACAGAAAATATTTTCAAGCAATTGTCCACTCAACCACGTTCTTTAGCGCTGCGAGCTCTAGGACGCAAACCGGCCACGGGGTTGGGGTCTGCCGGCATCATTCTAGCAGTAAGCCCAGTGTAGAACCAGTCAATCATAGTTAAGACGTCGTAAACAGGTAGACCCGTAGCATCTTGTATGGACCGGGATGTTGGAGGCATCTGCGTGCACTCAAGCACAAACGCACCGATCGTAGGATTGTCAGATAATGCCTGTTGCGCCAACGCCACCAATTCGGCATTGAGCTCTTCCGCGTGGTATGGCGAGCCCTCAATGATGATATTCTTGAGGTGCCCACCTTTCTTCGTGCCATATACCACGAGGCGCTTTTGATGCTGCTCGCTGATGCCGACGCCATCAAAATGTTCCTTCCCCAACAGGCCCTGGTCGAAAGTCAAAATGGCAACCATCTTATTCTGCGGAAGCACTGCAAGCACGTTAGGGACTTGGAGCAAGCTGGATGTTGCAATCGGAATGTTGATTTTTGCAGCAAGTCGCGACTGAACCTGAGCAAGAAAGCCGCACAGCGTGATCACACCAATGGCGCCATTTTGTTCCAACTCATGACAAGCCTCTGCGAACATATCAACAAAATCTTCGGAAAACTCTCCACTGAACACCACCTTCTGCACCGTGGCCAGCCTCACCTGCGCATGGACGAGTGGGAACGCAAACGAGTCTGGATTTAAAGGATCTCCCGGCGGACGGTGAATGTCGTCGGTGTAGTCAAGGCAGAGTGCTCCAAGAGGTTTGAGTTCTTGAGGGAAGTAAGACATGATGGTGGGATCACAGGTGTCAGAGTACGTATTTGAATGCTACGGGTTATGCGCCCTGTGTCATGCATGTCTTATCTATTTCTTGCGATAAGGTACTTAAGCGGCTGTTTCCGTCGGAGCAATACGCCAACGTCATAGGGAACTCTAGACGCCGCTTCAACATCTTACGCTCAACCTAAAGGTTTTCAATCAGCAAGTATTTCTGCCGAACGCAGAAGGACAATTGCCAGATGGCCATCGTTCCCCCTTTGGTGCCTGGTGACACGCCTACGCCAGCACTCAGAACACGCGCTAGAGGTAAGCATCACATGGCAGCATGCTGTGCGTGCAAGAAGAAGCGGAAAAAGTGCGACGGAAAGTACCCAGTATGCTCGGCGTGCGCCAGTGCAAACATACCTTGCACTATTCGGGACTTGACAACCTCCCGTGTGATACCGAGGAACTACATTCAGACATTGGAAGAGAGAGTAGCTGACCTAGAAGCTGTGGTGGCTTTAAGTGGTAACCGCAATCGGCTTGACGAATCCTCGCCGCAAAGTTCTACCACCCCAACGTCATCCACCTCCGCCGCCTCGAAGGGATCGCTTGAAATGGAGGTGGGTTACATCACGTTGGGTGCAGCAGCTGAGTCAAGGTACCTCGGTGCAAGCAGTGCATACTCAATTGCTAAGGCAATCACCAATCTGATACACTACTACCGCAGCGACTCTGCGGCGACGCTTGAACTGCATCTCAGCCAACCCAATGACGTAGAGGAGGAGCAGCCTTTTGTGGTGCCTTCGAAATCAGTTGCACAGCGTTATTTGAGCAGTTACAAGAGGATTGTGCAATGTCAGTACCCATTTCTTGACTGGGAGTGGGTAGCCCAAGGCTTCGACAACGTGATCCAGGGCACAAGCGCAACGGCAGAAGAACTGTTCTTCACATACATGATTCTTGCAATCGGGCTGCAAGTTACGGAGTCTGCGCTGCACAACGTTAGCACCAAGCGACTTTTCTCCAAGGCCCTAGAATCGATAACGCCCATCATCGAGGCCAACACCCTTCGTACGGTGCAAGCTTACTTGATCTTGGCGATGTTTTCCCAAAAAATGCCCGATGGGTCGCTGATCTGGCAAACCACGGGATTAGCAATTCGGACCGCTGTGGGTTTGGGCCTCCATCGCGAGCCCTACAGGAAAGAAGAGGATCAAGGTCAACTCAAGACATGGATTTTTTGGTCCGCTTACGGGTTAGAGCGAATCAATGGCATGGTTTTGGGTCGTCCCTTCGGAATAAGCGATGTCGATATTGATGCTCCACTCCCACTCGAAACTCCAGATACTGCTGTTGCATGCCATGTGGTTCGCTTAAGACGTATACAATCCAGCATATGCTCGTTCGTGTACAAGCCTCAGCACCATCTTTTCAGAATCGATAGTAAAGAGGCAGATGCAACTCGTGTTGAAATCGTTTTGGAGCTAAACAATTGGGTGCTGACCTTTCCGGCTAAAAGTGAACCTCTTCTGTCGTTCGAAACCCCTAACTGGTCGCTCATCTCTTACCATAACCTGATGCTTTTGCTCCTACGCCCCGTGGTTCTCGAGGTGCTGATACACAAGCGCGAGCTGAACGACCGCCTGATCGAGTGGTTTAAGGTCTTCACTCAGCTGGCGAGCGCCATATGTTTGAATTACAAAGAGATCCACGCCAAAGGTAAGATGAGTTACACTTGGCTCGCGTTACATTGCGTTTTCGTTGCGGGTTTGAGTTTCTTGTACTGCTTGTGGGTGGATCTTTCGCTCAGTGTACTCGAATGGCGTCGCCGCGGGGTAGTCTACGATACCATTTCCGCATGTTCAAGCATCTTGTATGTCTTGGCAGAGCGGTTTTCTTCTGCTGCTGTCTTTCGTGACACATTCGAGTCCATTTCAAACACAGTTTTGCAAAGGATTGATGAGAGCAAAGTCTCTTCGGTTCTGCGCGATACAACATACCAGCACCAATTACTGCAGAGGGCTGGCCCTTCGTACGGCCAGGAGTCCACGAAATTTCTTGTGGGTGCACTCTCGAAGGAGAGTATAGGAATCGATCAGTATCTTGGGTTTGACTTGGACGAGTTTAGAGATGATGAGACAAGCGGAATTCAGAGCGAGGTTCTGCAGCAAAATCCCCTTCCTCAACCTAACAGTTCCCAATTTGATGGGAATCTTTGGGAATATTTGGACAACACAGGCGACAAGTATCTTCGCCATATCTACTATCATATGGAAAATGGACTCCTGTGAACAAATTGGAGTCTGGTACAAATTACGAGTGAATTACTTATGTATACGCGAAGGAAGCTCAACGTCAGGTTCAATCGCTTGTGCTGGAAAGGACTCAAGAGAACTACCATAATCCAAAAATCATTGTCCTGCATACTTCTGAGCATATCCAGCAGGTCAATAATATGCGCATACAACCAATTGAATGATCTCACAATAGTTTACAAGATTGATGGATGTAACGCGGACTTGCAGCTCGCCGCATACATGACTTCATAATGGAACGTTTATTCACGCACATGTATTACGTATGCTTCGTGTTCTTGGCTCGAATCATGCATGGCGTTCATCGATTCCGACTACAAATTCAAAGTGAATGGAGGACGGTTTAAGTAACAAACGTTGTGGTGGACAACTGTATTCCTTTCACCTTAGTGTGTGGGCCGTTCTCCTTGAACTTTCTCTCACGGAACATGTAATTCTTGTGCAGAACTGATAGGGGCATAACCCAGCATTGCGCGACGGGTAAATGATTTGCACCGTTTTTCATGGCAAACCATTGTATTGTTGCAGATAGTCCTTCCCGATCGGAAAAAATTACCTTCTCGGATCATATCCGCGTGCAATAGACTGTATGAGTTATGCATGGGCAAGCTGAGATCGGAGTCCATGTTTTTGATGTGCAGCGCACTCAACTAGAAGTACTTATTGAGTGTGAATAGAAGCTTTACTAGACACGGTCAACGAGAAGTGCAACTGCAGCCGGTTCGCGTGAAATCCAATTTGTCATTGGATCGGTAATCGACCACCGCCCAGAAGTGATAATTTGCGAACGGGAAAGCGCAGTAATTCTCCGCATGATCAGCTTCGCATCCTACAATGAGTGCTTCACCTGCTCATAAACCCTCCCTGACATCACTGCCGCGAGTAATTGTGAATAGCAGCTTGGATTTCGCTAGCCTTCCCGAATGGGTGTTCGTAAGATGACTTGTGGGAAACCTGACGGAGAATGGGCAAACTGAACAGAACGAACACAACGACCAGGAGTAGTCTAATGTGACAATATAGGACATAACTTCGAAGGGCCAGGTGAAACTTACCGGGAAAAGAGATCGACCCAGCATTGGAGTAGAGGTTGAATCCAGAGCGGCGATTACTTAAGTTTTGAGTCGCAAATCCTGCTGCAGCTAGAAGCAGCTGCAGAAATCCGAGGTTGAGGGTAAATGCTGCCAAGAAAAGAGATTGTGCGCTCCATCCATTCGGAATTTGTTCGAAGTCTTTGAATCCCAATCTTTGTGGGCTCCAACCGTATGAGACTCGAGGTAAATCAGTGCGAATCCATATTCCAAACGGGTAATACAGACTGAATAGCCCGCCCAGAGCATTTAGAGCAATCAGTATACCAGATGACCCTTATGGTTTCTAGTTACTATGAATGAAGCGTGTATCCATGGCAAAACGTGAGGCATGCTTGAATCAAAGACAGTTGGCACCCAGGGTGGTGGACATGGTGGAGCAGAACATGATGAATTCCAGTATCTTAACTGAGATTCACCCTTTTGGGGAATAATCCTATCATCTTGACATCATTGTCCTCTTTTCACAACACGTGTAGTAAACGGACAAAAAAGCAGTATTTTGATTTCAAGTATGAATAAACTCTATACTAGCCGGAAGTTTAAAATGCAGCTCCTATCTATAGTTCATTGTTGGAATCTCAGAGGTGGCATCTACTAGTGCTCACTTATATTGGCAACGCACTTTCGGCACTCATTAATGATTTTTTCCTGGAAACTTCAGGTGTATGTACATTCCGGAGTAGTTTCTTGTTGGATGTATTGAATGGCCTTCTTCCGTTGACTTTTCCTCTCGATTTCGATTTTTGTACCTCGTTTACACTAATTGTGAAATAGCTCCTCGGAAGAATGGCATATAATTTTTCGCAGCTTCAAGGCGAAAAGCTAAAAAACCGTAAACACTGCGACTCATAAGGGAGAGAAGATGGAACCTACGAAAGATTACGAATCACAAAGGACGAACCTTTAGAATTTGTTTCTTTCTTCACTATTCAGATGTGAGACTCGAATCCTATGTTCGTCTACTAGTCCAATTAAAAAACCATTCGTGGTGTCTTGAGTAAGGCACATGCAAACCTCCAAAATGTCTTGTTTACAAAACAATTCGGCAGACTTCTGAAACTCGAGGCGATCAGCCTCAAACATGCCTTATTTGTCGCATCATCTTCCATGTCGTTAGGCACGTGAACCAAACAATGCCGAGATTGTACAATAAGAGATTCCTTGGACGAATAAGAGATACAGAACTTTATTCTGTTCACCGTCTCAGGATAGGCTTCCAAGCGTAGCACATTCCGATGTACGATGGAGAAACTGCTTGAAAGCATCCCTCACGGTCTCGTAAACTTTTCACGTGCAACAACCTGTTATGCACTCTAGCAAAAGCTTCGCAATAGGGTCGTTGGATGATGCATGAAGTCTTCTAAAGCCGTTTGTATACGACGGCGGTAGAGGCTTAAAGGTACAACCGCATGATGAGTGCATAGACTCATCGAAGGAGTACGTTTAGTTACGACATGCGGGCGTCCTCCACGTTTCTTCGCATGCGTAAACTCTAATTTGCATTTGTCAATCAAACTGGAGACTCTGTACGAGGAATGCGCTTTGAACAGATATTTTTAAACGTGAGTGCTTCTAATCCGACTCATACGAATCCTGTTTACCGCATTAGTACGAAGCTCTCCGAGCTAGTTCTCAACAAGACGAGGAGGTGAAGTTTTCGTCAATGCCACCAGATTCAGGAGCGTGCATGGAGTATGTGTTGCGCGATTGGTGCAACATCGCGAATGTTATCGCTCGAGGAATACCCGAAGAGGTTGTATTTGATACGTTCGTGGCAAGCATCGTGGAATGACAGCAAAGAACACCAATCCGGGCCTGCAAAGGTTAGTATCCTTGGGTGCGGGTTATGTTCTCGCAGCATCAAGTAGGTTGTTCAGCTATGGATGCAAATATCTTGATATAAAGCGTGGGTAAAATCCAATTCATTTGGAAACTCATCAATTGACACGCATGATAATTTCGCTCCTTTTCATAATTCAATTGGTGGTGAGCGTTGCAGCTCTCACCAAGCCCTCTGAAGACTCCTGGTACCAGTGCCCCGATGGCTACGAGGACCAGCCGCTTGGTGCAATTCTCAAGACGAGAACAACTCCCGGAGGGTTGAAAACAATAGTCATCCCTTTGAATGTCGCTGGCTCTTGGCAATTGTTGGTGAGGTCGTCAGATTCGCACGGGAACCCTAATTGCATTGTCACCACTGTGATTGCACCTAACAACGGCGACCCTAATAAACTCTTGTCCTACCAGAGTGCGCAAGACTCGGCGAAGCTTGACTGTTCGACTTCCTACGCTATCCAAAATGGTGCTTCTTTGCTCACAGTGACCACTAGCTCCGAGATGTTCTTGGTCTCGCTCGCTTTAGAGAGAGGTTGGTATGTTACCTCCTCTGACTACGAAGGGCCCAAGTCTGCATACACTGCTGGCATCCAAGCTGGACACGCCGTATTGGACGCTGTTAGAGCCACCTTGCAGACCGGGGATCTCACAGGAATTTCTAAAGACGCGAAGGTGGCCTATTGGGGGTACTCTGGCGGCTCCCTCGCATCTGGTTGGGCTGCCCAGCTTCAGCCAGACTACGCCCCTGAACTTGGTGACCAGTCTATTGGTGCGGCTGTTGGTGGCTATGTTACTGACATCGCGTCCGTGGCACACTCTATCGATGGATCTGTGTTTGCAGGTATCATCCCATTGGCTGTGACTGGTCTCGCCAACGAATACCCGGACATGAATAGCGAAATTTCTGGTGCTTTCACGAGCGCATTGGCGAAATTCCGTTTCGCCCAAGCGGGCAACTTCTGCATTGCAGACGGCGTCGTGTACTACCTCTTGAACAAATTCTTTACAGGTCCATTGAGATACGTCACCGCTGGCTTCGACATTTTCAATCACCCTGTGCTCAAGAAGGTGCTTGACGAGAACACGTTGGCATTCAACTCCTCTACGACCCTGCCCACCATGCCTCTCATGATCTACCACGGCAAGCTCGACGAAGTTGTGCCCTTCAGCTCTGTCCAGAGAGCCGTGGATCAGTACTGCTCTAATGGCATCGCCTCTCTTGAGCTTAACGCTGTTTCCACCACAGGACACCTCACTGAGGTGGTTGATGGCTCCACTGCAGCTTTTGCTTGGTTGGAGGCCAGGTTCGCTGGAAAGCCTGCGGTGGAAGGTTGCGTTCAGACAACGCGCCTCACCAACCTTGACTACCCCGGCGTGAACTCTTCTCTTGCGACAGTGATACAATCTGCCTTCGCTACGGTGTTCGGAAGCGACATCGGACCAAATGGAGAAAACATCGACTTGGCCCAATTGATCAAGACATGGATTGGAATTATTCCAAATATTAATATCTAAACTTTTCACCTCTACCGACGAAGGAATCGTATGAAATTTGGAAACATTACTTGAAATACACGCTCGGTTAGACCAAGAAGACCTAATTTACTATCTGGTTGGGATAAAGCCGAAACCAAAAGTTGAGGATCACATTCACCACTTGACGCATGAATTCATTCACGCATGACCTCCGAAAACACAAACAAAATAGAGAAGCTTCTTATCTCCTCCGCCAGCATATTGCGCCCCTATTTATGCGGCGAGGGTAATTGAAAACATGGTCATAGGACGGATGCAAGTCGCTTGAATTTCGCGTGCAATATACACATATGGAACATTCTCGGTTAAAGAAAGCTTTTCAGAAAGAAGTATAAGGCTCACCGCATCAAGGGTGAGGAATAGCTCACATTTAAATACATTCTCGATAAAACCAACAATAAATCCCGGATTACCGCGAAGCTTTCGTGTAAATTGCATGGTAGACTGCTCTCGCTAAAACTTGTAGATATGCGTTCTCGGTTCGGCATGCACTATAGTATTCCGGAATGTGCGTTTTGTTCTTTCGTAGGTTCTAAGTAAAAAGGGCAGTAGCGGTTTATCTCCGAAGACACACTGAACAGATGATTCCTTGTGAAACAAGATATTCGTAATGTTGTGTTTGCGTACTAGACCATGATTGGCTCTGGTGTATGCATCTCAACCTCAACAGCAGGTTAAAACTACCTCATCTTAACTCCATGCAACACTTGCTATGAATCTCGCGCAGTTGCCTTTGGCGAAAAGAACGCCAAGACATTACTGGGGAATGTTTTAACGCACGTTTATGTCTAGTGCTAATTTCAGCTATGTTTCGTCCCGAGGCATGGAAGTCAGTACTCTCCCGACCAAACGCATGTCTCATGTTCGAAGGTGTGCACACGAGATCAAAACCGTGTATAGATATGTCATACTGCTTGAGACATTCTTGTAAGTCAAAAATGTTAAGGGGGCTTACGATATATCGAAGAACCACACAGAAGAATCGAAAAAACGGCACCGCAGCACAATCGCGTAGAATAGCTGAACAGGGTTGTGTGATGCAACGATGTACTACGAACAATCAAAGAACTCAACATTATCTCTATATAGCGTAAAGTCAACCTGAGCTCTTGATGCGGTGTGAGGTGCAAAAAGTAGGGCTTGATTGAGAGGCTACCAATCGGGCGAGCCACTCGCACTCTCCAGCGAGTGATATACCCAAGTTCGCCCTGAAATTAGATACAGACTTGGCTGCTCATTTCAATAGCTCTTCTACACAATTTAGGATTTCTTTCGTGATCGAGCGCCAAAAGTTGAAGACATGACAACCTTCATCGAATCTGTTCACCAAAAAATACATGCGAACGGCGCACAAAATATTTGCATCCACCAATTTATGTTAGGAGCAAGTAGAGAAGAACACATGATTAATCGGATGTCTAAACTTAAAGAGAACTGTGCTCGTAGATACGAGGCCATGACGTGAGAGAATTTCGGTTGTATGTTCTACTCGAGCCGTGCCTCTAGTCAGGATATTGTCCTATGTATGAGATGTTACCGGTTTGGCTATGGTGAGGCCAACAGGAAAATCTAAGATTGCAACCCAAAATAGTTAGTTTATGTTACGGCTTAGTGGTCTAGAAGTTTAATTGATCAATGTGAGGATATTCTTTATTGGCTCCTCGACTTTTCTTTGGCGAGAGCTAATTACTGGCGGGCACGTGATGATAAGAAATTGGAGAGCCCAGGCGACCCTTCGGATTTAGGTGAGCCTAGCAGGGCGATATCACGATGCGCGAGCAGCAGACACTCGAAATTGAAAAAACGTACGAGGTTACATCTCCAGACGAACCCAATTACCGGGCTAGCATCTGTATGTCGTTCGCTGCGCCTGTAGAATTTTGAAAGCCAAATTTGGAGCCCTTGTTTAAGGCAGTTTATCCATATGCATCCTTGTAATACTTGCATGGTGTGATTGAACTGTCGAAGTAACTCTCACAACTCAAAATGATCTCTGATTTAACGGCTGCAGGTCAATTCATAGGACATGGTTCGTATTACCTCCGAGATGCGTTGACCTTCGTGCGTCTAAATGGATGTCAAGCATAAAACTGCAGGCGTTAATGTTGTACTACACGTGATCGTATTCTTGTAAATCCGATCTAATCATCGTCTGCCAGCAAATGGCTTTCAGTCTACTGACTACCTCGCAGATTATTGAGAACTTCATACCGGGAGTCAAATCTATAGGATGCTATTGTCATTATGCTCTGAACTTATGATGGTGGCTGAAAACAGACAAATCGCTGGCGACCAGGAAACTATCCCAATGGGTGAAGTGACGCGGGGATACGCATATTGATTATGAGTCTCGTTGCCAAAGTGTTTCATGTTGGCACCAATCCATATCTTGCGTCATGCGAGGCTAGGGGCACCGAGATAGGCGGCGGCATAGATGCCGAGAAATAATGCGGTAGATTGACACCAGGCAGGATATTTTTTTGTTGCGGCATTGGGTCGTTATGGCAATTTCTTTTACATACAAAAGCGATGTATCTCAGACTGCACATCGGCACGATCGATCGGCGACCACGCATGGCGATTTTCCTTGATAAACTAGCGCATGACTTAGTTTTCCGGCACAGCAAAGGGTAATGAGACATTATCCGGAAATGTCATTCCAATCCCGAAAATGCTCACACTAAGGTGAAGTCTGAGAGAAGCCCAAAGAATTCTTTCACAGATCCGAATTACTTCGAGTAGAGGTCCAACTACACTGCCGGTCAGCGACAGAATATGCGGAGTCAACACGTTTCAGGCCTATTCATTTGGTTTAGATTGGTAATTCAAGCAATAGTTACAAACCACTCTTTGAGGCGCCCATGGACTGATCAGACCTTCTGCCACTTCAAATGCCGTTCATTTTCTTTCTTTTTCCTTCTCTTTTGTTTCTTTTGCGGCAAGCAAAATTGTGTGTATACAAGATCTACTCTGAATCCCAAATACAGTATCATTCATTTGTACGTAAAAACTCATAATCTATTAAACCATCGTTTCGACTTGGTGGAGGTGCTCTCTTCGCGAATCTTGTAGATTTTAACGGAATCTACAATCAAAGACCGCTCGCTTGTCTCTTCCCACGAGCTGTACCATGTGCTCACCGAAGACCAAAACGAGCCCATAGCGGTTGTAGTCTGACTGTTCACCCACGGCTTATCGTCTTCATTGTCTGGGAACCAGCCATTCGTGCCTCCAACAGCAACGTTGAGGATGAGGTAGAACTCTTGGTCGAATGGTGCAATGTTATTGTCGCTGGGCCAAGGGTCCAGGACATAGGAGCCATTGTCAGACGTTGTAGCAAAGTCGCCAAGAGTCCAGAATGGCTTTGAAAACTTGTGGTAAAGCGCTTGTTGGAGGCGACCATCGATGTAGGTCTTAATGTAGTTCTCATCCCATTCCAAACCGAAGGTGTGGAAAGAGGTTGCGAAACTATTGATCTTTCGGGTGTAAATCTTAGTGGTCTTGAGATAGCCATCCATACTAGTAGATGGACCCCAGTGAAGTGTGGAAGAGATTGCGTTGTAGCCACCCTGGGAATAATGGACGCCGTTGCCTCTCGATTCGGCTATATCAATCTCTCCGGACTTTGGCCATGCCCCATAGGTGTCATTGACGGGAAGTAACCAAATCGCGGGCCAGAGCCAATCACCCTTTGGCATCTTAGCCCGGACCTCGACCTTTCCGTACTTTGTCAGTGCTGAAATTTTGGTGTTGATTCTGGCACTTTGTACCGGAGGTATGATGGTTCCTTCACTCTTGTTGGACGTCACCCAGCACTGTGACGCTCCCGAGCCCGTGCAGGTTCCATCGGCGGTCAAATTGACTGTGTATCCATTGAGAATCTCGGCGTCCGAAATAGTTTCATTGGTCAATGTCGGAGTGATGTAAAGTTTTCCGTCTTTGACGTAAGCGTTTCGGTCCGAATCTGTGCACCAATCGAATGCCCCATTACCGAACCCACCTATCTGCACCTCTCTTGTCCAAACGGACTCGTTGAAAATTTCAAAATTTTCGATGAGCACCTCGGCATAGTCGTGGTTGGTGATTGATTTGTATGCAAAATAGACTTGTGCCGCGATGATTCCAAGACCAAGAACGAAAGCGATACAGAACATCAAATTAAAGCGCCAAAGTTTCTTGACAGACAGGTCATTCAACCACGGCTTCTCAATCACGCTCCCTGGCTGCAATAATTTGGACTCTGACACTCGTTTCGCGATGATCAGTTCTTCGCCGTCGGGCATTTGGGCAGTGTATGATGTAGTGGTTGCGGTATTCCTCGAATAATGGTCGTCGGCAACACTGAACATACTGGATAGACTGTTGATTGGGAAGTGGCGGTCATTATTGACGTGGGAATACAGGACAGCCGATTCACTCCTGGCAGACTTGACACTGCGCTTATCCGATTCCCTTTTCAAGGAGCGTCGTTCTCTGAGTGAAGACATTTGAGATGAGTTGAATTGAATGGCTGTAAATATCGGCGAAGTCTTTCATTCTTATCAAAAATTTGAAAACCGAGACCGCCTTGGATTTGCACCAATTGATGGAGGTTCGCCAGCGGCCAAGAGCTCACAACCAGTACAGCATTTCTACGAGATCCGCATGTGCATAGTGCTGCAACGCTGCGCGACATGCATACTTCGCGTCACGCCGCGAATTAGCTGCAAACGATCTCGGAGCTGAAATCCAAGGTGGTCAGAGCACCTCTTGTTTTACGGAATATATAACTTTCTCCGTATCTCTGAATTCAATTTCAAGTCGTTGATTGTCAATGGTGCTTTCGAAAATTCTCGCCAAGGCGAAGGCAGATAAGGAAGGCATCGATAGCATACTAAACAGAACTCCTCCTATTACCCACTATCAACCATCTGACAACCGTCAGAACAGAAGTTACAGTCACAATACCAGACTTGCCACCCTTCAGGACTTGGCATATCCTCAGCAAGCCGTCTACCCACCGCAGCAAAGGCCACAGGAGACGGCCCCTCCTCCGAATGGCCAAGGTGGTCGGGTTGATGAGATACTGCCATCTTATGGAATGCCCGAATCCGAAAGTCATAATCCAGATCTTGCGCAAGTACCTTACCAACCACAAGATGGTATTCTCCCACCTGGCGAACAAACGCATTATAATCAGGGTATTCATGAGTTCATCAATCAGAAGTACCCGAACGAGGAAAGGGCTTCCATGGGCACTTTTCAGGTGCAGGCACAGGAATTCAAAGACCCACAGTATATTGTGGTGAACTACCTTCATGACATCTGTAAGGGTTCTGGTTGGATCAAATTTATTGACCCTCATGAACCCTGTGTATTGAAAAAGGCTGCAAAATGCGGAAATGAGATTTCCTACAGATACTTACCACCGTGCGATCTAATTCTTCCCAACTCATTTGTCGATGGATGTGCGAGATTCATTAGAGCAGACACTGCCGTGAAACTTTCTTTTCCGGTTGTGCATGCCATCATGGGAATGTTTGAAGACAGCCAGGACGTAATCACTTTAGATGCCGACAATAATATCCAAGTGATTAATTCCGTCAGTGACCTCGCGTGGGTCAGAAAGTACCAATACTGCGCCTTTGTTCGCGAGGACAAAAGTCTTTTGGTTTGGGGCCTGTCTGTGAACGAGGTCATCGACTATGTTCGCGAGTTGGAAACGAAGATGGTGGACTGTGTATGGAAAGCAGGAAACGAAGTTCAAGTGCACAATTTGAAGAGACCACAAGACGCTGTGAGTGTAATTGAAGAGGAAGACGAAAGCGATGCAGAAGAAAACATTGTCATAAATGAAAAAAGCAACGCTTCGCTCGCGGAAAGTGAGAAGTCTCAAAGTCGGAAGCTGCGAGATGAGGAGTTAGACACTAATGCCGAAGGAACGAAAACGGAAAATGTGACGGACGGCGAAAGCATACTGTCGGCTGAACAAGAGCCACCCACTGAAGTGATGATGGAAGACACTACTTCGGATGCCATCAATCGATCAACTGGGGACAGAGGGTCAGTCGGCAAAGAGAGCAACGAAGTTGTTTGCGAAAGTTTAGATGGGTCCAGTTCCAAGCTGAGCGGTGAAATGGATCTTGAGGGACAGGAAATTTCAAGGCCTCTTGTCTACATACATGCTTTCATTCAACTGATTTCCCTTTTGATTATCATGACTTGGGTTGGATCCTTTGCTGCCCAAATCACTCGCATGATCCGCGCAGATGGTCAATATTGGATTATTTTTGGTGTGCTTTACTTGCCGCCTACATTGCTCTTCTCTTCATTTTTCGCGACCTCCGTCGTTATGGTGATTTCATACCTTATTGGGCCGGTTTCACAAGTGAAGAATAACTCGCGGTCATACTCGGTTAAGCCAGTGGAGAGACTCAAAGCTCGCGACGGAGTTCTTCCCCATCTTACCATCCAGTGTCCCGTCTACAAGGAAAAACTTGACCTGGTTTTGAAGCCTACCTTTCAAAGTATTCAGCGAGCAATGCACACATACGAGCTTCAGGGCGGAAGTGCCAATATCTTCGTCAATGATGATGGCCTTCAGCTCGTTGGAAGCGAAGAAGCACTTGCACGCATCGAGTTCTACGAAGAAAACAATATTGGCTACGTTTCGAGGCCGGCAGACGGCGACAAAGGCTTCGTGAGAAAGGGTCGTTTCAAGAAAGCGTCCAACATGAATTACTGTTTACACATTTCAAAGTTGGTAGATGCTAAGTTCCATGTCGCTCTTGAGGCGAAAGAAGTTTGGACAATGGAGGAAGAATCTGCGCTATACCTTGACTGCTTAGACCAAGTCGTGAAGGAGGAAGGGAAGTGCTGGGCTGGCGGAGACATTTTATTGGGAGAGTTCATCCTTTTGATTGACTCGGATACTAGAGTGCCAGAAGACTGCTTCATCGACTCAGTTTCCGAAATGTTCCGGTCTCCTGATGTTGCTATCATACAACACGCTTCCGGTGTGATGATGGTGGTCAACAACTTTTGGGAGCGGTTGATCGCTTGGTTCACGGACATGATTTACTTCTCCATATCGATAGTTTCTGCCAACGGTGCCGATACGGCATCTTTTGTCGGGCACAATGCTTTTCTTCTGTGGCCTGCGGTCCAAGAGTGCGCCTACTATGACCCTGATGATGGATTGACGAAGTATTGGTCCGAAACCCACGTCTCCGAGGATTTCGAGATGTCGCTCAAGTTAGCGGGCTTAGGATACATTATTCGGTTGGCTACGTATCACAACCAAGGATTCCAGGAGGGTGTCTCGTTGACTGTGTACGACGAAGTTACTAGATGGTCCAAATACGCTTTCGGCTGTGCTGAGATCATGTTCCACCCCATGAAAGAGTGGTGGAGAGGTAAGATATTCACCAGCTTATTTATCATGTTCTTACGCTCGAACATCTCATTGCCTACTAAATACTCGATTATGGGCTATATGGGGACGTACTTTGCAATTGCATCGTCATTTTTTCTTTTAGTTGTCAACTATTTCGTTGTTGGATGGTATAATTGGGGCTACGCTGCCATCTATATCGACTCCATGACGGTCTTTGTTGCCGTGATGGTTGTTTTCGGAGCTGCGTCGCAGGTGGCCTACTGTGTTGCGCGTTACAGAATCTTTCGAACGAACCTCCTCACTATGCTTTTGGAGTTCAGGTGGTCTGTGCTCTTTGGCATTTTCATGGGTGGCCTCTCTTGGCATTTGATTGTGACGATTGTTTCCTTCTTCTTTTCGTTGAATTTGCAATGGGGCGCCACAGCGAAGGATGTCGATGACTCCAACTTTTTCAAGGAACTTCCTAAGGCCGTTAAAAACTATCGCTGGATGTACCTCTTGTGCATTTCACTTGTCATGATGATGGTCTGTCTCGCATACTACGTGCCATACAACTTCCGCATCCGCTATTTGGTGGTGAGTCTTCCGCTTGGGTGGAGTGTCGGATGCCACTTCTTTGCTCCTATTGTACTTAACCCGCAACTTATGACGTTTGCGTGGTGAGCTTCTTACGTACTCTCATCGGCTCTAGATCGTAAACGATATATTCAATGCATACCCTTACTGATGGCTTAATCTGCGTTGCATGCGTGATGAGTTAAATTATGCGCGGAGATTCTGTGTGTAGAATATTTTTCTTGCCGAACGCCCGATGGGATTTGGTGCGGCAAAAGCTGCCAGTGCGACATTTGCGCACGTCCTGATAGGCAGAATCCCTTCTGCCTTCGCTCGAAAGGCTCTTCTGGGTCGGACACATCACACCACTTACCGCTAATTCATTCCATCTTCTTATTTGCTCATAACCATCACCTTCTGTTGACTTGGAGTCAGGGCTGTCAAACCGGTCAATGTAGAGACAGACTTCAAGTCGGAAAATATGCGTCCAGCAGCCACACAAAACGGTTTCCTGAGCGATACATTTTCTGTTTTCATTGTACGTAAGGTGTAATATGTGGACCGTCTTACTTGGCACCGTGGAATGGTGTGGAGATGTGCACACTCCAGATCTTGATGATGTACTCCAAGATGAGTTACTGTACTAGATGGACGCAATCGCTAAGCTTCACGGCCAGAGGCGTACCACCGCTGCATGCATCCAGCCTGGATGATCGACCCCATGATGCAAGTCATTAACTTGAGAAAATAAGCACGCTGGAGGGCGGCCCCGCAAGCTCAAAAAGAAAATATGTTAGTTTAGCGAAGCGCCCGCATTCGCGGATTGCAATATACGAGCCGGAAGCTCCGCGTTGTATGGCGGATTAAAAGCCGAGGCAGCCTAACTGGCCTTGCAGGTGTCGCTGTGCGACATGCATCCGCATGATTGCAACGGAAACTGAGGGAGGCTTCTCTTGAAGCAGCCCATTATGCCCAATCGAGCACTATGCTATCTTCTACCGGACCAAAACAAACCTTGCATGACTTTGCCACGTTTGGACCCGTAGCGAAGTGGCTTCCACGTGCGCCACCGTACGCCCCGCATATGGGCCGTATAAGCAAGTTGCATCTCTCGAAGCCATGCCTGGATCTCATAGCCTGTGCGAGATAAGGAGCTGACAGACCTTGAGAGCACCGGAAGTGAACTACAACAGATAAGCCTATCGCCTGTACACTAAGGCTCTCCACGGACGCACAGCGCCAATGTCCATCCGGCGTGTAGGCATTGCATTCCTATATTCTAGTGCAACTGCTTGTGGCTGGTTACCCGAGGCTCCGGGTCCACCCCACCGCTCGTACACGTCAATACGGTCAAAATAGCCCCGTGAAGGCGTGGGCTCGCAGAAACTCAGTACGATAGCGTGCAATCTGATACGAGCCCCATCCGGAGATAAAGACCCTGGCAGCCCAGCTGCCGCACGAGCCGCGCCCCTAGTTCATGAAGTCCGCATTGTAGTACATCTCCATCTCGAGGTCGGGCTGGAACTCCGTGTAGAGCGTCTCCGGGTCGCCGGACACATACTCCGTGTACGCGGCGTCGTCGTCGCCGCAGATGCGGAGCTTCTCGCCCGGACGCAACGCCGCGTCCACAAGCAACTGCGTCTCGCAGCACCGCTCCATCAACGTGAAGAGGTACGCGGCCTCGTCCACCGTGGCGCCCACCGTCAAGAGGCCGTGGTTCTGCAAGATCACGCCCTTGCCGGCACCCAACGACGCCGCTATCTGGCGGCCCTCCTCCTCGTCGAGCGCCACGCCGCCCCAGTCACCGTACACCGCGTGCGACTTGTAGAACGTGCACGTGTCCTGCGAGATCATGTCCAACGGGCGCCCCAACGCAGAGAAGGCTTTTCCGTACACCGAGTGGGTGTGGCATGCGGCCATCACGTCGGGCCGCGCGCTGTGCACGGCCGAGTGGATGGCAAAGCCGGCCGCGTTGATGGCGGTCTGCGGCCCGTCGGGCAACACGTTGCCGTGCTCGTCGCAGTGGACCAAGTCCGACGCCTTGATGAGGCCAAAGTGCTTCGCGAGCGGGTTGATCCAGAACGTGTCGGGGTCCACGGGGTCGCGGAGCGAGATGTGGCCCGCGGTGCCCTCGGTGTAGCCTTTTCTGGCGAAAACACGGAACGCCCCGGCCATATGCTGCTTGGCCCAAGTTCGCTCTTCGAGCTTGGTGTCGAACTTGGGAATGGGGTAGGGGTGCGGGAAGCCCTTGGCGATGTTGTGTGCGCCGCGCTCGCCGTACTCGTACCCGCGGTCCGAGGTTTTGGGTGTGGGGTTTTCTCTGGGAGCTGGTGCCATGGTGATGGGGTAGGAAGCGGAAGCGAAGAGTTATATATGCGGCTGCCGCATGGGGAAGAAGCCGCGCGCACGCATCGGGAAGTAGCCGCGCTCATTGTAGCGCACGCATCGAAGGTCGCACACAGATTGATCTGCGTTGTGGAGAGTGGAGTCGAAGCTGTATTTCGTAGGAAGCGATTGGTGGCCTGGGACGCAGATAATTGGCAGCGCTGGGCGCGTTTGCCCCGATTGGGAAGCACGTCACGTGCTTATCGGGTGCAAAACTCGGCACTTGATTACTGCAGCCACTTCTGCTTCATCCACATCAGTAGCCACAACTTGTTCCCTCTGCATTGCTCAACGAACTCAGCTGTATTATCACCGGTCAGATCTGTTTGACGGACGAATGCATGAACGCACGAGTACTCGAGGAATCTCGTTCTCACTCTTTAATACTTGAGACAGTTTTGCTGGTCACTTGTACTGTTCCCACGGAGAGGTTGACCCGTGGCTTCACCATTCGTAGGCTTCGGTTGGTCCTGTCCAAAGGGTTCGAAGGCATTTGACCTGCACCTGGCTATATCAATCCACCAGGTTGGCAGCTTCGATTCAGTCACTGTGAATTTGCAGGTGCATGTTCGGCCAGTAGGCAGAGATCGCGGTTGACTTGTAATCGGTTGAGTTGTGATCTCGGTTATAAGGAAGGGCCTTATTCAAGTATGAGCTACGTAATGGGTGGAGCATCACTAGGCCGGACCCGTACCTCCAGCTTCTTCAGCATGCTCTACTCCAAGGCCGTGGCCCTAGGCCTTCTAGCGCTAGCGGCGGCCTCGCCGGGCGACCAGTTGGACGACTTCCAGGACTGCCTCTTCCAGTGCACCAACCTCGTGTGCTTCCACAACCCCTACCACCTCCTCCAGGCCGAGTACGGGCACATCTTGCGCAGGAAGGGCCACGAGCTCCACCGCTACGAGCCCAATTGGGCGTTCAGCCCCGTGCTCGAGCCGCACTTGAAGCTCTTCCTCTGGGACTGCAAGTCCAACTGCGACTACGAGTGCCAGCGCATCGTCACCAAGGAGCGCGAGGACCGTGGGGAGGAGGTGCTCCAGTTCCACGGAAAGTGGCCCTTTCTCCGCATCTTCGGCGTCCAGGAGCTTGTGTCTGCGGTGTTCTCGATGGCCAACTTCGTCCCGCACTACATTGGGTACAAGAAGGTCGGGCGTGCGATGCAAACGCTGCGGCCCGAGTTGGCCAGAAGCTTCCGCAACGTCAAGTTCATGGCGTTTGTGGCCATGTGCGCGTGGGTGTGCTCCACGGTGTTCCACGTGCGTGACTTCATCTTCACCGAGCGTTTGGACTACTACTTTGCGGGCCTTACCGTGCTCTCCGGCTTCCACGGCATCGCATACCGGTATTTCAAGTTGTACTTGCCGAGCCGCAAGTGGCGCAGTGTTCTCCTAACGCTCGGCTGCGTAGCCGCGTACGCCGGCCACGTCTACCGACTCGTCACTGACTGGCTGTATACCTACAACATGCGGGCGAACATCTTTGTGGGGGTGTTGCAGAACGTGGTGTGGTGCCTTGCGTGCTTCGCGCTCTACACCAAGTACTACGACCGCGAGACCGAGGCCAAGGTGGTGACGTTGACGCACTTGGAGTACATCGACCCGCGGCGCATCATTTTGGGCAGTTTCTACTCCAAGTCCTCCAAGCTCTACTCGCTCTACCCGTTGTTGCTCTGCGCCATTGTGGTGGTGGGCATGTCGCTCGAGATCTTTGACTTTCCGCCCGTTTTCTTCGACTTGGTGGACGCGCACTCGTTGTGGCACCTTGTCACGGTGTTTCCCGCGTTGCTCGGGTGGTACGACTGGATGGTGTGGGACATCTGCGAGAATGTCGGCGGCGACCTTGCCGACGAGGCCGAGAAGAAGAACCAGTAACCATGCACAGTGCCTTGCCGGCGCATTATTTATCGACACTCACTCACAGGTCACCTAGATACACCTCACTCTGGACAGACTATGCAATCCACATCCTACAATACAATCATGAACACTGAACTCATGCCGACAACTCATCAAGCTATTCATGTCTCATCCGTATCTACACTTCATTATCAGTGCCACTCTTCATCCGCATCTACATCGTCTTCTCCTGTCACTCTTGTCATATGCATCTCGTCTCAGTCTCTTCATCCATATCTACATCGTCTCATCCTGTCATCTCTTCAACGTCTACTCTTGGGATTGTCGTCTTGTCTATCTATGCGTCTACTCCATGTCGGAGTCCTCCGCAGGTGGAACCCACGCAGGCGGCTTGAAGTGCTCCTGGTCCGCCTCCACCGCGGCCTTGAACTGCTCGCGGTTGTCCGTGAACTGGTACAAGTAGTCCAACTCCAAGTCGTGCACCTGTCTGCCCATCAACACCAACGAATGCAAGGGCTCGCCTGCGTCGTACTCGGCCATCTCCCTCAAGGTTCCGGCCTTGAACGTCTGCTGAGGCGAGCCGAGCCGCGACACCGCCACACACGGTGTCTCGGGCGTGTACGCACCCTCCTGCTTGTCCTCCTCCACCTCCAACAACTGCTGGGCCGCGGTGGCAATGTCCATGTAGCGCGGAGGCTCATAGATCAAGCGGCCGCGCGCCATGTTCTCGATGCTCTGCTCCTTGACCTTGATGTCCAAGAGCAACAACGTGTGCAAGCCAATCTTCCTGTTCTCCAACACCTTCTGGTAGAATGAGTCCGGGCGCCACGAGTCCGTGAAGAACACGAGCGACACCGTCTGGCCAAACTGGTACAACTGCAAGCCGCACGCCCCCACCGCGTTCATCACGCTGGCGTTGTGGATCGACTCGTACTTGATGCCGAGCTCTACGGCACGGAGCACCAAGTCCGTGTGGGTGGTGGCACCAAACACGTCGCCCACCACCAAAAACGCTACGTCGTCCACGTCCGCGCCGGCCAAAATCTGGTCCGCTCCGGTCTCGACTAGCTCGCGGTCGGCCAAGATGATCTCTTTGCCGTAGAACTTCTCTAGGCTCGGCTGGTCCGCCGCCATGAGGATCGACGTGTACGCCTCGAGGTACACCCGCTTGCACTTTCTGATGGTTTCAAGCCCGCGGACAGTGATGTCCGTCTCGTGCGAGAGACCCAACCCGATGAGGTACAACATGTTGCGATGAGATGATTTTCGCCTGCACACCTCATCTCCACCAGGTCGATAAGATCCAGGCACCCATTTCCAGGCACAAACACATTTCCAGGCGAAAACACGCATTTCCAGCAACGTGTCGCCTAATTGACCTTGTCTTGTATCCTTCACATTCAACTTCACGGCCACCTCGCTTTTTATCTATGTCTCGCTCGGATCATGAAATCGAGCTTCTTGAGGACATCATGCGCTACCAGGCGCTCACGGAACGGTCCGACGAGATGGAAAAGGACATTCCTCCGAAGCGGACGCGAGTGAAGCGTGTGACGAAAAGCCCCAGAGCCAAGGGCAAAGGCAAGAAGCCTCAGCTTCAGAAGCCAGCGTGGGCAGCAAGAGGCAAGCAGGACTTGGCTGCGGCCCCGAAAATGGAGCAAAAAGATGTCAAACGCCCAAGCGAGCCCGTTGCACGGCGGCTCCGAAGACGGAAGGCCGAGCCGGAGGAGAAGCCGAAGCCAAAGCAGATCAAGATAAAGCTGCCGCAACTGCGGGCCACTACGTTCGAGCAGAGGGTGACCACGGAAAACTCGTACCCCGAGTTGGTGCGCTTGGTGAAGCACAACACGGACAATCTTGACTTTGCCATGCAGTTGGGGCTCTTGCCCAAGAACATCGACGCGGAGCGGCGGCGGTTCGAGATTGAGTTTGCGGCCGACAAGCTCCAGCTCTGCAAAAGCTCGTTGAGCGAGGACATCGACCTGTTTTTCCGTCTGATCAGCACGATGAACGTGCCCCTCATTTAACCCTCCATACCCACATACCCATACGTGGTTAACTCCACTCATACGATCGGCATGGTGATTCGCATACGCATCTTCATACGCGGCTCGCTCATATGCTCCTTCCATTATTCATACTAGCACACCATCTTACATAAACTAGTACATGCCCCACATCTATCTCGGCTATACATGCTAATGCTCACAAGCCTACGCTTGCACCTATGAAAACGCACCCTCTACCGATAGATGGACCGTACCACAATCGCACTAAATACCCATGGATGGCTATAATGCCACCAGCCCCAAGTGGTCGATGATCGGCGTCAACATGTCGTGCTCGCGGCCGAACTCAGTAAGCATGCCTTTTGCGCGATCCACGTACTCGTGCAAGAGCTCGTACGTGTACTTCATCAGGCCGCACTCGCGCATGAAGGCGATGGCCTCGGGCACCAACGGCGAGTCTCTGCGCTTTTCCGGCGAGTCCACGTCAAAGAGCACGCGGTGCACGGGGCTGTCTTCAAAGTGGAGAAGCGTGTGGAGCACCGGCAACGAGAGCTTCCCCTCCACCAAGTCCTCGCCGGCCACGCCCTTCATCTCCGAGTACCGCTGGTCCACGAGGTTCAAGTAGTCGTCGCGGATCTGGTAGATGATGCCGAGGAGGTTGGCGAGGGGGAGGAGGTCGCCGCGGAAGGATTTGTCCGCGAAGAGGCCGAGCAACCGCACCAGAAGGCGGAACAATCCGCCTGTTTTGTTCATCACCATGCGCAAGTAGTCGTCCACGGCGGGCAAGTCCGCGCGGATGAGGTGCAAGTTGTCGCGCCAGTAGATGTCGAGGCCCTGGCCGTGGTGCAAGTTCAACATTTCGTCCACGAGCACCGACGCGGTCTTGCCACGGAGCCCATCCAAGCCGTCCAGGCCATCAAGACCATGCGCAGCATGGTCTGTATAAAGAGGAGAGCCAGCAGAGACAGCAGAAGCAGAAGCCGAGACATCAGTCGCAGAAGCTGAGACAGTGGAAGCCGCAATGGGAACGGCGGGGCCCGTGGGACCCGTCGCATCTGCAGATGAGGCTGGTGTGGCTACCGGCGTGAGGAGCCCCGGAAGGGCGACCGCCCGCTGGAGCGCAACGAAGTACATGAGGTTGCCCGAGTTGATGGTCAACGGCACGCCAAACTGGAGGTGTGCGCACGGGCGGCCGCGTCGGAGCGTGGACGCGTCTTCAATGTCGTCGATGAGGAGCGACGCGTTGTGGAAGATGCCGATGACGGCGCCAATCTCTTCCAACAACGCGGTGTTGGCGATGGCGAAAAACGTCTCGTTGAACGCCACGAGGAAGCGGTGCCGCATGTTGCGGTTGTTGCCGGGGATGGCCTCGAGGTAGGTGAAGGGCTCGACCAACACCTGCGGCATGGGCCGCTGGGGGCCGGCGATGATGGAGTCGATCATGCGACGTCAAGGCAATATGAAAGGAAGGTAAGGCCAGGCGTATGAGGCAGTATGAGGCAGTATGAAGGCAGTATGAAGGCAGGTATGAAAGCAGGCGGTCGGGAAAGACTAACGGAACAACTGGAAAGGAGGGAATCGAGGAGAGAATGCAGAGAGGTGTAGCCTTGGCGTCGCACTGACTTGATCTGGTCAACCTAATGTGGAGTACATATAGGCCACCTACTGGAGAAGTAGATGACAGGTTGCACGAGAAGAAGTAGATATCAATGAGTTGATGAGAAGCTCTATCGAAGAAGTACCTGAAGAAGGAAGATAAAGTCGATTGGCAGAGTGATGAGGAAGACAGAAGCCTACTGAAGAAGAAGGGCAGTGTCCTGGAGAGTGATCTACTGAGACCAGGAGTAGAAAGATATGGAGTGACTCGAGTTGAAGTATTCTGCCACTCATGATCATGGTTCTGCAGCATCGTGAGCTCTCGTTAGTACCACGAGGACTAGATACTGCAATTTGAAGCAAGAGCTAGAGCAACTGCCTAAGCACAGTTAAGGAGTCAGCAAGTGCCGAGAAACAGAGCGAGGGAAAATGAAGCGACGGTAGTAAGTTAGATAATTGAAGGACTAAGTGAGGATGAGAGTAAGTGAAAGTGATGCTGTAGCCAGTGAAAGTACTAAGCGAGGCTAAGTTGGCCAGATTAGTGAGGTTAAGTGAAAGCATATTGCAAGTAGAGAGTATATAGCAAATAGAGGGTGAATTGGGTGAAGTGGAGAACGTGTGTGTACATTGATGGTAGGCAGTAGTGAGAGTTGAGCCAGTAGTGAGAGTTGAGCCAGTAGTGAGAGTTGAGCCAGTAGTGAGAGTTGAGCCAGTAGTGAGAGTTGAGCCAGTAGTGAGAGTAGAGGTGTAGTGAGAGTAGAGGTGTAGTGAGATTAGAGATAGTAGTGAGAGTATAGCGCGAGTAGTGAATGAGACTAGTAGTGACTGAGAGTAGTGAGAGTAGTAAGTGAGAGTTGCAAATTGAATAGTGAGACTAGCAGAGTGAGTGAGTGCGACTAGTGGCATCAACTCAGTACACACCACCAACTCATACCACCAACTCATACACCCTACACCACCCTCCGCATATGGACCGCATCCCCGTGTTCGGCAACATCCCGCCCATCTCACGCGCGTGGCTCGCGGCCATGTTCGTGCTGGCCGCCGTCACCACCAACAACATCGTCCCGTTGGCCAAACTCGTGTTCATACCCAAGAAAATCGCCGCCGAGCCGTGGCGCCTCGTGCTGCTGTTCTGCTACTTTGGCGGGCTCTCGTTGATCCTCCTCCAGCACGCGCTCCTGATCTCGCGCACCACCAGCCAGCTCGAAAACGCCTTCACGCTGGACCTCTCGTGCGTGCCGCTGCGCTACGTGGCCCGGTTGCCGCCTGCGCTGCGGGCACGGCTCCGGGCCGCCATGGCCGAAAACAGAACCGCCGACTACGCGTACTTCCTCGCGCTCGTGGCCGCGTCCATCGTCGGGCTCGTGTACGTGACCATTTGGCTCGACTCGTTCAACGTTGCGCTCGTGTACTTGGGCCCCGTGCTCGAGGCCGTGCTCATGTACGTGTACTGCCGCAACTCGCCCGAGGCCGACATGGTGATCTTGGGCTTTCTGTGCAAGGCCAAGTACTGCCCGTTCATCATGCTGGCGCTCAAGTTTCTCCTCAGCGACGACTACACGGAGTTTGTGGCGAGCGTGCGGCACGACGGCGTGGTGCGCTCGCTCTCGTGGCTCCTCCACTCGTCGTTTGCCGTGGAGACGGTGTTCGTGTACCTCGCGGGCCACACGTGGTGGTTTGTGCGCTTCTTTTGCATGGAGAACCTCTACAACGAGCACCGCACCGACACGCGCGCGGCGTGGGCGGACGCGTACGCGGCGGTGGCGGTGGACGACGCGCCGTGGTGGCTCAACGTGGCCCGCGTGGTCACGTTGCCGGTGTGGTACCACTGGACCATCTGGCAGCTCTTGCGCGAGGGCGAGGCGCCGCGCGACGGGCGCCGCAAGGTCCGCCGCGACGTGGCAGCGGCCCTCCGCCACGCGCTACAGCGCTTGGGCACCGCCCAGCACGAAGACGCATCCCAGAACGACGCATCCGAGCATGAAGACGCATCCCAGCATGAACACGACGCTGAGACACGAGCGTACGAGTTACGAGAAGCCCAGGAGACACAGACTCAAGCTACACAACAGGCACAGGTAACACAAGATGCTCAAGAGACACAAGAGACACAAGTCTCACTAGAGTTGCAGGGATCACGAGAGCTGCTGGCAACGGCAGAAACGCAGACGGCAGAAACGCAGGCGATAGATGTGACGCGAGACGACCATGGAATAGACATGATCGCAGAGCAGGACCCGCAACCCAGGCTATGAACTGCGAGGCAGAGAAGAAGCTGCATCGACATGGTGCACCGAGCATACGGCTGCTGTGAGCTACACAATTACGAATGAACGAGGCAGGCATACCAGTTGACGTACCCCTCTAGATCTCCAAGATCACAAAATAACCTCAACATCTTCCAATCGTTCTCCCTTCCAATCATTCTCCCAACTTCCAATTATTCTCCCATTATTCTCCCAACACCCCGAAATCTTCCCCATCTGCTGTAACATGTGCTTTCCCTTGTTCTCTTTGTGCCTTGCTCTGGCTGCGCCTCGTCGCGCCTCTTGTTCGCGCCTCTTGTTCGCGCCTCTTGTTCGCCCCGCTTGTGCCGTTTGTTCGCGCCGTTTGTTTCAGGCTCGCGCCAGGCTCGCGCCAGGTTCGCCCTAGACTTGCCCCGGCCGCACCCCGCGCACGCCCCGCGCGCCTCGCCCATGCCCGTCTGGCGCGCGCTCCCCGGCCTCGCCCCGGCCATGCCTGGCCCTGCGTGGCCCTGCGCACCTAATTAACCAGATCCGGGCCGGGGCCGGCCGCCTACAAGACCTGCCACGACCTGCCAAGGATCTTCCTCACTTGCACATCTGCCGCTTGCACATCTGCCCGGCGCGTCGCCTCACCCCGTGCCGCGTGCTCCGCCGCTCGCTTGCATTGTCCTCGTCGCTGATCTCCAGCCTCCGCTCCCTCCTGCAGGAAGACAACCTTCTGATCCGTTGGCTCCTGCATTTCCTCCCGTTGTCACCTTTATCTCAGTACCGTCTTCCGACTCCTGTCCTCCGGCCGTTGTCCTCCACGCCCCTGTCCGAGCTTGAGCCTCCGTTTCCGGCCTCAAGTCTTCAAATCGTGCCCGCCTTTCACCGTGGGGTTTGCCGCCAGCTACTTCTCCGCGTGACTCGCACCCCGTGGCCATGACTCTGCCCTCCCACATCCTGGCCGAGGTGCACCGGCTCACCGCCGCCGAGATCCACCCGAAGGTGACGGCGTTGGTGCAGGCGTTCGTCGCCTACCTCAAGGAGCCGCGGTACCTGAATCCGCTCACGCTTGCCGAGCTCCTGTCGCTCTTCCAGGCGTTCTTTGCCGACCTCAACTCGTTGGCCATCTACATCTACACCCAGCTGAACACCAACAAGCGCCAGCTCTTGCAGCGCTCCGACGTCTTCCGCGAGCGGTCCGCCGAGTTCGACTACCTCGGCGCCATCGCAAACTACCTGTCGTCCTCCATCAAGCTCGTGCGCCGAGACGACCCGCAGGCGCTCTACCAGCTCAGAGTGTTCGCCTACTACAAGTTCTTGACGGTGTTGGACACCATAGAGAAGGCCCAGGTCGACTTGTTCTCGTCCGGCACGGCCGACGAGACGTTGTACGACAAGATCTTTCGCTTTGACTCGCGCGACATTGCCATCCAGAGCCTCCTCTCCGAAAAGCTCGCCCTCCTTAAGAACTTGCTGCTCCCGCTCAGCTGCTTCTGCGACGCGTCCAGCCGCGACGACTTTGCCCGCGTCAACGAGTTCTTCCTCACCCTCAACCCGGCGGACAACGCTCTATTCCGCAATGTCCAGGCGGCGTTTCGCCTTCTCAACGACGCCAGAACACCGGCAACCAAGTTGAAGTACATCGTCAAGGCACAGAAGCTCTTGCTTTTGCTCTTGTCGTCGCTCTACGATAACGACCTGTCCAAGGTCAACAACGACATCCTCCTCCCCGCGCTCATCTACACCATCATCTATCACATAGACGACTACGACCTATATCTCAACTTCAACTTTGTCAAGAACTTCCTCAATGTGCTTGACCCGCACAGCGTGGACCCGTCCACGTTCACGCTCTCGACGTCGCTCTCCAACTACAACCCGACCGAGAAGCGCCGCTCCTTTGTGCGCGCAGAGCGCAACCTCAGCTCGAACTTTTACGGGTTGTTGAACTTGCACGCGGGAGATGCTCCGGCGTCGGACCCGTCGGAGTTCGCGTCCGACACGGTTTTGATCAACCATCTCCAGGCAACCTATTTGAACAACGGCGAGCTTCAGTACTACCTCACGAATTTCGAGGCCATTCTTTACTTTTTGCTGAACACCTGCATCAGCGAGCTTGTCCCTGAAGACTTCACCATCCCCGAGGCGTACGCAGACGACCCCTTGATCTCGCTACTGCTTCACGGCATCATTGAGCAGCGAGAAAACACCGAGGTGGAAACAAATGAAATCCCTTCGGACGAGATGGACCGGCGCGTCACCGAGGAGCTCTCGCCCAACCGCTCGCGCTCCAGCTCGCTCTTCAACACCATCTCCTCTGCCATGTCCCACTCGGTCAACCGGTCGCGCTCCAACTCAGGCTTTCGCGTCGGTCTCAACAAGGAGATCTTTCCGCACTCCACCGACTTTGAGGCGTCGCTTTCTGCCAATGCAAATACATATGGTCTCACGCGCGTGAGAAATCTTCTTGGCCGCATTGGCCTGGTGTCCACGTTGCTGTTCAAGCCCTCGCCGGCCGAGGTTGAGGCGGTCGAGGTGGCTGAGCTTGCCGAAGAGGAGGAATTGGAGACACGCACCAAGCGGTCGCAGTCGCTTTTCGACAAGCTTTCGCCCAACCACTCGCGCACCCGCTCTGGGTCGTTGGACATCCCGGCCCTGGCGCCCGGCTCGTCTGTGCGCCGTGCAGGTATCACCAGCAAGTTTTCGTCCGGTGTGACGGAGTTCATGACCAAGCTCAGCACGGCCGCGTCCACGGTGCCGGCGCCGATTCTGGAGTTGGCGCACAACTCGCAGACGTCGTTGCACTCGTTTGACGAGAACCTGCCGTTCGAGGACTCGAGTTCAAGGCGGCCCAACCTCACGAAGCGCTCCTCCAGCTTGCAAACCATGGACCGGTGGTTCAACAACTTGGCGGAGGGCACGTCCGCGGCCAACCACCAGCCTACAAACAGCATCACCAGCAACCAGTTCACCACCGTGGACTCCAACTACAACGACGGGTCCGTGTTCAGTGCATCTTTTGGCGAGCTCACCAAGTACCAGCACGTGGACTTTGACACGCTCACCATCAAAGACTTGAAGGTGTTGAAGAGCTACTACGACCAGTTGTGCGCGGAAATCGTCGCGAGCAAGACCGACTCGAAGACCAGCAACGAGTACTTGCCAGAGGAGAAGGACCAGACCAGCCTCTAGTCTGACCAGCCTCTAGTCTGACCAGCCTCTGGTCTGCCCAGCCTCTAGTCTATCAGCCTTTGGTCGCCTTTAAGTCTATTTATACCTGCATACTATGGCATTTGTGGAGGGTGTAGCAACCTGCACGCGGGGAGTTCGAGAACAATCCGGATAAGCAGTACTTATATCGGCGATTAGCACATCTCCACAGCCCATGCCCTTACCTCTACGACATCGCTAGCACCCGAACCAATGGCATTCTCCCATGAATACACACGTAAGCGACGGCATGAGCATGAAGCAGGGCCGCACAAAAAGATCCGGCTCGACACGCTACTCGAACGGCTCACGTTGGAGCCCAAGTCCAAGATACGGCCATCCTATACAGTAAACCCCCTCCTCGAGAAGAACACGAAGGGGGAGAAGAGGGTGACCATTGACGAGCTCATTTCGGAGCGAATCATCAAGGAGTACCAGAACAAGGTGTTGGAGGACTATGCCGTGATCAAGTGGGTTCTGCCGCTCTACTTGATCATGTTCCACTTCCAGCGGTGGGTCAAGCGGCTCTTCAACAACTTTGTGCGCGAGTTCAACGAAAGCAACCCGCAGAGAAAGCCCGTCAGGTTGTTCCGAGACTACGGCAAGATCATGAGCTTGGTGCACGATCCGCAGGTGCAGCTCAGCGCCCGCGACTTGGGGAGCATCTTGAGCACGCAGAACGCGGCCGAGCGGCGCAAGCTCCAGCTCAAGAACGACAAGAAGATGGACTCTGCGCGGCTCCAAGAGATCCACGACGAGGAGCAGTTGGCCCGCGAGTGCAAGTACACGTACTGGGACAAGGTGGCGAGTTTGCCGGAGGAGGATGGCATGGAGATTGACATATGATCCGTGCAGAGACCGCACAGTACCAGGCACAGTACCAGGCACAGTACCAGGCACAGTATCAGCACGCACAGTACCAGTACATGATGAGACACGAAATGACGATTGAAACACACAAACGAACACTGAGAGAGCAGACGCACACGTCTCGTACGAGATGCCTAGAGCATAAGGATATCGGGGGTAAGGCAATGGAACGGCTCGCTTGCACCATCTGTAGTTGTAGTCAAGCGCACAACGACCCGTGCCATACGTCTAGAAAAGAGCTAGGGAGGACTACTTAGAGGTGGAGAATGAGATGTGAACGTATAGATGAATGGAGAGATGAATGTAGATGATGAATGGAGAGATAGGTGGAGATGGATGGGTGGGCGCACCCGTACCGCCCGGCCCACGATTTTTCATCAACAACTTCTCACGACACCACACATGTCGAAGGAAATCGAAGACGACGAGATCCGGACAGGCGTGCTGGACCGCGACAACAACTCGTCGGAGGAGGGCGACGACGTCATGGACGACTCGTCCGAGGAGGAGGACGACGACAACGCCGAGGAGATGCAGAAGGTCCGCGACGGGTTCATCGTGGACGACGACGAGGACGACGACGTGGGCGCCAAGAAGAAGCGCAAGAAGCACAAGCGCAAGCGCGACAAGGAGAAGTCCGCGGACATTGACGATGCGTTGGACGAGGACGACTTGGAGCTCTTGCTCGAGAACTCGGGCGCCGCGCCACGAGCAGCGGCGCAGGGCAAGTTCAAGCGGCTCAAGCGCGCGCTGCCGGACGAAAGCGGCACGCCGGACGCCGAGGCCGGCGGCAAGGGGCGGCTCAACGACTTCTTCTCCGACGACGAGGCCGGCGAAGAGGAGGGGGCCGCGGCGGACGAGAAGGCCGACGACACCAACATCCTCGACGAGTTCGAGGACTTCATCGAGGACGACGAGTTCTCGGACGAGGAGGAGGCGCGGGCGCACAAGGCGCAGCAGCAGCGCGAGCGCGCCAAGCTGAAGGGCCCCAAGTTGGACACGTCCAAGCTCCTGAGCGTGGACCGCGAGAGCTTGCAGCAGTTGTTCGAGGTGTTCGGCAACGGCGCGGAGTACGAGTGGGCGCTCGAGGCGCAGGAGATCGAGGACGAGGGCAACGGCGACGCGGAGCCCACCGCGTTGGACGAGGTGTTTGAGCACGCGGAGTTGAAGGACCGCATGCTCACGGAGGAGGACAACTTGATCCGCATCATCGACGTGCCCGAGCGGTTCCAGAAGTTGCGCAGCACGTTGAACTACGTGGACTTGGAGGGCGTGGAGTTGGCGCGCGAGAAGGCGTGGATCAGCAGCATCATGTTCGCGGAGAAGCGCGCGGCGTTCGACGGCCCGTTGAAGGCGCCGCTCGTGGAGGCCGTGGGCAAGGTGGTGGAGTTTGTGTCCAAGGACAACTGGGAGGTGCCGTTCATCTGGGCGCACCGGCGGGACTTTTTGATCCACACCGAGGAGGTGGAGGCGCCCGACGGCGGCGTGCGCAACAACGTGCACAAGTTGTTGTTCGAGGACGACTTGTGGCGCATCGTGCAGCTAGATATCGAGTACCACTCGCTCTACGAGAAGCGCCTCAACACCGAGAAGCTCGTGGAGCGCCTCACGGTGGACGACGACTTGCTCAAGGACGTGGATGCGTTGGACCTGATGGTGGCCATCCAGGACTTGCAGGACTACACCAACTTCACCTACTCTGCCGAGATGCGCGCGCTCGCGGAGAAGAAGTCCGACCTGGAGGAGGACGACGACGAGAAGCGCCGCGCGGCCAAGAAGCACTCCAAGTACGCCATCTTCGAGCGCATCAGAGAGAATGTGCTCTACGACGCCGTCAAGGCCTACGGCATCTCCGCCAAGGAGTTGGGCGAGAACGTCCAGGACCAGTCCACCAAGAACTACGAGGTGCCCTACCGCATCCACGCCACAGACGACCCGTTCGAGCTGCCCGAGGACATGCTCGGCCGGTTGGCGGACGACGACAACATCCTCTTCAAGGACCCCAAGAACGGCTTGAACGCCATCCGCAAAACGTTCGCCGAGGAGATCTTCCACAACCCCAAGATCAGGCTCGAGGTGCGCCAGGTGTACAAGAACTTCGCCTCCGTGGGCGTCACGTTGACGGAAAAGGGCAGAACGTCCATCGACAATCACAGCCCGTTCGCAGACATCAAGTACGCCATCAACCGCACGCCCGCGGACTTGGTGGGCACCCCCGATGTGTTTTTGCGCATGTTGGAGGCGGAGGCGAAGGGCCTCGTCATTGTCAACATCCTGACCAGCGACAGCAAGAGCTGGTTCCAGTCGATCTTCAACTGCTTGAAGTCCGACGGTACGTCCGACATTGCCGAGTTGTGGAACAAGGAGAGGGAGGCTGCGTTGACCATGGCGTTCAAGAGGCTCACGCATATGGTGGCCCTAAACACCAAGGAGGACTTGCGTCGCGAGTGCGAGCGCTTGGTCGCCGCCGAGCTCAGAACAAGATTCTTGTCTAAGGTCGACCAGGCCCCATACACGCCATTTGGCTACGACAAGGGCACGAAACCCAGCGTTTTGGCGTTGTCGTTTGGCAAGGGTGACTTTGACAGCGCGGTGGTGGGTGTTCTCGTGAGAGACACCGGCAAAATCGACGAATTCTTCAAGTCTGACAACAACCCTGTCAGAGACAGAGACAGTGAAGAGAAGTTCACCGGCCAGTTGAGAGAGTTCTTCGACCGCAACCTCCGCAACCACAAGCCCGACGTCATTGTTGTTTCGGGCTACAGCACAAGCACAAAGAGGCTCTTTGACATCATCCAAAACTTCATAATGAGAAACAACATCGTGGTGAACACGGATGAGTTGCAAGAGGGCGCCAGCCCCCCATTGATCCCTGTCATTTGGGGCCAGGACGAAACCGCACGTTTGTATCAGAACTCCGAACGCGCAATGCTCGAACTTTCGGACAAGCCAACATTGGTGAAGTACTGTGTGGGCTTGGCTCGTTATGTTCAGAGTCCATTGTTGGAATACGTCTCTTTGGGTGACGACATTCTTTCTTTGTCATTCTACGAACACCAAAAGCTCCTTCCAGAGGACACCATCAAGGACGTCTACGAGACTGTTTTCGTAGACATTGTCAACATGGTGGGTGTCGAAATCAACGAGGCTCTCCGAGACACCTACACCGCACAGCTCTTGAAGTTCGTTGCAGGACTCGGGCCCAGAAAGGCTTCCGGTTTGCTCAGAAACATCAGCGCGAGCTTGGGAACCTTGACCTCCAGAAGCGACTTGATTGAAAATGAGCTTTCCACGGCTAATATTTTCTTCAACTGCTCGTCTTTCTTGAACATTCCATACGACGAGGGTGTCTCTATGAGAGACTCTTCGGTCGAGTTGTTGGACGCCACCAGAATCCACCCTGAAGACTATAGTTTGGCGCGCAAGATGGCGGCAGATGCATTGGACTTGGACGAGGAGGACATGGCTCATATAGAGGAGCAAGGTGGTATCATCTACCAATTGATGCAGGAGGGTGTTGGCAAGGTTGACGACTTGAACTTGACTGCGTTTGGAAAAGAACTAGAGTCCAAATTTGGAAAGAAGAAATACGCCACTCTCCAGAGTATCAAGGAAGAACTCGTCAATAATTTCGAGGAGCTCAGGCGTTCTTTCCACCTTATGGAGAGCTCTGAAGTGTTTTGCATGTTGACAGGAGAAACAGCGGAGACGTTCACAAGAGGCACGATTGTTCCTGTGACTATCAACAGAGTGGGAAAAAGCTATAGAGACGAAAACGCCAAGGTCAGATTCTTACGGGTCTCGACTTCGACGCTTATCACTGGCTCTGTTGAAGAAGGACACATATTGCGCAATGCAGACTTTGACCAGGGACAGGTTATTCAGGTTGTTGTCTTGGACGTGAACTATGAAACGTTTACTGCTACGTTCAGTGCGTTGCCAGAAGATATTGCTAAATCCTCCGGCCCCAAGTTTTTGAAGGACCCCCTCAAGTGGGCCATTGCTTTGGAAGAAGCGGACAAGCAAAAGGAAAAGGCCAAGGAAATTGCCAAATTGGCCAAGACAAGGAACATTCAGCATCCATTGTTCCACAACTTCAACCACAAACAGGCGGAAGAGTACTTGGCTCCTCAGTCTGTGGGAGACTGTGTGATACGGCCTTCGTCAAGAGGTCCAAACTACCTCACAGTCACGTGGAAGGTTGCCAACAACTTGTTCCAGCACCTCAGTGTGGAGGAGCTCACGCACAACACCGGAAAGGAATATATCGTGGAAGGCAAAAAGTACTCTGATTTGGATCAGTTGATCTTCCAGCACGTTCAGGCCATTGCCAAGCATGTGAACGAGATGTGCCGTCATCCTAAGTTCAGAGAAGGTGCACTTGGTGAGGTCATTGACTGGTTGGAGTCGTACACGAAGGCAAACCCGAAGAGCAGTGCGTATGTCTTTTGCTACGACCACAAGACCCCAGGCTGGTTTTTGCTTTTGTTCAAGGTGGGTGTTAACACTCCGGTGTCGACGTGGCACGTCAAGACGGAGGTGAATGGATTTGTGTTGAAGGGCTTTTCGTACCCAAACATGATGAGATTGTGCAACGGTTTCAAGCAGACGTTCAAGTCGCTTATGAGCGATACGACGAGGTCGAGACCTGGGTACGGGTATTAAGTACGTAATAAAATATCGAGTGCATCAAATTAGAAAGTGCACCATACAAGTACTCATGAGTAGTGAATATGTTGACTATTTCCTGTTAAGAACTCTCAACTTGGAACGGAAACTGTCGCCGTCGACGTAACAGCCCATTAACCAGCGGTCGCCGCCATTGGTATCGGAGAACTGGAGTCTCGAGTGGAGAATCCTCCTGTTATCAAAGATCACGCAGCTGTTTTCGGGAGTTTTCACAACGTACTGATTTTTGGAGTCGTTGACGAATTTCTCAAACGTAATCATGCCTCGAAGGAAGGCATCAAACAACTGTGGATTCTCATCTCTCGTCACCGAAAGCTCGAGGGGGCCCTGGAAAGGTGGGGAATAGTTAACTTCCTTGAGTTGAGGTAAGCCAGTCTCAAAGTTCTGGATGTAAGGGTCCTCCACAATCAACGGGCGCATGTAGTAGTAGTACTCGCCATTGTTATCGTAATGGAAGGTGAGCGGCACCGTTTTGAGGGCTTCGTAGGCTTCTGGGTCGGTGTCACGAATGTGGTATGCAGCTAAAAACGAGTCAGCGAAGACATTTTCGCCGCCCGTGGTGGAGTTGTGTATGAAATGCAAGAGTTGAAGCCCAGGCGGAGACTCGTAGTAGCACAAATCCATATGCAACGGCAAGAAGACGTTGGTGTTTGCAATATTCTTTGCATTCTTGTCGTTTTTGACGTCAAAGAGTGTTCCGTAGAAAGTCTTTTTGATGTAACCGAATTTCTCGCCCAATTTCGCCACAGGCCAGAGAGCAGCATTGGCCTCGGAAAGAGTTTGTGTGTTGGGGTTCTGCAAGGGGTTCACAATGTTGTTGACGAAGAAAAGTCCAAACCTATTCAAGCTGTTCAATGCCTGCTTGAATGTATTTTCTCCTTTCAAAAACGCATGATAGTCAAAGTTTAGCGACTTCATGTCCTTGACCAAATCCTTCCGGGTCCAATATACCCTTTTTTCTGGGAAAAACTTCCCTTCAAAGCGAGAACGCGGCGTGCTGCTCTTTTTCAAGAAAGATTCCGGAAAGAGGGACGAAGACACCTTTCCATCGTGGTGTTTCCAGGTGACAGAAAGCGCTTTTTCGCCAAGTTCTGAGGGCTCCTCAACGGTGGGCTCACCCAATACAGCAAGATCCTCGGCAATATGTGCAGTAGTGAAAGACTTCTGCCTGGTGGAGACATCCACAGACTCTTCAGAGTTGCAGGCATCTCTGAGGAAAACGGTGTTGAACGAAACCTTATCTGGTCCGTCAAAAGAAACAGTGATTTGAGTGTTGTCGAATGAATGGATGGTCAATGGCCGGGAAAACGTAAATAGCCGATGAGACTTTAGGACCAAGTCCAGCCTGGGGCGAAGAAACATGTTAGGAAGAGAGTTGAGTCTTGCACGGTGGTTTGTGGGGAATGATCTGATAGTCGACATATGGAGAAACACCAGTACACCACATACATGTATCACGATGTCGACCGAGGATCACCTCGGATGTTACGCGAGGAACGAAACGATCCACAAATTTTTACAAGCTCTTGAATCGGAGAAAATGAAAAAGGGACAAAGGGACCCTTTACGAAAGAAAAAAATAATGATACCCGCGAGGTTCGAACTCGCGCCTCCGAAGAGACCAGGAATGTATGGTAAGGTAACCTTACCCTGGCGCCTTAGACCACTCGGCCAGAGTACCACTATTTCTTTAAAAGAAAATATTGTTCATACTATAATTTCGAGAGAAACAGATGGACACTAATCAAATGAAGGGACTCGCATTAACAAAATTACGTATATTGCTAGTTGCAACAGCTGTTACTTGCAAATCCGAGTTGAAGCCTGAGAGGCGCATAGTTGGAAAATACATCCCACTGATATACTGACAATCTTGTAGTGTGTAGCACGTTCTGGCCGTTAGGTTGCCGACTACATTCTGTTTTAAGTTCCCAAATTATCTTGCCCGGTCATGTTTTGATATTTCGAAGCGGTGCCGTTTTATTGGTGCCTGTTTCTAATTTGCGTGGATTTGAACAGCCACAAAAACCTCATACTTTTTGGCAAACCGGACAAAACTCAACGAATGCGCGCAATTCGGCACGCATGAAGAAACATCTCGCGTCCCAGCCTATTTCGTAAATGTACGCGTTCAATTCGCAGTAACCTCAAGAACGGGAGAAATGCTACCCCATCTACGCCATCTAAGCTTTTCAGGACTGTTCTTGGGGGTTTGGTTATGTGCAGAATGGCTGCAAAAAAAGTGCTTGGCGTAACAATTTGATGCCTAATACTGCGGATTTAACAAACTTGGTAAGCGCGGACAACAGCTGTGGGTGTTTGCAAGTACACGTCCCCATGTACATTGTTTGTGCATTAATGCACGCTCATTCGTGTATCATGCTTGTAGCTGTCGCAGATCATCAGTTCATGCATTCCCGTGGGCTTGTGGCTAAGTATGTATTCACAGCTGCATGTCGGCGCGTGGAGATTAATGAGTAAAGTGGCAAATACTTCATATTGTTTTTTTGAATGTTAGTACTGCGACGAAATTGAATAACTTGTGATACATACCCAAAGAACACGCGCAATGCTGTGTTCCCGGCCCACTATCCACAAGTAGGGTGTTACACGTGAATAGTGGGAAAGTGTTTTTGAAGTTTCACCAATGCCACTGGCATATGTAGGCGAAACCTCCCACGTCAATTGCTGAGGAACTGACGCAGAAAATCCAAGGAGGGAAACATCAGCCGCTGAGGAGCGGAAATACGCCCCCTTGGACGTTTTGGACATTTTTGGACATTTTTGAATTTGAGACATTGGTCACATTGAGACCAGCTTGGTGCTTCGCCAATTTATTAGTGTTGTCGAACACCCAACCAGGAAGCACCTCCACCAAGCACGCGCAAAGTGGGGAAGATTAAAGGGACGTAATTGGGAAAAACCTCTTTTGACGAAGGGCAAAGTAGGTACAGGTCCCTAGTAACTGAGATGGGACCCCTTGCGACCCCTCAGCGATCACAAAATGGACAAAATCTCTTCGCCTCCTCAGCAGACGAAGAAAAAAATATGTTTTATGGGTAGAGGCTGACCGGGGTGGCAAAGATCAAACGATAGTTCACCACCCAGGGTCACGCGGCTGACATCAAGCTTGTCCCAGCAACTTGACATGCCACGAGCTCATAGGCAGAGCGGTCGGAACCTCCGAGTGTTGAACATGGAGGGGAAGTGGAGTGAGATGATCCTTCTCATTGGGTGGTGCTATATAAACCTAAACACCTGAAGATCAGAGAGCCCAGCCGTGGCCAGGTTGTGCCATCTTGATCAGCAGAGTGCAAGGACGAGACAGCACTTTATCCTGAGGTTCCTTGAGTCCGCCGTTTCACCAATGACCAGTGTGGCCACCACCGCCATTAACGAAACTTTAGACCTAGGAACTGATCAAAACAAGAGCGCCGCCTCAGCGAAGCGAGATTCCTGCCGGTGCAATCTTTACTGTACGGCCGTTACAGTATTGATCTTGCCATTAGAAGACCTTGCCTCGTAAATCAGCAGCAACCCCAACGAGTAAGTATCCCGCCGGTGAAAGAGACATTGAAATGCTCACAAAACACCCTTGACTAGACTCATGTAGAGGATATGCTCATTTCAGGGGAAATTTTGTGTTGCGATCAGCAAAATATAGAAAGCAAAACTTCTCGAGAAGATTTAGCAGAGACAGATATCAGCAAGTTGAATGTCGCACGTGCGGTAGCAATTTAAAGAGCAGAGAGATAAGAAAGAAATCGAAGCAAGCTTTGGAGAAAAGAAGAGTAGGAGTGGGAAGGGGTAGGATCAAATTTGTGCAACTAATTGAACATCCGCGCGGGGTTCACACGCCTCTGGTGATTATGATGCTTTCCATAAATCTCAGGCTAATGAATTGAGCATGGAAAAGCAGTCAAGTGAAGACGATTTTATCTAACCGCCGTTTTCATTTTATTTTTGATTTGGTTCTTCCCGTTCATTGTCCCTCTCGGATCATATTTGGGTGGCGATACTAGGTACGTCGAAAGCGCAAATTGGTTGGTATTCCAGCATCACTAAGCATGAATTGCACCAAAATAGGTGCTAGCAGAACCTGTCGCAGATGACGTGCAGCAAGAATGTTTTGTGCGCGGATCTTGCACCCATGACGCATACTTGCCCCATACATCTGCCATGTTGGCTGCAATGGCAATGACAGCCGCAGAAGGTCGTATGATCGAAGATCACATTCATGGTTATGCTTTGCTCACATAGTATTCAGAGGTATTTAGAGCGAGGCAAAGCATTGTACGCATATTTGTGAGGCTTGCCTCCACATTTCAAACTGCAACTTTCAACGTGGCAGCAGGCGCCGCGATCGATGTGTCAACGCGCCATGCGAATCGCAGATCGGAACATACATTCAGAGTAGAGCGGGAAGTGCTATGTCCCCATAGGAGAGGTTCTACTAATAGAGGTCCTCATAGAACAGGTGCAGAAGCAGGTTTACAGATTCTCGCAGAAGCTGATTTGAAGCGGCTTGCGGATACACCAGATGCGGCAACTGCACCGAGTTACGAACGAGCGTCGTGATTCATAGCTCTAGATCACATCCTAGATGTAAATATTCTAATGCAAACCTGTATTGAACTGTATTATAAGGTGAAAAGACTGGTTCTCTTCTTACCGAATGGGTAGACGACGAGCGCCGCGGCGAATAGACCCACACTAATGCCAATGGAGACCTCCACCATGGTTGCTCCAAAACTCAACGAACTCAAGTCTGTGGACGTGGAGCTCGAGGACGACGAGTTTGTGATTTTGTTGGCCGTGGTCACGCCTGCGAGCAACGTACTTTTTGATGCAATACCGGATGGCACTTGTACGAAGATCGCAGGCAACATGGCGCTCACCGCCATGCCCTTGCCTATGCGCGAGTACATGTTGCCCAAAATGCCAATGATGAAGGCGCCGATGGCCGACGTGAACTCCGTGACCTCGGAAAAGTGCTTGCCCGCGAAGTAGGTGCCGGTGTACGACACCGCAGTGATGAGAGTCATGATGGGAGTCTGCGACCACCGCGCCTGGTTGATCAAGCCCAAGCAAAGCGAAAACACCGGCACCCACAAGATGCGCCAGCGGTCGTCAAGCGAGTGGCTGGAGCTGCAGGTGGCGGCGTCGGTCGCGTTGCTGTCGACCCAGCCGTACAACGCCGCGCCCAAGGTGATGCCGAAACCCAAGAACAACGAGTAGATGATGGCGTAGAACATGCGCACGGAGCCCGCGACCAAGTTCTTGGCCTGCAACTCGAGCGAGCCGCACAAAATAATGTAGCCCGGCAAAATGAGCGCGAGCGAGCCCTGCGCAATGGCGCCGAAGCAGAAGAGGTCGCCGCCCTTGATGGAGCCGATGCCGCGCGCAATGAACGACACCACGATGGACGCAGTCACCTCGAACACCGACAGGTACAAGTTGGAGCGCGACGACAAGAAGAACTGCAAGTAGCCGATGATCAGGCCCACGCCGAACGACACCGGGATATCCAACCAGCCGCCGCCAAAGCCGAACGTGCACACGGACGCCGAGCCGAGCCCGTAGAGGAACACGCAGATCCACGGCGAGTAGATATTCTTGGCCTTCAAGAGCTCCTCGAGCTTCTGGCTGGCCAACTCCACGCCCATCAAGTCGTGGATCACGTCCTTGTAGATCTTGTGGGTGTCGGCCAACTTGGACAAGTTGAGGCCCTGTGCGCACCGCACCAAGTGCACCTCGGACGTTCTGGTGGCGGCGTCGCCGAACGCCACGATCATGGTGCCCGGGAAGTACACGAACTGGCCGTCGATCTCGAGCACGCGGCTGGTCATCACCATGTACTCCTCCAAGCGGTGGGTGGGCGCGCCGAACAACATCAACGCGCGGCACATGCGGATGATGAAGCGCTGGCGCTGCAAGATGTCCGCGATGTGCACGGTGATCTTGAGCTTCTGGTCCTGGCGCTTCTTGAACTTCTTGCCCAACCGCTGCGGCACGCCGGCGTCGGTGCGCGGCACCTTGGGCCGCGCGTTCTGGAACGACGGCAAGTTGGCCGCGGCGCCGTCCAACGTGGACCCCTCCTCGTCGTCGGACTCGTGCGGCGTGGTGGGGTTGGACTTCCGGTACAACTTGGAGAACATCTTCGGGCCCAGCTTCAACGTGCTCTTGAGCTGGGTGAAGTCGTGCGTGCTGGCGTTCTTGGAGTCCGAGAAGCTGTGCTGCTCGTCGGCGAGCGTGGTGGCGGTGGTGCCGAACGTGGACGTGGACTTGTCGCCCTGCTGGTTCTGGTAGAGCTTCAACAACGACAGGAGCACGCCCGCGTGCACTTGCTTGGGCGGCGCAATGTACCCGTCGTCCTCGTCGAAGTAGTTGTCGTCGTGGAGGTCGTCGTCGAGGTCGCCGTTGAGCAAGTCCGGGTTGGGCTGGTAGAAGCCCTGCGACACCGGCCGCAGGTCCGGCGGCGTCTCGGGCACCAAGTGCGCCGTCAGCGCGTTCACGTCGGACCCCGAGTCCGCGGCCCGCTTCACCTCGGGCGCGTGCGCGGAGATGAGCTTCTGCGCCTCCTCGTTCAACTCCGCGTAGTCCAACGGGCGCATCTCGATGCCGCCCGCCTCCTTCTCCTCGTCGATGGTCTCCTCGCGGTGCGACCCGCCCGGCACCAACCCGCCTCCACTGGTCATGTGGAGCACACGGCCCAAAAACGTGTCCGACCGCGACGGCGCGCCGGGCTCGTCGTCCACCAACAGCATGCGGCGGAAGATGCCGCGGAGCGCGTTGCTCTTGCCGCCGCTGTCGCCCAGGCGCCGGCTGCTTTGGGTGGTGGAGGTGCGCCGGAGGTCTGTGATGTCCATTTCGCCCAGGCGCGAGCCGCGCGACCGCGGCGCGTCGTCGTCCGACGAGTCCAGGTTGTAGAGCGTGACCGGGTCCGCGTGCGGCGCCGTGTCGGGGCCCGAGTCGCCGTCCAGCGAGCAGGGCTCGCTTTGCGTGGGCAAAAGCGAGAAGTTGGGGAGGTTGCCCGAGCTGCCGGTCGGGCGCGCGTCCAGATCGGACTCGTCGTCGCTCACGGACGAGCCGTTGGCCGTGGACAGGTTGCTCATGAGCGAGTAGCGGTTGGAGTCGAAGTGCACGGCCTTGGCGCGAGGGCCAAACGCCTTTTTCAAGTGGGTTTTGGTGCCGCCGCGCTGCTTGCGGAGCAGCGCGAGGTTGACGGTGGGCACGTTGATGTGCGACGTGTAGCGCTCGTCTTCTGAGGAGCTGCTCATGCTTCCGAAGATGTTGAGCTTCTGCTTCGCAACTTATGTTCCCATTACATCATTCCTGCAGGCGGCTCACAGGGTCCGAAGGCACAAGGCACGCTGATACATGTAGAACGACATGATTCGTAGACAAGTAGAATGATTCGTAGACATGAGACGACATGATCGTAGAGTACGGGCCAGTGTGTCGTGTATTTTACCGGCTCATCATGCTCACCAGCTCTCCAAGCACTAGGCTTCTACGCGCATAGATCTACATAGAGATGACGTGGCTGCCAGGAGATTCGAATATCGGGTGATCTTATCCATTCGACGAGGTGATATTCCGATCGCAGACCTTACTGAGTGGACGCGATGGTTGCTCTAAGCCATGTCTTTCGCAATTTTGCAGCCTCCATTCAGGACTCCGACCGATCGCGTCCAGACCGACAGAAATAGATGCACCGGAAATCGTTGCACCAGCGAATCAACACCTCGAGTACATACCACTACAGAACCACAGAACCACCACAGAACCACCACAGAACCGCACAGAGCCAACTTAGATCGAAATTTTCTGACTTTGCAACCTAAATTTGGGACCTTAACGCGCGTCTAGACCATCGCAAAAAATAGAACCCCGAACATTATTGCACCTCGCATTCCTAATGGCTCCATCGAACATAAACACGTACGGACAATAAAATTTTAGACAAACTCGTACAAACCTTAATGGCTTCAGATTCACTGTAGAAGAAATGCGTAATATTTTACGGTATTGAAATCTCATATTTGGACCTTATGGCTCCAGACTCACCTCACAACATACGCACACAACAAGAACTTGCGTGCAACCTCGAATCCGACTGTAAAGCCGTGGTTGCGTAATTCGTATGTGCTGCCATATTAGTCGTGTGTTCTCCTTGATCTAGTCATAATGTGAGCCGTGATGGACGTGATAATAAGCTGCTATGAGTATCGTTAATTCTCTTGATCTATATGGTCAGACCGACTCCTCCCACTGCACCCCGCAGTACTCTTGCACGTACCCTACGTGGTTCTCGTCAAGCGCAACGTAGTCCTCCACGTCCGTGGCCACGATGATCGTGCCCCACGACATGCCGGCCAAGATCTCCGCCACCGTCTTCTGCTGCTCCTGCTCCAAGTCGATGATGGCCTTGGGCATGAGCTGGAGCTCGAACCGCCGCAGCGACGACGGGTTGTACGATGGGTCCGGCACCGTGCCCGACGCAAACGCCTTGGCCACGTCGTCCTTGCCGCTGTAGAGGAGCGGGCGCCCGCCCAAGTCGTACCGGAGCACCTGCGTGGAGTTGTGGCCCACCACGCTGGAGAAGTTCTCAAAGTACTTGTCGTTCAACATGCTGGCGATCTTGGCGGTTTCGGCGCTCAACGCCGCCGACCCGGACATGCTGCGCTCCTTCTTGTCCTCGGGGTCCATCTTCTCGATCAAGTCCTTGTACTTGGCCAACTCGGGCTCGTCGGTGTTCTTGAACGTCTCCTGCTCGGTGAACACAAAGAAGCCGGGGTACTCGGGCAAGACGCCCACGGGCTGTGTTGTCTTGGGAGCGGGCTGGGCCTGCCGCGAAGCATCCGCGTAGTTGAGCTTGCCCTCCTTCTCCTCCACCTTCTCCACCTTCTCTTCCTTCTCTTCCTTCTCTTCCTTCTTCTCCACCTTCTCTTCATTCTTCTCCTCCTTCACCTCCTTCTCTTTCTTCACCTCCTTGGGCTCCTTCTTCTCGAAAGGGTTACCCCCAAAGGGATTGGCCGCGGCGCCAAACGGGTTGTCGAACCCAGCTGAAGGTTTCGTCACGTCAAACAAGTCCTTGGTCATCTCAATCTGCAACTTCTTCTTGTCCTCCAAGCGCAACTTCTCGTCTAAAAGCTTCTGCGCAGCCTCGGCCTCTTCCTGCTCCACCTCCGCCATCTTTACCGGGTCCTTACTCACGCCTCGGATCGCTTTAACCGAGCCCTTCTTCTTCGAGCACTGGACGGTGTCCTTACATGCAAAAATATAGATCACCCGATCGTACGGCTTGTCCTCAATGGGAGCGAACGCTTGTAGCAAGAGCGCCATGTCTTGGTGGCAGTTTCCGCACTGGAGAAGCTCCTTGGAAGGTTTCGAGTCCGGATGGAGCCAGATCGGCTGCCCGCCTATGAAAGTGTCCTCCACCGTTGGAAGCTCATCCTCCTCGGCAAATGCAACATCGGTAAAACCTAGATATACGTTCGTTTTCTCGTCAAACAAGTCTTCCTCATCGGAGGAGTACTCGTCGTGGCTGGACATGATGGTGAAGTTGTTTCGCGATGATCTTCGGCCTGTACAAACCACTGCAACACCTGCTCTACCATTAACTTCTTTGATCTTCTTATCCTTCTAATATTTTTTTTGTCATCTTCTCGTCTGTCTTTTACTTTCTACACTATGCGGGATCTTCTTTTCCGTCTATTTCCTTGATCTCTGGTCTAACTATTCCCTTGATTTTCTAGTCATCTAACTATTCCTGATCTTTGGTCTAACTATTTACAAGTACCGCGGGATCTCGATCTCCTCGTATGCCTCCACAACATCGCCCTCTTCGAACTTGTCCCACCCATCGAACGCAAGCCCACACTCAAAGCCCTTGGTGGCCTCCGAAATGTCCTCCTTCACATGTTTCAACGACAGAAGTGAGCCCGTGTAGACAACCTCCTTCTGGCGCAACACCCGCACCTTGCCGGACCGCTTCAACGTCCCGCTCGCCACCTTGCACCCGGCCACCTTCACCACGTTTCTGTTCTTTCCTGTGATCTTGAACACCGTGCGAAGCTCGACCTCCGCAAGCACCTTGATCTCGATGTGTGGCTTCAACTGCGCGGTGAGCTGGTTGGTCACCTCCTCGATCAAGCGGTATATAACGTTTTGTTCGTGCACCAGAACAGACATGCGGTCCGCCTTGGCCTGGATCGGCTTGGGCACCTTGACGTTGAAACACAAAATGTGTGCACCCAACGCCTGCGCCATGTCGAGGTCGGACTCCGTAGGCGCTCCAGCCTCGTGCGACACAACCACAGCACGCACCTCCTCATTGCCCAAGCCGTCGATGCTTTCTTTGATGGCCTCGGCGGACCCGAAAACGTCAGACTTGACAATGTACTTGAGTGTTACTGCGCCGCTGCCGGCCTCTTCTTCAACAAACTCCGAAGCGTCGAGCCCGGCGAGCTTGAGCTCGTTGATCTTCTCCTGTCTCTGCAACTCCTTGATCTCCTGCTGCCTCTTTTCGTTGATGGTCTCAATGTCCTTGGCCGCCTGGATCTGCTTCTTTCTGCTTTCTCTGTTCTGCACCACCTTGCGGCACGTCTGCTCCAGCTTGCCGTCCAAAATCTGCTCGCCTGCCTGCGGAAGCTCTTTCCATCCCCAAATCTGGACAGGCGTCGAGGGGCCGGCGCTCTTGAGTGCCTTGCCCTTCTCATCCTTCATGCCCCGCACTTTGCAGTACGTGGTGCCGGCGACCAAGAACGAGCCCACCTTCACCGTGCCTCTGCGCACCAACACCGTGGCCACATTACCCAAACCCTTCTCGATCTTGGATTCAATCACCCAGCCCTCGGCAGGAATGCCTGCTGTCTCTGCACGGAACTCGCTAAGCTCGCTGAGCGTGATGACGGCCTCCTCCAACTTATCCATGTTCAAACCGGTTTTCCCGCTCACCTGGACCGTCTGCGTCTCTCCACCGTAGTCTTCGATATCCACCTCGTAACGCGCCAAGTCGCTCAACACCTTGTCTATTTTTATGCCTGGCTTGTCGCACTTGTTGATGGCCACGATGAGCGGCACTCCAGACTTCTTGGCGTGCTTGATGGCCTCGATGGTCTGGGGCATCACGGAATCGTCGGCAGCAACCACCAAAATCACAATGTCCGTGACTATGGCCCCTCTCTCCCTCATGCTCAAGAATGCCGCGTGGCCCGGAGTGTCCAAGAAGGTGATTTTCTTCTTCGAGATCGGCGTCTCGACCGAGAACGCACCAATGTGCTGCGTGATGCCGCCAAACTCGCCGGCAACCACGGACGACTTCCGTAAGTAGTCGAGAATCGTCGTTTTGCCGTGGTCCACGTGGCCCATGATGGTGACCACCGGTGCTCTGGGCTTCAACTGGGCCTCGACTACGGCAGCCGGAAACAAGTCCAAACCCGTGTCGTCGCTCATTGTCACGTCGAAACCGTACTCGTCGGCAATCAAACTGGCGTTCTCCTTGTCGAGAATGTAGCTGTGGGTCATGTTCTCAAACCCCATCTCAGGCAACCTTCGAAGCAAGTCTGCCAACGGAATGTTCATGATGCTCGCGAGGTTGGACACCGTGACGAAGGTGGGGATGGAGATCTTGACGTTCTCCTTGGTTTTCTTCGCGCTCTTCTTCGCCCGGGGTTTGGCCTGGGCGCTTCCCTGGTGTTTCTGCTTGTTCTGCTCGTTGAGCTTCTTTCTGATGCTCGAGTACTGTTCCTGCTGCTTTTGCTTCGTGAGCTGTGGCACAGAGGCCGGCGCAGGAACTCTGCCCACATCGTCCTCGTGTTTCTCCTCGTCCTTGCGGATCTTTCGCTGCCTCTGCTGCCACTGTTTAGGCTCAGACTTGCCGTACTGCGCCGCAAAGCGATTTGACTTCTTCGGTTGACCAGTCCCGACCTTCGGCAAGCCCGATAGCAACGAAGAATGCTGCCATCGTGCGCATCTCACACTTCTGGCGAGGCCCCACGTTCGTTGCATGAAGAGATGTAGTCGTAATGTGCACACCTATGAAAGATGGCATGGTGTAGAAGCGACGAGGAAAAGTGGAGAAATGCTTGACTGGCCATAGAATTTGGCTTCAGGCGAATCCGGAGGCAGCGGTCGTTTACTCCACTTCCAACACGCTTTCATTCCCATTATCTTAATGGTGCAAATCTTAACTGGTGCTTGCAACGTGTAGCCATTGACTTAAGACGATTTCGGTAGTTACCATCGCCTGTACGTTTCGTGATCCAATAACATTGATCGTTGGAAGTTTCGATGTTTGTGTGTCTAGTTGTGTCCTGAGTTGAGGCGAGGTGAGCACAACGGCAGATATCAACAACTCCAATGCTCGCATGAACGACGGCACCAACTCGTTTGATCGCAGCACCATCGTCACCGGCTCGGCACGAGCTAGTCAGATCATTGCCACCGACCACAGCCTTGCATTACCTGGCTCCTTATCTCTACCAAGGGTCCAATGTCTACCGGAGTCCAGTGGAGTCCAGTGGAGTTCCATGGCTACAAACAATTGTGTGTTACGATTTGTGCTCAATGAATGACAGGGAAGCACAATGGATGGCGGTTTATTTCTGTGAAGTGATACGCTGTGAGTTTCGCGTCCAAAAGTCTATTCAGAGCCGTGCATGCCTGCGGCAGGTGAAGAAGCGTACTTTGAGACTGCAATTACTTCGGAACAAATGAAGCCTTTCCGTTCGGTCCTGGCAGATCCCACTAGCAACTACGGTGTTTTAAATAATTTTGAACTAAATGAATTAAAAAAGTCTAAAAAATTTGGTGGAGATCATGACGGGTGTAAACCCAATAATGGTGCACACCCACCGAGGACAATTAGGAGCCATGAATATTTACAAGGAAGATTGTGTCTTATTTGCCACCTCATATCGCCCATTACGAGCCACGGGTTTCCACTATATATATCCGAGACACCTTACTGTAGAACATTACACTTCAGTTGTATCAGCAGTGCAAAATGAGTTTGATTAAGTTTGTTTGGGGGACAAAATCGGAAAACGGCAAACGTGAAAACTACGGAATCACCCTCTTCTCTGATCTTTTAGTTATTGGGTTGTCCAAAGAGGCAGAGCAGGATGACAAGGATGAATAATCTCTAGGTATCCTATATAACTGGCGAACGGTGGAACTATGAAAGGAATGCCCGTGACAGGTCATCGACGATAATTTTGTGTTTTTAGTACTTAAATAATATGCTTTCCGATAGTATGTTTGTTGAGTGGAGGTTCTGATAAGAGCCACCCTGTATCACTACCGTATCGCATGTGTGAAGTGTGGGACGGATAACACGTCAGCATAACTACGATATCCCGAAAAGGAAGTCTACGGCTGATGTAATACAAGTGAATATATGACAGATTGCAAGACAATAAAGGGGTCATCCGTAAGTGACCTCTAAGACAGATCTGCAAGACAGGTGATAAGGGGAACCCATAAGTCTTAGGCATAAAAAAGACTGTAGAACTAGCAATAGCTAGGTAGAGAAGAATACGATTCACTCACACAGGATAAGTAGTACTAAAGAGAATGAACAAACTACAGTCTTGACTAAATAAATTATTCGAGTCCAAAAATTTAGGGAGGTTCATTGATGAGTTGGGGTGCAAATCGCAGAAAGGTGCACACCTACCGAGGACAATGAGGAGCCATGAACATTAACAAGGAAGATTGTGTCTTATTTGCCACCTCATATCGCCCATTACGAGCCACGGGTTTCCACTATATATATCCGAGACACCTTGCTGTAGAACATTACACTTCAGTTGTATCAGCAGTGCAAAATGAGTTTGATTAAGTTTGTTTGGGGGACAAAATCGGAAGACGGCAAACGTGAAAACTACGGAATCACCCTCTTCTCTGATGTTTTAGTTATTGGGTTGTCCAAAGGGCTAGAGCAGGATGACAAGGATGAATAATCTCGAGGTATCCTATATAACTGGCGAACGGTGGAACTATGAAAGGCATGCCCGTGAAAGGTCATCGACGATAATTTTGTGTTTTTAGTACTTAAATAATATGCTTTCCAATAGTATGTTTGTTGAGTGGAGGTTCTGATAAGGACCACCCTGTATCACTACCGTATCGCATGTGTGAAGTGTGGGACGGATAACACGTCAGCATAACTACGATATCCCGAAAAGGAAGTCTACGGCTGATGTAATACAAGTGAATATATGACCGATTGCAAGACAATAAAGGGGTCATCCGTAAGTGACCTCTAAGACAGATCTGCAAGACAGGTGATAAGGGGAACCCATAAGTCTTAGGTATAAAAAAGACTGTAGAACTAGAAATAGCTAGGTAGAGAAGAATACGAGCCACTCACACAGGATAAGTAGTACTAAAGAGAATGAACAAACAACAGTCTTGACTAAATAAATTATTCGAGTCCAAAAATTTAGGGAGGTTCATCGATGGGTGCAAATCGCAGAAAGGTGCACACCTACCGAGGACAATGAGGAGCCATGAACATTAACAAGGAAGATTGTGTCTTACTTGCCACCTCATATCACCCATTACGAGCAAACAGGTTTCCACGATATATATTCGAGACACATTGCTGTAGAACATTACACTTCAGTTGTATCAGCAGTGCAAAATGAGATTGATCAAGTTTTTTTGGAAAAAATCGGAAGGCCGATGGGAATGCGGAATCTCCCTCTTCTCTGATATTATAGTTGTTCTGTTGACCTCAGGGCCAGAGCAGGATGGACGAGGATGAATAATCTCGATGTACATGCCAATATAACAGGCGAACGGTGATGAAAGGCAAGCCCGTGACGCTCGTCGAGGATAATTTTGTGTTTGGTACTTCAATAGTATGCTTTCCATAGTATGATCAACGTGTAAGGTAGAGAGAAGTAAAGATAGAGCGCGTTCGTCCGCGCTACCGCCCTATTCTCCTTCAAAGGCGACGAAACACTCATGAAATAGGGCAGTGGCATCAGGAGGTGGCATAAGGGCAGTGGCATGCCAAGGATGGGGCCCGTGACTACACGTCTGATGATGCTGATTACTATATGCTGGAGCCTCAGGTGGAGAAGCTGTAGTCGCCGTTGGACGTGACGTAGCCCATGCACTTGCTCTCGTTGAGATTGGCAATGAGCTCGTCGATATCCTTGAAGTTGGCGTCGTTGCACGCGAAGTTGCGGTGCCTGTTGGAAAAGATGTGGTCGTCGAAGTGGTCGTACTTGACGCGGCAGTTCTCGCAGTAGCCGGGCTTCAACTCGCGCTCGCGGTCCGCGGCCTTGTGGAGCTGCTTCTTCATGAAGATCCGGCGCTTGAGGTTGTTGACGTTCTTGGACGGCACCTGCGACACCGCGGGCCCGAGCCCGTTGCCCTGCTGCGCGAGCGCCACGCTGTTGAGCGTCGAGTCCATCGAAAACTGCATGGCGTTGGACGCGCCGTTGTAGCCCGACGCCGCCACGTCGTAGAACTTGGACGTGGACGCGGTGGGCATGACGGACGAGTTGCGCTCCAACGCCGCGGGCGCCTTGAAGTCGTCGTCGCTGGCGGCCTCCAACAACGTGCGCTCGAGCAGGTCTGCGGAGCCGTCGGTGGTGTTGTCGGTGGAGGTGCTGGTGGCGGAGAACACGGTGCCCGCCAACGACACGCTGCGGGCCACGTTGTCGTGCGAGGCCTTCTTGAGAAGCTCGCGGTAGTCGCGCGTGGCGTCGAACTTCTGCATGCGGCGTAGGCGCTTGCGGTCCAGGTTGTCCGATGTGTCTGCGATGAACGGGCACTTGCCGTCGAGCGTGAGGTGGAACGCGGGGTACAGCTCGCTGGGCCACTCGCGCACGGCAATGGGTCTCACGGCCTGCGAAAGATCGTACACGTACACAAAGTTCTTCTCGAGGTAGTACAAGTCGTCGCGGCGTGCGTTGGGGTCGCGGTCGGTGGAGCCGAAGATCTTCTCCTCCTTCAAGAGGTGCGACAAGTTGCCCGAGCGCTCGTGCGCCGCGGCCGCGTCCACGCCCAAGTTCTTCAAGAACCGGAACACCTTGTCGTAGTCCCACACCTTGATCTTGAGGCTGGCCGCGTCGTGAAAGATGTCGTTGCCCGGGTACATTTTGGACGCCGAAAACGGCCGCCGCGACACGATGATGCTCACGTCGCGGTCGTAGAAGGGCAAGATCTCGCACCCGACCAGCTTGAGCGCGCGCTGCGCGCGTTTCTGTTCCTGGTGGTGTGTGTTGGTGGAGTCGTTGCCCAGGGTGTCGAAGTACACCACGGACTCCCGCATGATTTTGCGCCACGACGCCTGCCAGCCCTTCAACTCGTCGCCGACGAGGCGCGCGGACTTGGTCTCGGCCTTACCTTCGGGCTTTGCTTCGTTTTTGGGCTCGTTTTTGTCGTGTTGGTCGGCTTTGGGCTCGGGCCGGGTGTCCGCGTCGTTTTTGGTGGGCACCGCCACGCCGGGCCGGACCTTTGCTTTCTTGAGCGCGGGCAGCGGCACATTTTGGTTTGTCTCGGCCAACGGCACCCGCTTGGGCACGGAGAGGGGTCTCTTCTTGCTCTCCATGGTAGCCTTGGAAGAGAAAACAAGCGCGTCTATATGGGAGGTGTGTGCAGGCCCATACACGACCAGTCAGACAGACCAGACATATAGAAGAGAATAGAAGAGCAGAAAGAGGAGGCGATGATGGAAGAGATACTGCTTTTGACATGTATGTAGATGCTATAAAAGAGAGAAATGAATTGAGGCGGTACCATGAGGTTGTGGAAGGTTCGTAGTGCGAGTTTGCACCCAAATCTGCCTAGCAGGGCACAGAGTCCCCAGCAATCTCGTACCGTATATATAACTGGGCGTGGAGTAGGGAGAGATGCCCATTGGACATCACTAGCACGGACAGGCACCTTCAATGACACAGCTAATACTGTGACTACATCAGTATTCAGTTTCTCTTACAGAAGTGCCGAGCGTGCTGTATGTGTTAGTGCGTGAGAGTGGGCACTAGGTGTAGAGCTAGAGGAGTGCGTTGGTGGAGAGGACGTGCTAGTATTGCTAGAGCACGTGCTAGTGGAGAGGACGTGCTGGTGGTGAGCCTTTGCTAGAGCCAAGTACTGTGCTCTGGACCTGCACACTTGCACCATGCTACAACTGAAGGAGATAGGCAGGCTCTTGTCCACCGTGGTCACCGGCGAGTCCGGCATCTTGGCGGCGTCGCTCCTCTCTTCACGCGGCCTTCCGCTCATAAACGTCTCGTCGCCGGACGCAGCGGCCGAGCTCTCGTCCGACAACCTCAAGATCTACTCGCTCTTGGCAATCAACTCGTTCAAGCAGCAGGCCAAGGCGGACGACCCCGAGCTCGACAGCTGGGTGGCGTTGGACTTGGAGTCGGACCACCGCGCCATCGTCAAGCAGTTCCTGACCGTGATGAACGACAAGGACGAGTCGCTCAACGACATGTATGTGGTTGTGTTCTACAGCTCGGCGTTGGCCGACGTCCAGGCCAAGGTGCGCGTGGACCGCGTCACGGCCGCGTTGGCGGCAGGGCTCCAGGGGTACAAGTCTCATTGAGACCCATCTGGCGTATGCCAGGTGGCTATGCCTCGCAGGTATCTGGACTGGATCCACGAGACGAGAAGACGATGAGAAGGCGATACGAAGTAGTGTCGTTGTACCCGTGAGCATACTGAGGCGTGTCGCTTAGGGTAATCGCTCAAAGATTGGATGGACGGGGCCGACAGTACCAACATACAGAAGACATAACGTTGATTGGGGGCCCAAAGTGGAGATGCAGACGAAGACAGGAAGCTTTGGTGTGCTACGTTGTCCAGACGAAGAATGAAACGGACATTACTGCGCAGTCAAGGCGGAGAAGTGGAGCATGTATGGACACACTCAGAATAGGCGAACTCTGTCTCACATGTACCACTCAGTGAGCTACTCACATGTACCACTCAGTGAGCTGCTCACATGTACCACTCAATGAGCTGCTCACATGTATAGCCAATTATTTAATGTGCCTGTAACAGATGTATTCGTGACAGTGCTCACATTACCAATGTATCTAGCGATTGTAAAAGCACCTACAGCCAATATCTAGCAATCGTACTATCTATTACCAATGTATCTAGTGATATCTTCCACCGGATCAGTGGTACGCATGTATAGCCAATGTATTCAAGGAGAGACATCTATTAATATATCTCTTGACTGTACTTACATCTACTACCAATGTATTCAGTAAGCGTACTCACATGTAGAATGTATTTCTCAGGCACTCCATCTGCTACCAATAGTTTGGCGAGCGACAATTACCGAATTATCTAGTCACCGTACTAACATGTATAGCCACCTATTGGACCGTACTAACATGTACCAACCTATCTAGAGATCGTACTCACATGTATAGTTTATGTATCTACTTCTTGTACCTTGGTAACCACCATATTATTGACATATCTAGTGACTGTACTCACATGTATTACCGTAGTAGAGGTTGTATTCACAAGAGCTCCTCGCTCCATTCAAGCGAACTGTACTTGGTTGATGCCACATGCGAACCTAGCCTCCGGCCAGGTTCGCCGCGTGTCTACACCTGTTCATGACTTCACGTTACTATGGATTTATCGGAACCACTGACTGGACTCGGACTCTCAAGTCGCGGTGGCTCGGGCGTATGCTATTATGCCAGGACTACTTCATGTCCACGTCGCTCTCCTCCTCCTCCACGTCCTCGTCGTCAATGTTGTCAATGTCGTCCATCAAGCTCTCCTCGTCGAACGACTCCTCCTCCGAGTCGTACCAGAAGTCCTCGTCCACCTGCTCCTGGTCCAACTCCTTGGCCGCGGCGTCGTGCCCGCCGTAGGCCCGTGCCTCGTCGTCGGGCACGACAAACCCGTCCGGAATGTCTGCCGTCAGGCGGTGCACCTCCTGCATCACCTTCTTCTTGTACGCCTCCGGGTTCTTGCGCAACTCCACCGAGGCGTCGATGTTGGCCGGCGAGTTGACGTTGGGGTCCTCGAGAAGCGACACAATCAGAATGAGCACGCTCTCCACCGTCTGCGCGGGCGACCACGTCTCGCTGTCGGGCTCGTCCGACGTGGGGTCGCCGCCCTGGTGGAGAATGGAGATGCACAAGCGCCCGTCGCGGTACACGTTGGGGTGGTATATGGCGGGGGTGAAGCGGAACGTGGGCGGCGAGAAGGGGAAGTCTGCGGGGAAGCGCATCTGGCCCTTGAAGTAGCCGCCGTGGTACATGGACTCCTTGTTGAGCACCATGATGCCGATGTTCCACAAAAAGATGTTGTCGTCGTCGAGCTCAATGTGGAACGACGGGATGCCTTTCTTGGGGTCGGTGAGGTCCTTGAACTGCCGCTGGAGAATGGCGGCGGCGGACTTGGAGCTCATGGGAACGCTTTCTGGGGAGGTTTGGGGTGGTGGTGGGGTCACTGAACAGGAGCTGTAGGCAGATGACAAATGTTGGGCAAGCGAACTAACAGAGTACACTTGCGGATGCGGCGGGACCACGTGAGAGATGCTGGGGTAGTGGTGCTTGGAGCTATTAGGTGTTGGTGCCGGTTTGTGGCTTGAGCAAGTGATTTGTAGTAGCCGGGAGCTTTCTTTTTCTCAGGTGTCCTGCGCGTTTCTTTTTATGGGGCAGGACGGAGGCGGACAGGCCTCAGGCCCCAGCAGAAAATACAAGCAGGCCAAAAAAGAGACAGAACGAAAAACGTTCTAGAGTAAACGTGTAGTAAGGGTGAACGTATATGGTAGAGTGAATGTATAGTAAGAAGACTGAACGTATAGTAAGGGTAGTGAACGTATAGTAAGGGTAGTGAACGTATAGTGAGGGTAGAGGTAGAGTGAGTAGTGAAGGTGGATGAGAGCGAGTTTGTAAGCGTCAGAGCGAGTGAAATTGCGTGTGGGGGAATGGTGCCGCGGCCTGCCGGAAGTAAACACCCTAGTGCGGACAGCTGTGGCCGGAGCATAACAGAGCAGAGCAAGACGTCACGTGTGGAGGGGAGCAACGTGCGAGGCGACGGTAAGTGAAGTGAAGGGATAGAGAAGTGAAGGGAGAAGTTGATGAGAGAATGAAGGGGTGTGGGTGAAGTGATGGCAAGTGGTGGTTAGGTGATGTGATGGTTAGTTGGTGTGAGGAGTGGGTGAGAGGTTAGTGGGTGAGGCGAGAGAAGGTGAGGGATGGGGCGAGTGAGTGAATAGACTCGCCGCACCTGAGGCGTAAAGGTGGCGCCGTGCAGGAGATCTCGCCTGCATACCCCGATCACCGCACTATCAACCTTCCCGATCCTGCTGTTTACACTACACTCTCCTCTACCTACTACACCTACCACCGACCACTTACTACTTCTACCACCTACCTCCACCTACCACATTATAACTACGTCTTCTCTCCACCCATACTATCATCGTTCACTCTACTCTTCTCAGCTACTCCCAAACTTCACTTACTACACACTCACTAGGTGCTCTGTTATCTCGGCGGTTATCCCTATGTCGTTGTGATGTCGCGATGTCGAGGTGTCGCGATGTCGTAGTGTCGGTGCGCCGTGTTGCGATGTCGGCGGTGGGGAGCCCGCTCACGTGACCGCTGACATTTGCGCCTGCACGCGCCGATAGCAAATCACCATCCCAACTCCTCCCCATGGACTTCGAAGAGCAATTGGAAAAAGCCGAGCGCTTGACCTCGCCCTCGCTCGTGGGCTCGTCCATGCGCTCCGCCGACGACTCGGCCCACCAGAACTACATCCACCCCGAAAAGTACAAGGGCCTGACCCGCGCCCGCCCCTCCAAGGGCTTCGCCGGCTCCTCCATCGGCGCCTCCTTGGACGATTTGATCAGCGAGGGCGCGCTTTTGGGCTCCGAGGAAGACTTCGAGCGCTTCTTGGACGACACCGGCAACGTGCGCTCCAACGCCAAGTACGCGGCCAATGACGCCGGCCAGTCGTCCTTGCGCCACGTGCAAGACGCCCACGACGTGCCTGACGACGCGGTGCTTTCGCCGGTGAGCTCCACCGCCGAGCCGGATTCGAAGGTGGGCGCGCCGCCGCCGCAGACGCCGCAGTCCGCCGACGACTCGCTCGCAGTGCCCAGCGTGGCTGTCTCGGGCGGCGAGCCCTCGAGCGACGCCTCGGCCGGGCTCTACTCCGCGGACAACTACTCCGCGCCCAACTTGTCCGAGTACCAGATCGGCCACCAGATCGAGGACCACTCGCAGTTGTTGGACCTGGTCAAGTCCTACGACCTCTCGCGCTTGCCCTCCTCCACCGACCGCGAGCGCTCCAAGACCAGCGACTACTACCACCCCGCTACCGAGCGTGTGCCACCTGCCCGCACTGCTGCTCGCTCTAACGCGCCATCTGCCAGTAAGTTGGACTTTGGCGACAACGTCAAGGTGGTCGAGAACGACTCGTTGCACGCGCCGTACTTCCAGCGCGACGCCCGCCTGCCCTCGCGCTCGCGCTCGGCGCCCCGTACGGACCGCCTGCGCTCCCGCTCGCTGTCCTCGCGGCCCCACTTGGCCCGCGGCGACTCCTACAAGAACACCCACCCCGAGATGCCGTCCAAGTACGAGCTTCCGGCCGACATGCGCTTCGACGAGGAAGAGGAGGACACTCGCCGCTCGCGCCAGGCGCGGCCCACCATGGGTGACTCCATCGCTGCTGCGGAGGCCGAGGAGGCCCGCCAGTACCACGGCGAGTCCATCACGCGTGACCCGTCGTTGGTCACCACAGGCGACTACACCAACTACAACGCCGATGCGCCCGCCAAGTCGTTGGACGTTGGCTCGTTGTACTCCACGCGCCTGCAGCTGTCGACGAACTACTTGCGCTCCATCTCTCGCTCGCGCTCCAGACAGCCCCACCACGTCATCAACGAGAAGAACGATGCGAACCCAGAGGAATTGGCCAAAGAGGGTGCGTTGGTTTCCGACGACCCCTACGACCAGGTCGGCGACTTGGACAACTTGATGAAGCATGTGTTGAGGAAACCGCACGGCGACCAAAGAAAAGCGCCCCGCAATGTGCATGCAAGTTCTGATGCCGCTGCGTTTCCGTCGTCTCCTACTCGGTCCGCGCCAGTGAACGAGGAAGTGTCGTCAAAAAAATTAGTCAATGATGTATCTGCTGAAGAAAAAGAAACTGAGACTCATGAGCAGTTGATGGCCGAGGCGGCACCTACTGTCACCGCGAGTGACATCTCGGTGCCGGATGGTGAGCATGCCACAGATGTGGACGGCAAGGTGAAAGAAGCAGGAACGAAGGAGGGTGATGCCACAGAGGTAGACAACAAGGTGGAAGAAGCGGGAACGAAGGAGGAAGATGCTGAGCATAGCGAGGAAGAGTACGTCAAGGAGTATGAGAACTCAGTGGCACAAGAAAGAAAGGAGGACGAAGAAGGAGCTAAGGAACTCGAAGCTGAGCTCGATGAGAAATCGCATAAGTCTTACCCATTAGACGAAGAAGTCAAGTCTGAGGAACAGATCGATCTTCCTGCTGAAGAAAAAGTCAAAGAGGCACACGAGCAGCTCGTTGCGGAGGAAGCGCCTATAGTCACCGCTGCCGATATCAACCTCAAAGGCTTCGGAAAATCCGAGGAGCCTGCCACAGAGGCTACTGAGGCTCGCGAGGAGACCGAGACCGACGTTGTGTCACCCGAGCACACCAAGACGGCGATCGCCGAGTCACTGTCGTCAGTTCCGGACGTCGCAGATGTTTTACTGGATCCTCAGGGTGTGGAGAAGGAAACGACTAAGAATTCTGATAAGCTGGACACTGGTTCCGCAAAGGAGTTGAAACCCGCGGCCAGTGCCGCTGCTGAGGCTCCTGAGACTGCTGAGACCGTTGAGAGCACCGAGGCTGCTGAGAGCACAGAGACTACTGAGACCACTGAGGCTACGGAGGCCACTGAGACCACAAAGGTTACAGAGACTGCTGAGTCCACAGAGGCCACAAAGACCACAGATGCCACCGAGGCTGCTGAGGCTGCCGTGGCCGTTGAGTCAACTGAATCTGCTGAGACCACTGAGACTGCTGAGACTGCTGCGACTGCTGCGACTGCTGAGGCCCTCGAGGCTACTGAAGTGTCCGAGGTCACCGAAGTTACTGGTGCAGAGGCTGCCACTGCTTCTGAGCAAGATGTTTCGAAAACGGAGGCTGTTCCCGACAAGATTACGAAGGGTCTCGATCGTTCTGGTGAACATGAGGAGAAAGAGGTTTTAGACGAGCAAACCACTACCTCTGAAACGGAGGTATCCACCCCTTCAGCATCTGGTACTGCCGGCGAAGACACGCCGGCTTCCGACACTCAAGTTGAGGCTCCCGTTGACAGCGCCGTCTCCGATCCCGTGGAGGAGGCCAAGGGTTCCGAGCCCAAGGAGCTCGAGGTCCCCGCGTTGAAGAACACCGACGCCAAGGTGAAGGATGTACCCGTCACCGAGGATGACGACGACTTCGACGTCTCGCCCGAGGAGTTGCGCAAGCACTTGGAGAGTCTTCCTGTGTACGTCTTCACCTCGCTTGCCGGAGGCATGCAGATTGTCAATCGCACCAATCGCTTGTTGACTATCTTGAAGGCCAACGGCGTCAAGTTTGAGTACCGTGACTTGGGCACTGACGAAGAGGCGAAAAAGCTCTGGAGGCGCTACGCGCAGGGCAAAACTTTGCCCGGAATTGTGCGTGGCGACGACTTCATCGGCAACTGGGAGTACATTGAAGAAGTGAACGAGGACTACCGGTTGCGTGAGGTGCTTTTCGAGACTCTCTAACAATGCGAATGAACAGAACACGCCATGCGAGCCACACCACCACACACCGCACATCACTTGGCCGGCGTAGAGGTAGCAGGCCAAGTAAATGTGAAAATTCTCTACCAATGAAAAATTCTCTACCAACAGAAAAAATTCTCTACCAAATGAAAACTAACCCCGGACTCCGAACCAGCGCCACGTGAGACCAGCTGGCCAGATCAAGCGAGATGAGAACTTCATGGTCAGCGGCCCGGGGTGGGCTATCTGGCACATAAGCTCCATATACGGCAAACCATGTGACGTGGAGATTTATTGGTGCAGGTCCGAAGCGAAGTATTCCACTCGCTACCTCTTGATTAAAGCAGTGCCCAGCGCCACGCAAACCGCCAACCACCGCTTCCCTACCCGCTGCTTACCTAAGCATTGCCCTTGACTCCGCTGCCATGTCTACCCCTGCTGAAATTATCGCTGCTCGCGTCAACGGCACCTACGTGGCCGACGTTGACGAGTCGTCGTCCGTCGCGTCCTCTCCCGCGCCAGAAACCGTCTCCTCCGCCAACGGCAGTCTCCGTTCGCTTCAGGACGAGTCGGCGTTTCCCGTTTTGGGCGGCCTGAAGTCGTCGTCTGTTTCGTCCGCCGCCGGATCTTGGGGCCCCAACGCGACCAGCGTGCCTGTGGCCCCTCCAGCGGCCGCTCCCTCTCTGAAATCGGTCAAGGCGCCCAAGTTCAAAGGCTCCACTATCCAGGAGGCGTTTTCCTTGGATGCAGACGACCAGTTGAACGTGGCTCGGCCCGACTTCATCAAGATCTTGACTTCCATTAAGACGACCACCTCGGCTGCCATCGAGTGCACCACGTCGCAGCACACCAAGAAGAGAACGTTCTTGATCACGGGTAAGCCTGAGCTGGTTCGCCTCGCTAAGCGCCTCGTGATCAAGCGTTTGACCAAGCCAGTTTCCGTGTCTTTCACTATTCCTGCTGCGGTCCGCTCCAAGGTTATTGGTGCGCAGGGCCGTACGTTGAAGCCTATTGTGCAGCAAAACGAGGTCAAGATCGACATTGGCCACGTGGATGACGCTTCTCCCGTCGACGACGAGGACATCTACAGCCAGACGATCACCGTTACCATCGACGGCGACACCGAGGGCTGCAAGCACGCCAAGAGCCAGATTCTCGCCGTCGTTAAGGAAGAGACAAAGAACTTGCAGATCAGGCTTTCCGTGGACGACTTCATCAAGCCGTTCGTGGCCAAGGCCATCCAGCCTGTCGTGGAACTGAACTCCGCGCTCGACTTCTTCGTTCCTCCCTACGACTCTTCGTCTCGCTCCGTGATTATCCTGGGTGAGAGAGACGCTGCGCTCGTCGCCAGAGACCAGATCAAGCAGATTCTCTCTCTGTTGGAGACCAGAATCGTGTCTGAGGGCGTGCCCATTCCTAAAATCAAGCACCAGTTCTTGCCCATTGACCGCATTTTGGAAGAGGACAATGTTTTGATCAAGTTACCCTCTAAGGGTGAGACTGACGTCAAGTTCATCGGAGAGAAGAAGAACATCCCCGGCGCCCAGGAGAAGGCCAGAAAGACAACCTCCCAGTACAAGGTCGAGGTCTTGGACATGAGCAAGGCCCACAAGGGCAATTTGCCCCATGTTCGTGCCGTCGCGACCATGTTGACCAAGTATGGTGCGTTTTCCGCCATCGAGGCTGAGCATGGTGTCAAGGTCAATCCTCCCTCGGAAGAATTCTTGAGTGACAAGACCAACACCGGCATCCCCGTGGAAATCGTCGTCAATATTGACGATGACGAGAACACCAAGAACGCCAGAAGAGCCATCGTTTCTGCAGTCAACAAGGTCACGCCAGAGCAGACCAAGGTTGTCGACGACATCGATGCGTTCTTCCTTTCGAAGATTCCTGCAGCACTCGATGCCGTTGACGCTAGATACGTTCTCATTGGCGACAACGTCGTGTTGTTCGACTCAGAGAAGGAGGCTGACGGCGACGACTTCGAAGACACCTCGCTGGATGCTTTGGATGTCGCCGACAAGGCTCTCAATGAGTTGAGGGCTTTGCACGCATCTTTGCTGACCGTCGTCTTGAAGGTGCCCTCTGCTGAGCAGCTGAGCATCAACGGTCCTAAGGGTTCTACGTTGAGATCCATTTTGTCGGCTGTGGAGCCGGGCACAGTGGAGGTCAGCTTGCACGCCAATGCTAGCGGTGCGTCCGAAAACGAGATCCTTATCAAGGGTCTCAAAGACGCCGTGGCTACCGTCGAGAAGGACATCAGGCAGATTTTGGCTGAGGCTGACGAGTACAAGGAAACCGGCGGCTACAAGACCACCTTTGAGGTGCCATCATTTATCTTATCTAGAATCATTGGCAAGGGCGGTGCCAACATTAAGGCCACCGAAGAGGAGTTTGGCGTCAAGATTGACATTGCTGGCGAGGCCGGCGACGTCAACGACAAGACTTCCAAGACGGAGATCACCGTCGCAGGCATCAAGAGAAACGCAGAGGAGGCGAAGAGCAACCTCAGCAAGCTCGCAAAGAAGTTGGCGGACGACACATTGGTCAGAGTCAAGATCGAGTCTAGTTATCACAGGAGAATTGTGGGTCCTAGCTTCACCTACATCAATCGCTTGCAAGACAAGTACAATGTGAAGATCAGATTCCCTTCGGAGAGTCAATCTGGCTTTGCTGACGCCCCCAACAACGAGGACGAAGTCACCATTAGAGGCGCGTCTAAGAACGTCGCAAAGGCAGAGGAGGAGTTGAAGGAGTTGTACCAGTTCGAGAAGGAGAACGGGTTCAAGGCCACCATCCAGATCCCAGTCAAGGCAGTTGCAAGAGTCATCGGTAAAAACGGTGAGACTATCGGCGACATCTCCGATGGCACTGGTGTGGACTACCGTTTTAACAGAAACAGAGAACAGGAGGAAGCTTCTGGCTTTGCCGAGGTGGAGCTCACCGGTTCCAGATCCGCGTTGAAGGAGGCCACGCAAAAGGTGCAAGACATCATTGACGAGGTCGAGAACACTGTGGTGGTCACCTTCAACGTTGATCGCAAATACCACCGTGACTTGGTTGGCCCTAGCGGCTCTGTGTTGAGAAACATGATCTCTGTGGCGGGCGGCGACAACTTGAGCAGACAGCAGTACTCCAGATTGGTCACGCTCCCCAGCGTGGACTCTGAGTCCGAGGAGATTGTGTGCAGTGGTGACAAGGCGATTGTGAGCAAGTTGATTGAGCAAATCAAGGCTGTTGTTGCAGAGAAGGAGAGCTCTGTTACGGAGAAGTATGATTTGGCCAAAGAGAAACACAAGCTCGTCGTCGGGCCCGGAGGTCTGATTCGTCATGCATTGCAGGACGAGTTTGGTGTCCAGGTCAGTGTGCCCAAGCCTAACGAGGCTTCTACTCTGATCACGTTGTTCGGCTTGCCCGAGAAGATCGAGAAGTTGAAGGCGAAGTTGGACGAGATCACCAAGGACAACTGGAACGAGAGCATCGACATTCCTGTTGCCTACCACTCGCTTGTGGCGGACCGTGGTGCTCTCATCCAAGCATTGAGACTTGACCACAACGTGGAGGTCGAGCACGGCAACTTCCGTAGAAAGGCGTCCAACTTGACTAACGCCGCGATCCCCGCGCCTCCGGCCGACGCATCTCCAGAAGGCGCCACAGCGTTCACCGTGCAACCATTCGCGGCCGACGATACCGAGGAGAACATTCCTTGGCGGTTGATTGGCTCGGCGGACGCCACAGCGAGCGCCGCCAAGGTTATCGAGGACCGGTTGAAGAGCGCCAAGGCCGCCACCAGCGTGGCCTGGTTGTACTCGCCCGACCCCAAGAACCAGTTCCCCCGCATCATTGGACCACAGGGATCGAGGGTCAAGAAGGTCAGGCAGCAGACCGGCGCGTTCATCACCGTCCCACGCGCGACCGAGAAGTACAACAACTACATCTACTTGGTAGGCACGGAAGAGAGTTTGGCGGCTGCACACGAGCAGATCAAAAAGTTGATTTAGTGTAAATAGCAAAAACAAGGCGGTCCTAGAGATGCGTAGCGACGGCTAAAGGCAGTCCTAGCACGACGGCGAAAGACGCGTCACGTGAAATGACAAGTCGTAAAGTGCGCCTTAATTGCTTCTCTGGCAGATCGCCAACGGTTAGCAAACTTTCGGAAACTAAGCCTTAACGGCATACGCATTCGCGGCGCACAATTGTAACTTACGGCTTTTCCCCACTGCAAAAGCCTAACTGTGGTTATAACTGTGGCTCGCTAGGCATTAAAGGTTAGTGGCTCTTCCGAAAGGCAAAGTGCAACGCCGTTCCACCACCCTCGGCGATGGGCCGAAAGTCGCCCTTCACGTGATCTTTACAAACTGCCCGCGCCAGTCCCGGGGGTCCATCCGACCGTGGGTTTCTTTTTCGCCCTGCGTCTATGCCGTAATTCGCAGCCGCGATGCTTCTCTAGTGCATAAATATTCCTCTCTGCCCCAGGCAAATGCTACCATCCGAAATGTCTGTGGAGAAGGTATCTGTGGAGAAATCCTCAAACGAGAGATCTCTCTCCGAGCTCAACTCGGACTCTGAGTCCAATGTGGCCGTCGTCAACATTGACCAGAACAAGAAGCAGATCGGCATCATCTCGGCCGTGTTCCTTGTTGCCAACAGAATCATCGGTGCCGGTGTGTTTTCCACCGCCAGTACCATTCTTTCCCTTTCGGGCTCTGTCGGAGTGTCCATGATCATGTGGGTGATTGGCTCCATCATTGCTTTCACGGGTCTTTTGACGTATATGGAGTTGGGCTCCGCCATTCCCAGAAACGGAGGTGAGAAGAACTACTTGGAGTACATCTACACCAAGCCCAAGTTCTTTGTCACGGCCATGTACGCATCGTACGTGTTTTTCTTGGGGTGGGCCGCGGGCAATTCCATTGTCACTGGTGAGTTTTTGTTGAACGCTGCAGGCAAGACTGCCGGCCAGTGGAACTCCAGAGCCATCGGCGTGGGTGTCATCACGTTTGCGTTCTTGGTCAACGGGCTCCACGTCAAGTCCGGCTTGTTTTTGGCCAACGCGCTCGGTGTGTTCAAGGTTGTGATCATCATCTTCATCTCCATCACCGGGTGGGTTGCGCTCGCCGGAGGCATCAAGAGCAACAACTTCACCGACCCAAAGAACTTTGTGGACTCGTTCAACGGCACCACGCCCACCGGCTACGGCATTGTCAACGCCTTGTACAACGTCATCTGGTCGTACGTGGGCTACTCGAACGCCAACTACGCGTTGGGCGAGATCAAGAACCCCGTGCGTGTGTTGAGGATCGCCGCTCCCTCGGCGCTCTTGACCATCACCGTGCTCTACATCTTCGTCAACGTGGCCTACTACGCCGTGGTGCCAGCCGACGAGATCAGATCGTCCGGCAGAATTGTCGTGGCCTCCTTCTTCAAGTACGCCTTTGGTGACACTGCCGAGAAGGCTGCCTCTGTGTTCGTTGCCTTGTCCACGTTGGGCAATGTGTTGTCGGTGATCTTCTCGCAGGGCAGAATCATCCAGCAGTTGGGCCGTGAGGGCAGCTTGCCTTTCTCGCGCTTGTTCGCCTCGCTGAAGCCTTTCAACTCGCCCTTCTTCGGCTTGTTCCAGCACTGGGTGGTGTGTGTGATCACCATTCTTGCTCCTCCTCCTGGTGACGCCTACAACTTCGTCATGAACTTGATCTCGTACCCATTGAACGTGGTCAACACGTTTGTCGGTGCCGGCTTGCTCTACTTGAAATGGCAGAGCTACAAGGGCAGAGTTGCGTGGAAGCCTCCCATTAGAGCTCACTTCACTGTCGTTGCGTTCTTTACTCTCTCGTCGCTCTACTTGATTGTGGCGCCCTACATTCCTCCATCGGCCGGCCAGTCGGTGTACGACGACTTGCCCTACTGGATCCACCCCGTCGTCACCTGGGGTATCTTCTCCGTGGGCGCTCTCTACTGGTTCGTGTGGACCATCGTGTTGCCTCGTTACGGCGGCTACACGTTGATTGCGAAGGAAGTGATTGGTTCCGACGGCTTCTGGAGAAACAAGTTCTTCAAGGTGCCTCACGGCGCTGATCAGGACAAAATCACCGAGGAGGTCCTCAACGAGGAGTCTCTTCAGTAATATGGGATGACTAATAGATAACGGAATAAACAATTAATAGGTACTGCTGCGTACATCTCTGCCACCACCATCACCGTATCTGCATGTGCTCACTGTGGTTATTCTAGGCAGTTATTCTAAGGATTTATACTAGGTGGACACTCTAGGTATGTATTTTAGTGGTTTTAGGTATTTAGTGGTTCTAGGTGGCTATTCTAGATGGTATTCTAGGTGGGTAGGTGTGTTGATGCTGGTGTGCACGCAATTCTCACCAACGAAAAAAATTCAGTAGTACCTAAGCATGCCGGTGAAAGCCATCCCCAAGCTTTCCATAGCGAGAAACGGTGTCGGCTCCTATGTCAAGCCTTGCTACAAGGTCACTCTTCAGTACTGCAACTGGGGCGGCTCGTCGCAGGGCGTGAGAGACTTGTTGGCTCACCCAAAGAACCTCTTCCAGAGATTCGCTTCGGACAACAAAGAGACTCTCTTCGAGGTCGTCAAGAAGAACGGCCACCCACAATTCACCTTCCACTACAACAACGGCGTGCAGCTGGCCGTGGACGTGAGAAACTTGAAGATTGGCGAGGTTGCCAGCACGCTACAAGAACACATCAGAAGAAGCGGAAACACCCGCTTCAAGTTCAACCATAAGGTGATGTCCAACAACGCATCTGTCAGAGGCGTGTGGTCTCCATTCCATGTGGACAAGGACAACAGACACAGAATTTAGGCATGTACATAGGAATACAATCGGACTTGAGAACGAGTGTCACAGAGAAATCTGCATGAACCTCCGTAAAGGAACATCAAATCGGCGAGGAAAGTTGCATCTACGGATGCCGTGAAACCGCGAGTAGCAAGCCTGCTGTCTTCAGCAGAAACCTACCCGTCGAATAGTACACACTGCGAGTCAAGAGAATCAAGCTGAGTTCACCACTGTGCGGCGATGTGGTCACTAGATTAATATTGGAGGTACAAATACTGTAAACCTTCATTGGCACCATGATAATTTGGGCCGCATGGGACAACAAATGCACTTCGAATCACCATTGGATATAAACGAAGAGATCCTACTGGATTGATTGAGTTTCTGGATTCGTTTCGAGAACCTCGTCGGGAATGCTCAAAAAGGTCACGACAACTGTTCTTCTTCGATCTCTTCTCTGTAAAGTCGTCGAATTCGTGAGAAACCTTGACTTGATTATCTGGGCACTTGCGCGTGCAGTCATGTGGATGCTGGAACGTGAAGTCAATTACTTCGTTCGTATTAAAACAGCATCTCTTTCTATCACGACTCCTCAATATACGGAAGCGAACAACTCTCGGATATTGAGTACTGGTGGAAGTTGCGAAAGACATAATTGGATCATGAATCTTCAGTCTTGGAGATTACATGTGGTCTCGGAAACTCTTGACAAGACCCAATTCGGATTATCACCCGTCATAGCATAATGACAGTGAGCAGTTTTTGAAAGAAATCTACTTAGAACGCAACGAGCCCTCGAAGAATGAGATTTCCGTATGCTATTCACTCGCAATTGGGCTGCTTGTATTGTGATGGGACGCTGAAAGGTTTCTGGTGGACGACACCAGCTTTCACACCCTGGCTCAAAGCTGAAAAGGTGCCTAATTCTATTATGTTAGTCGAAAGCAGATTAGCCCACGAACCAATGTGGCAGTCATGGACCCAGTTTGAGAAGCTTCCTGCGCATAATTCAGAGTAGCTCTTTGGGTGCAAAACAGCATTGGAAAATATGCGTTTTTCGTCTCCAACAAATAAAACTTATGAAAACTCAGTGGAACATCATGCTTGTGGAAGAAGGGGAAAGTTCGTTTCCCTCGTTTGTCACTACATCCTCGGACCAAAGCCAAAGCCACACCAGCACAATCGGTTTGAATGGTGAACCTTTCTCGATTCGTGTGTTTGAAGACCAGCGTATAAAGTATCCAAAGGCATGTGTGTGTTGACGTAAGAATGTTTATCCCGTTAATTTATCGTACTTAGTTCGCTTGTTGCAGGCCAGTTAGGGTCAATCGTCTACGAAACTATGCATGGGCCATGAGATATTGCAACGGAGGATGCAAACTTTCTTTCTCCACCTCCAAGGTTCGGCACCGTTAATTGAATTCAAGGTTTCGCAGACGGACAAGAAATACTTATTTTTAGAATTCTTACAATTGAAAATGTTATAGAGAAGGAAGTTGCGTCATTTGCGACTTCTAGGAAATCCCCCAACATACAAGCAAAACCCAACCCAATAATTACAAAATCAACAGTAGGAGGCAAGCCAAAGGCCAGTTCTTACCCATCAGTTACCCCACCATGTACCCCATTAAAGAAGCATGCGAAGAAAGATGAAAGAGAGGAGGGATGTAGGTTGAAGGTGGCCACTAGTGGTGTCTAATGTCACGAGACACAATGAGAAGACGCCGAAAACGGCAATTATTCTTGCCGCGCTTTGGCGGTGTCGCATGCCGTTCTTGACCATTCGATCTGCGAAGCGCGCTGGAAACAGCAGCCAAGTGCGAATTTTCCTTCCGCACATTCCCAAATTCGCTCTCACCTGCCCATAGCTGCGCGGCTATCTCTATCAGTTGCCATTGCGGGACGATGATTCATTGCACCCTGGCTCACACAAGCAAGACCAGAATAAAAAAAAAATGAAAACCAGAATAGCCAACTTCTTCTTCACCTTCACAAGATACCCCGAAATGAATTACAAGAGCTATCAACAGGTGCTTGATTTGTCGTCTGACAAGAAGCGCAGTACACACACACATAGTAAACCCAAGGGTGCCGAAGGGTCCGCAGCACCCAAGAAGAGAACGAAAACAGGATGCTTGACTTGCAGAAGAAGAAAAAAGAAGTGTGACGAGGACAAAGTCGACGGCAAGTGCCAGAGCTGCGTCAGAAACTTTTTGGACTGCTGCTGGCCCGGCGAGGCAGTTGCAGCCGAACCTTCTGTGGAACTTACGGTGAAGCCCAAGCCTACAGTCAAGAACACCGGTGCCAGTGCTTATCCATCTCCTATGCTGTCTCCTAAGAGTGAGGCGGTCGACTTGGGCAAGGAAATCAAGCCTTTGCAGCTACTGAAGGTGACCAAGGTCAAGAGCGAGAAGAAGAGATTGAACAAGGCTGCGGCGCGGTTCGTTGTCACCTCTTTCGACAGAGAGAACATGTTGTGCCAGATCAAAAACTAATGGAAATGGTTGAAAACTAATGGGTGCTCAAAGCTAATGGGTGCTAGCTGGACTAGTATAGTATGTAATATAAGGATTGGTTACGACCTCTGTAGAATGGTGTATTCTCCATATCTCAAATGAGAAGTCGCTGTCTGTTAAGGCGAGTCGTAAGACGAGTGTTTATTGTATAGAGCCGTATCAAGCGCAGCTTATAGACGTTTATGTGTCAAATATTTTCCACCTGTCAACTGGACCATGTTCTATGGTCGTGTGCAGGCTGAACAAGGTTTCGCTTGATCTTGTCACCTGAACAGGCGAAAGATCACCTGAACTGGCGATTTGTACGTACATCGGCAATAGCTATGCACCACCGCTCCATGAGGACCCCATTCACATGAGTCCGAAAATTGGGCCGTACTTCCGCCACCGACTCCGTTATGCAACTCGCTTAATGTCCGCAACAATGAGATCAAATCTCCCAGCTACAAGCACTTGCACCAACTAAAACGAACATGCGAAGACATAATGTGTCACCCACTGTTCTCCACCACCAACTTGCTTCGCTCGATGCCTATCTATATCTATCTGTCTATCTAGCTTGCTGTTTGCGCTATTTTGCACCCCTCTCGTATCGTTATCTCGTCTGACTAAGCGCGCGCCTCCCGACTTCACCATATCACGTGCGCAGACCCACCACCCAACTTCAGAGGCAAACAAGGCAATTGCGGGAAAGGACAATGAAAGGAGGCCCAACTCCGAATCGGCCCACCGAGACGTGGCTCCAGGTGCTCCCGCACGGTGACTGGCTCGCTAAGCGGGTGCGGGGAGTGTGCAGGAATACCCGTTTTGCAGCTATTCCTAACTGTGGCGCTAGGATTCGTGAGCACATCGTAGTCGGCCAAGATATAAATCCAGCAAGCTCGCCACACTTGGACCAGTACAATCTGCACACCTAGCTAGCACACTCTAGCTATCACCTCTAACTCTCGACCCTAGCTATCACACCCTAGCTATCGCTCTAGCTACATCATAGCTACATCTGATAGCTCTCAACCCATCTAACTCCCTTGAACTACCATGCCTACTGCCATTAAGGTCCACTCGGGCGACTTCGACACCCACTTCAACAAGGCCACGGACCAGATCACTGAGGATGGCATTCTCACAGTCAGCGACCTCAACAGGAAGCAGGCCAAGTACCCGGAGTTCTTGCCTACTTGGGACCCCAAACAGAAGTACCCTCCCTTGGAGTTCTTCAAGCATGAGGACCCCGGCACCAGAGCTGACCCATCGTTCCCTAACCTTTTGCCGCAGAGCGGCAAGGTGAAGGCGAAGAGAGTCACACCCAAGTTGGGCACGGAGATTTCTGGCGTGCAATTGTCGCAGTTGGACGACAAGGGCAAAGACGAGTTGGCGTTGTTGGTGGCGCAGCGTGGTGTGGTGATCTTCCGCGACCAGGACTTCGCCGACCACGGCCCCAAGTTTGCCGTCGACTTTGGCAGCCACTTCGGGCGTCTCCACATTCACCCTACCTCTGGAGCACCCCACAACCACCCTGAGTTGCACATCACCTACAGAAGAGCGGACCCCAACGAGTTCGAGCGCGTGTTCTCTGCGAGAACAAACGCCATTCTGTGGCACTCGGATGTCTCGTACGAGCTCCAGCCTCCAGGCGTCACGTTCTTCTCAGTTCTCGAGGGCCCAGACGCCGGCGGAGACACCATTTTCGCCGACACCGTCGAGGCGTACAAGCGGTTGTCGCCAGAGTTCCAGAAGAGATTGCACGGGTTGCACGTCTTACACACATCTGGCGACCAGGCGCTGAACTCTCGCGAGCAGGGCGGAATCGAGAGAAGAGCGCCAGTGTCTCACATCCACCCTTTGATCAGAACGCACCCGGTCACGGGCGAGAAGATCATCTTCTTGAACCGCCCCTTCTCCAGACGCATTGTCGAGTTGAAGCAGGAAGAGTCGGACTACTTGTTGAAGTTCTTGTACGACCACATCGAGCTTTCGCACGACTTGCAGTTGAGAGCCAGCTGGGAGCCCAAGTCCGTGGTGGTTTGGGACAACAGAAGAGTGGCCCACTCTGCCGTCATTGACTGGGACGAGCCTGTTTCGAGACACGCCTTCCGCATCACCCCTCAGGCCGAGAGACCTGTGGAGGACTTGAAGGACTTGAACAAGGAGGAGTACGACGTGGGCAGTGTCGCCGACGCCTTGGCCCTGTTGGGGAAGTAAAAGTATTGATTACGACGTTTGGAATAGAGTTTGGATTACCACATGTAGACCCCATCGGCCACGTACTAAATATTAGAGGGTTTTGCCTACTTACGTAATGCCTGCCCACTGGGACTCACGGGCCACAGGGACAATGCCTACTTACATTTCGCCTGCTTACAGGGGTTGGACTTACTTACTTAATACATACTGACAGGGGTAACCTTACAAAAGGACGTACAGTAACAATGGCTACTTACAGGGGTCTCATTGTCTAGTGCATGATCGAATACTGCACTTCACATCGACCAGTATCATTCAACCCAAGTAGCTGCTTCCGATTCCGGTCGAGAGCTGCTGGCAAATCATATGCCCGAATTCTGTCTCTGATCTTCCGATCGGAAAAGATGGAACGGAAGCTTGCAGCTTTTCCGCCGAGCTCCGATTATGTCGCAATAATTACATCTTTGCATGTCAGCTCGTTCAACTTCGTTGCTACAAAGTAGAGAAAAAAGCAGAGATGAAGGTAATAGAATCATCACTCTGACCCAGTACGAAACAATCATGCATGGTGCCAAATTCTCTGCTTCGTCACCATTGTTCGCTAAAGGACCGTTGCATTCCGTACTGTGGTTCCTTATCACACGTGACCGATTGCAAAATTCGTGCTGCGATTACTGTGGCTACCGAAGACCGTTATAAAACAGACTCCAGCGCAAGATGAAAAACCAAAAATGGTCGTTCCTACAGCAATCAAGAAGCTTGACAGAAAGTACAACAACAACGACATCCACTTCCATGAGGAGACCGACGAGGTCGACGCCAATGGAGTGTACATTGTCAACAGAAAAGAGGCTGCAAAGTTGAAGCATAAGGAGTACTTGCCTGAGTGGGACCCAAAGCAGAAGTTTGCTCCTTTGGAGTTCTTCAAGCATGAAGACCCCGGCAGAAGAGCCGACCCATCGTTCCCAAACCTCTTCCCTACTGGCGGCGATTACGAAGTGAAGAAGATCACTCCTAAATTGGGTAACACCATCGAGGGAATCCAGTTGTCCCAATTGGACGACAAAGGCAAAGATGAGTTGGCTTTATACGTTGCTCAGAGAGGTGTGGTGGTGTTCCGCAACCAAGACTGGGCTCTCAAGGGTCCTCAGTACATCACCGAGTACGGCAGGTACTTTGGAAACCTCCACATTCACCCCACCTCCGGCGCTCCCAAGGACCACCCTGAGTTGCACATCACCTACAGAAGATCCGACCCACGGGAGTTTGAGAGAAAGTTTGCCGGAAAAACGAACCAGGTGGCTTGGCACTCGGACATCTCCTACGAGCTTCAACCTCCAGGAACCACCTTTTTTGCGGTGCTTGAAGGCCCAGATGCCGGTGGAGACACAATCTTCGCCGACACTGTCGAGGCTTACAAGAGATTGTCCCCCGAGTTCCAAAAGAGATTGGAGGGCTTGCACGCCTTGCACTCCTCTGTGACTCAGGCCCAGAACGCTGTTGGGCTCGGTGGAATCGAAAGAAGAAAGCCATCCGAGAACATTCACCCCTTGGTCCGTGTGCACCCCGTCACTGGCGAGAAAGTGCTTTACGTGAACAAGCCGTTCACGCGGAGAATTGTCGAGTTGAAGGAACAGGAGTCCGACTACTTGTTGAAGTTCTTGTACGACCACATTGAGCTTTCTCACGACTTGCAGTTGAGAGCCAGCTGGGAACCCAACACGGTGGTTGTTTGGGACAACAGAAGAGTGGTGCACTCGGCGATTGTGGACTGGGACACACCCATCTCAAGACACGCCGTGAGAGTGACACCGCAGGCGGAGAGACCCATCGCGCGGTTGGAGGACTTGAACAAGCCCGAGGGAGAGGACCAGGATTAGAATATAGTAGGAAAAATAGCGAATCAATTTCATTTACAATACATTTAGTTGCCCTATTATCATGCACGGTCCAATAAGTAGTTGGTGGCCGCCTCCACGTTCCAATTTTCGGCGTCCAAAGCTTCGATCACGGTTTCCCTCTCGAACCCCATGCCCACCAACTCTTCAATAGCTCCATCTTTGCTGGAGTCAAAGTTGGGAGTTGCCGGAGCAGGCGCCGCGTTTCCAAAACCAGCAAAAAGCTGTTCCCACTCGTCATTTCCAGCCTGTGAGGTCCCTGCAGCTGAGAAGTCTGGCGCTGTGCTCTTTGGGGCAAAGTCACCAAAGTCCTCGGCTCCCGTGAAGTGGTCGTCGATGGCAAGATCAGGCTGCTCGAACCCTTCGACGTCGGCATTGGTAGCCCTTAAGTCGTTGAACTCATCCTCAAAAAAGTCATCAAGCGACTTCTCGTGCGTAGTTGGCTGCAAGTCATCGAATTCATCCACCGACTTCTCCTGCGTTGCCGGCTTGAGGTCATCAAAGTCATCGTTGAAATCATCAGCGTTGTCCTCCACTGGGATAGGTGCCGCAGGACCCAAGTTATCTACAGCATCATCAAATTTCTCTTCGAGAACGTCCTCCTCCTCGGAGGAGGAGCTGTCATCATAGTCCAACTCTTTGATTGGAGGAAATTCTTCTTCCTCGCGGGTGATTGGGTCAGTGGATGCTCTGTGGCTCTGAGCAAGTGGGTGCTGAGCACCTTCGAGCGTTTGCAGAGTGTCCAAATCCCTGGCATCATCTGCGTTGACCATCTCAAACAGCTCAACACCAGAAGAAATTCTCTCTCCCTCGCTTGATTCTTGTCCCTCCACATCTTTATGGTCAACCGGCGCTTGAGCGTTTGGAGATGCAGCAGTTTCCTCCAACGTCTCTCTGTCACTGATCTCTTCGATATTGTCATCGCGAACTGACATTGGCGGGTTGTTCTGAATACTGGACGTCAACGAGTCAGTTCTTTGAACACCAACTAACACACCTGGCATGCCGACCATTCCTCCGGCAATGCCCGCGGAAGGTGACTGGAATCTATATTCGGAATTGTCTGGCGATGTCGCTGGTGTTTCGCCTGTCTCTCCTGTTTCCGTAGGCTTGTAAGACGCGGTAGCCGCTGAAGATGTGGACTCATGGTTGAATTCGTATGGAACTTCCGGGAACCTCTCCTTCATCCCTTCCAAATCTTTGTCGTCGTAGGTTTCGGCATCTTTGTGCTTTGTCTCAGCAAAGTCATCAACACCGGTCATATCTTCGACAGGAGTGTCCTGGACCTCGTCTACCAAGCCACTGATGTCTGTAGAGGGAGCTGGCACCGATCTGGCCTCATATTGAGGTGGTTTGTCATCCTCCTCCTCGTCAGGAACCACTCCTGTGTCAAACCCACTTTCAAATGACCCTGGAATCTGAGCATGAGAACCTTCACTCGCACTTGCTTGTGGCTGTGTCTCTTCCAATTCACCAGCAGTCGAAGCGTGCACGTTATGAACATCCCTGCTTTCAGGTACCTCTTGATGAGCTGATTTATTGTCAGCGGAAGTGGACCCGTAAGCAACACCAGCGCCAATCGCAGCGGCACCTGCAGCAGCCGCGGCAAGCGCTTTTCCAAAATCGGAGCTCGAACTGGACTCAGGGGCAGGTCTCAGTTTGGGCACAGGAGGAGGTCTCAGCTTGAATTCGGCGTGCTTGCTTTCCAACTCTCTACTCTGTGCCTCCAACTCTCTGCTCTGTGCCTCCGCTGCGAGCCTGTCTTGCTCAGCCTTTTCGGCCTCTCTTTGGCTGTTGAAATAAGAAGCCTCGAGCTCCGCAATCTTGTCCTTCCACTCTTGGACCTTCACAAGGGCAACTTGGACTTGCGACTTTCTGACATTGGCCTCGTTGGAAAGCTTCAGGTGGTCAGACGCCTTGGCCAGGGCCTGCTTCTCCAACTCTGCAATCTCAGCATTCAAGTAACCCAACTTCTCTCTCAAAGATGAATTGATCTTTTGGTGCTCCTCAACGGCGAGCTGCTTCTCGTGGAATTCGCCCGAAACATGGTTTAACTTGGCTTCTGCGATGGAAGCCTCGGATCTCAAAGCCTCCGTTTCCTCCTTGGCGGCAGACAACGTGGCCTCGACCTGTTCAACCTGCTTGACCTCGTTGGCGTACGAGGTGCGCAACAACTTCAACTTGTTGTCGATCTCACCTTTGACAGCCAAGATTCTCGCCAACTCCTGGTCCGCGCGAACCTTCTTCTCATGCAAGCTCGAGGTCTGCGTCGTCAAAGACTTGATCTGATTAGACACATTGGCAATGTCGGATGTAGCCTCAGACAACTTGCCAGACACCTCGGAGTCCGCCAACAAGTCCGAGTTGGTGACAGCTCTGGAATCCGACGATGGAACGGCTCTAGAATCTGATGATGGGACGGCCCTGGGTTCCGACGTTGGGACAGAGTCGAAGTAGGACAGCAGAGGAGCCTGCTGCGCAAGAGGCAGCGACACGCGAGGCACCACCTGCCTTGGCTTTGGCGGAGGCACGGCCCTCAATGCGCCGTAGTCCACCTTTCTGACCTCTGGTTCTGGCGTGATTTCCGGCTGCGGGGTCACTTTCTCTGGAGTGGACGCCTCGGTTGGAGAGGAAACCACATCTTCGCCGATCAAGCTGGGAGAGTCCGACACCTGGCGCGCAAGCAACGACTGGCCAAACGAGGACGTGGGTCTGAATGAGGAGGTCAACTGCTTCTTGACCTTTGTTGGCGCAGCGTGGGTCAAGTCGCTGCTGCTGGTTCTCTGCTGCAAGGCAGGCTTGGGGCTGGGCTCGGGCGACGCAAAGAGGTCGGCCAACTCGTCGAGCGACGATTTTGGCGCAGCGCGGATCGCCGGGGCGGACGCGGCCTGCGTGGGTGGAGGTGGCTGGGCGGCTGCTGGAGGCGGCGCCGACCGGGCCTGAGGAGGCTGCTGCTGCTGCTGCAACGACTCAAGCAACGATGGCGGCACGACGTTGGGCAAGGGCAAGCCCGCGCGGCGGCGGTTGACCAAGAACAACGCGATGCCGAACTCGATCTTGGTGAACACGCCGGTGTTCTGGATGTCGGCCAAGTCCCAGATGGTCGCGAGGTCGTGCTGGTCCAAGCGAGACGTCATGAGGAACGACGCCACCTGGTCGGGGTTCAAGCTGCCGGTCTTGGCCTTGTCCAAAGAGTCAAAAATGGAGTCCACCTGCTGCTTCTGGTTGTCGCTGACGACCCATTCCGCCGACGCAGCGGACCCAGGGCCGGAGGTAGGGCCGGAAGCAGGGCCAGAGGGGGCGGATGGGGAAGGCGCAGGAGCAGGAGCAGAGGCGAGCACCCCCGACGATGCTGGAGCCGGCCCGGATGTTGGCACGTGCGTGGCCGACGCCTGTCTGGACGGCTTGCGGTCCACGGACAGCCACACGTACTCCGGCAAAAAGGGCGGCAACTGGCGCACGGCGCCCGAGAGCACGCCGTGGATCAAGTGCATGGCCATGACGAACGCAGGCAAGTCCAAAAAGCCGCGGTTGTCCACGTCCACCAAGCTCCACACCTGCCCCAAGGTGATGGTGGGCAACTTGGCCTTCATCAAGATGTTCTTGGCGGCCGCGCCGTCCAACGGCGCCGCGGCCAGGCCCGTGGTCCGCACGTACATCTGCGCAAACCGCTCGTAGTCGGCCGGCGAAACCGGCGCCACGGGGTCCAGCGGAGCGGCCTGCTGCGTGGCTGTGTTCTGGGGCACAATGGCCGAGGGCTGGCTCTGCAAGAGCGAGCTGGACGTGCCCTGCGGCACCAACGGCGGCGGAATGGCCAAGCCCGAGAACTGGGGCATGGGGCCCGGGCTGTCCGCAAGCTGGGCGGTGGGGTAGTGGCCCGCCTGGGTGTGGCCGATGAGGCGCATGGCGTAGCAGAAGCCGAACTGGGTCAAGAAGCCGAGGTTGGACGCGTCGGCGAGCTGCCAGATCTCGCCGAGGATGTTGGGGGGCAAGCCGGACTTCTCGAACGTGGAGCGGGCCTTCTCGCCGGTGACGATGCCGGAGCCCTCGGGGTCCAACGCCTTGAAGAGCTGCGAGTAGAACTTCTTCTCCTCCAGCGTGAGGCCGACCTTGAATGTGGCTGGGGTTAGTAGGGGCGAATTGGCGGGGGTGGGGACATACGCTGTGCACTCATGAATAGGGGAGTTGAGTTCGCAGGACTGGATGGAGGAACGAATATGGAGCGCACGAGACAGTGACCAGACAAGTACAGACAGGAACGTAGAGCTAGACAGAGAAGAAACGGTAGAGCGAGACAGAGCAGAAGGGTAGTGATGTATGTAGGCTTGGCTGATTGCTAGGCTGGACTTGTGGTCCTGAACTACATGTCCTTGCGAGTAGGCGAGTTCAGGTCTAGCCTGGATCATGGCTTCATGAGCGAGATATCCACCACAGTCCCGTCATGAACCGGGAATGACGAAATACGAACGTACGAACCGAAGAGATCTACATATATGGTGAGCCCTCCTCGACCTGTTTCGTATGCAAGACAGACTAAGGCACACGACGATCCAGTGGCGAGTGATCCTCGGCTCTGGGGTTACGAGGCACGAGGCACGAGTCGAAGAGAACTGTATGGGATGTGTGTTACGAATACCAGTAGTCAATTGTGTCCCTCATGGCGAAGTCAGACGAATTTCGAAACGTGATGGCGCGCCAAATACTCCACAATTGGGTATTGGCTTGCGTGGGTTCGTCTCTCGGCCTACTATAAAAGGAATGTCGTTCATAGTATATAGATGTTCACAGAATAAATAAGTCGTTTCACATACAGAATAAATAAGTGGTGTCCAATTCAAGTTGCCCGTTCAATGAGCAAAGTGTCGTCGTCGTTGGCCCACTGCTCATCTCCCTCGTCAATGGTGGGCAAGAGCAACTCGAACAAGTGACGAGCACAAGAAAACGAACCCCCGGGCCCAGACATCATGCCGTACATGGTGCCAGGCAGTCCGGGAATCCGGAAGGAACCCAAGTGCGAGTAGACCCGCTGGAAGCGAGCATTCTTGCCTCCATCGTTATATCTCGCACAGAACCAGCACTTGCACTGGCAGTACGAGCATCCAAACAAGCTTCTGAAATAAGCAGCAGTCTCGTGGAGATTCTTGGTGGATTGGGTGCCGCACTCTGCGGGTACAGCGATGCAATTGGCTCTTTGCAACGAGTAATCAGAATAGTTCTTGAAGTTGCAGAGGTGGGCAGCCCACACCATGCGAATGTCCATGGTCGGAACAGTGTTCGACGACAGCGAGGCTGCGATCAATGCCCAGAACTTTTTGTAGCGAACAATTGCCAGAGACAACTTCTCCCGCAAGCGTGACAGATACAACCAGTTCATAGAGTCAATCAATGACGAGACAGGCTCGTGAAGGACGTGCTCAATCCAGTCGTAGGAAAGGCGCAACCCGTCGGAATTCACGGTGAGGTGAATAAGAGGCTGCGTCAGCCAAGCCCTATAAGCCATTGCTCTCTTGTCTGGCCCAATGGCACCCAGAAAAACGGGAAGCACAATGTGAGGCATCTGGCGACGCAATTCGGCGTCCTTCTCGCGCCTAGCGAGATTTCTATGAGTAATGAGTCCTTCGTTCGAGCGGAACGACATCAACGGACTCATAAACTCGGCCAAACTAACTGTGCCCAAATAGTTGCCTGAGATAGGGCAGTAAACTGGGAAGCGAATCGACGACGGGTTGAAAGGGAACGCCAAGTCGTAGTCAATGGGGTCCGAACCGGAAACTACGGCCTCAAAGTTGTGTCGAGCCAAAACGGTGGGCGTGTATCCAAACAGGCGGTTGTCGATGGCATCACCGACGGCCTCTACAGGAAATGGCACATACATGAACTTCTCGAATCCGTTCTGGGCTAAAGACGTGTAGCACGCAGCAGGTGACTGCAAAAGCGAAAACCACACCCAAACCACGTCAAGTGGAGGCAAGATGACAAGCGTAGGGTCGTCCCAGTGACGGCTAAACGAGTTGACAAATATAGTGAAGCGACGAAATGCATTGAACACAAATGCGGGCCAGTGAGTGGGATCAATGTTCCTCTTCACCACGCCGACAGCCCTCCAAAGCTTAAGAACAGCGACAATGTCCTGCGGGTGAGGCGTGGATGCCTTCTTGGCGAACACCAGAGGTGGATCTCTGCATGGAATCGTAAAAGCAAAAGTTGGTTCGGGTTGAGAGGACTTGGACAGAGGGGTAAACAAGCCAGACTCAATGAGGTCGTTTTCGGTAGGTGATTCTTCGGCTGCGACCTGCGCTGAGGCGGTTGCAAAAACGGGACGGCTGAGGTGCCTCAACTTGTGATACTTCTGAGTTGCACGAAACCAATTCAGGTTCGAGTAAAAGGTGTTATGCTAGCGAGCTCTAGCAATTGATAAGGATCGGCTGAAGGTAATTGATAGAGAAGGAGTGGGAGGGGAGGGAGTCTGATGGGTGCTAATGAACCAGAGGAACAAAAGATATCTTTTCCCAGGTGCGGAGAAGGCTAATATTTATAGTCCAGAAGCTTAAATTCTAGACGTTGCTATGATCAGGCTAGGCGCGGCTATGATCTGGCTAGGCGCGGCCACGATCAAGGCGGGCTCTGGTAACGGCGAGGTCATGGACCAGTAGTTAGGGAGGATTCTCGGGCAAATTAATGGCATTACGCAGGAGCCGAGGGCGGGAGGGACGATAGTAGAGGGAAGTATGATGGTGGGAAGTATGATGGTGGGAAGTATGATAGTGGGAAGTATGAGCTAGAGTTGCGTATATCAAGAGACACAGCTTCAAGTAATTGATGAAGAAGAGGTATTGATGGGACAGAGATATGGTGAGGTCGGCCAGGTATGTAACTGGGGACGGGATGAAGTGGGATTCAGCATTGGCAACACCTCCAGGCAGTACCTCCGTAAGCCATTATTACTGTTCTAGTGATTGGCACCTCAAGAGTTCTGCGAGATGTCTATTGTGCTTATTGTTACAGGGTACAAGCTACGTGGTATGGCAGTGCCTCACTGGGCAGTACATCCCTATTGGTGAGAGGGATATGGGATTGAATATATGGAGCTAAAGTGAGAGTTGAAGAAGATAACATGTAGCCAAATGAGGTGAAGTAGAAGATATGTGAGGGGGTGACGCCAGATTGAGGTGCGAGTGAAGTGAGAGTGATGTGAGTGTCATGTGATTGAGGTAAGAAAGTGCGAGTGAGGGTGTGGTGAGGGTGTGGTGAGGGTGTGGTGAGAGTGAGGTGGGGTGTGGTGAGAGGCTGAAGGATAGAAATCGAGGAGATGAGACAAACGCGAGCAGAACTAAAGTGCCAAGCAATCACAAAGAGCAAAGTGGAGAAGGTGCCAGGCAAGTTCGCAATATGCTAGTGCTAGGTACGGCTGATTTCGCAGCCGCAGGAAATCAACAGAACATCGATACATGCTCACGGCGAAGCAAAGAAATAACAACCTTCTCTCGCTATTTTTGTTCTTCAGCGTGGCCAGCTGACTGGACTGCCTCGTTCCAGATACCACTGGGCCCATTGTGCCAGTGGTAAGACGAGTACACCCAATCTTCCGCAACTCTTCACATCGGGTCCAACTCTGCATGGGCCAACTCTACACATAGTTCAGACTCCCCTTTGGCCGCTTTCCCCCTGCCTTTTCTCTGCCTTTTCTCTGCCTTTTCTCTGCCATTTTCTGCCATGTTTTTTAGCCGTACCGTAATGCTAGCTGAGTGTGCACACACCTCATCGCACTGAAAAAACTTCCCGCTACAACTAACATCATCATGAACAGAGGCAGAGGAGGTTTCAGAGGCGGCCGCGGCGGCCGCGGCGGCTTCGGCTTTTCAGCGCCCCAGGGTCCCCCAGAGTCCGTCTTGGAGATGGGCACGTTCATGCACTCGTGCGAGGGCGACATTGTGTGCCGCTCCATCAACGTGAAGATCCCCTACTTCAACGCCCCCATCTACTTGGAGAACAAGACGCAGGTGGGCAAGGTCGACGAGATCTTGGGTCCCCTCAACGAGGTGTTCTTCACCATCAAGCCCTCGGACGGCGTCCAGGCGGTGTCCTTCAAGGACGGTGACAAGTTCTACATCGCGCCCGACAAGTTGCTTCCCTTGGAGCGCTTTTTGCCCAAGCCCCAGGACTTCGGCCCCAAGCCCAAGAGAAAGAGCGCCGGCGGTGCTCGCGGCGGCGCCAGAGGCGGCTTTGGCGGCCGTGGCGGTGCCCGTGGCGGTGCTAGAGGCGGTTTCAGTGCCAGAGGCGGCAGCAGAGGCGGGTCCAGAGGCGGTTTTGGTGCCAGAGGCGGCAGCCGCGGTGGCTTCGGTACCCGTGGTGGCAGCCGTGGCGGCTTTGGTGACCGTGGCGGCAGCCGTGGCGGACGCGGCCGCTTCTGAGCTTAGGAACCTTGCATCTTGTACTTTACAACACATCAGTTAGACCCAGTGTAGACCACGCCACACCACTCAAGAAACACAAACACTCAAGAAACACAAACAATCAAGAAACACAAACAATCAAGAAACACACGATTACCGCAGCCAGAGCGCAAGAAGCACAAGAAACCACAATACTTCTCAACAGATTCCACTACAATACGACACCATATAGATGAATATTAGCTACGAGCAGGTGAATACGGTAGAGACTCGGACTAGAAGTGCTGACCGTGCATGGTCGTACTGCTCGAAGACTTGGTCTTCTGTAGAGCGGCCTGTTCGCAATAGGATTACACCACGCACAATCAAGCGTGACCACATCCTGTCCCTTGTAAGATCCTGTTGTGATGGTCCTTACGATGGTCCTTTATGATGGTCCTCTATGATCGCCCGTTTGATGGTCTTTTATATGACCTTTATGGTCTCTATGCGATTCTATTATGCAATTCTATGTACAGCTAGCCCACAGTGGGCCGTCTCTTGTTTTTCCTTCTTCCTGGTGCCGGGACTTGTTCTTGGAAGGGTTGCTCTTGGATGGGATGCTCTTGGATGGGTACCTGCTGGATGGGTTGCACGGGCGGGGCCTCCACCAAGCCGCAGCTCTCCAAGATGGCATACCGTATCTCCCTGTACCCCAGGCGGCGCCCCAAGTACTTACTCACAACCAGGTTGTTGAAGAGCATGCGCGGCAGCGTCGCGAGCTCGGCGAGGCCCGCGTCCGCCACGAGCTGCTGGTAGTAGCCCACCACTCGGGAGTTTCCCTCGCGCACGAGCTCGTACGCCCGCGCTGCAGCGTCTCCTCGGGCCGGGCGCAAGTCCACCTTGGGAAAGTGCTTCTGCACCACCGCGTCCACCTTCGTGAACACGAGCTCAAACGGCGCGCCGTGCTCGATAAGGTGCTCGATGAGCGTAGCGTCCTCGTCTCGCACGCCCGCCATGCTGTCCACGAGCACGAACGTGCGGCGGAGCTGCTTGCGCTGGCGGATGTAGTCCAACACCACCTGGCCCTGGGTGTCCTCGCCAAACTCTCCGTAGCCCGGGCTGTCCACCACGCGGAGCTTGTTGCCCACGTTGTAGCAGTTGAGGCACTGGGTGAAGCCCGCGCGGCGCAGCACGAACGCATACTCGGGGCCGCCCTTGGCGGTGCGCGCCTGGTTGGTGGCCATGAACAAGCTGTTGATCAACGTGGACTTGCCTGCGTTGGTGTGGCCCAACAAGAGCACCTCCGGGAGCGGAGCGAGCCACGCGGGGTCGACGCCGAACGACGTGCGCGACTCCTCGAGCGAGGCGTGGTACGCGGTCCGCTTGAGCGGCTCGACGCTGTCGAGCTTGGCCTTTCGTTCCCGTTGGAGGAGCTCCACCTTGATGTCAGGGATGTCTTCCCACCGGGCACACGTCCATTCGTGCGAGAAGTGGGCGCGGGAGAACAACAAGTCGGACCTCGCGAGGTGGGCGGCCGTGGGCTTGCCGTAGTCGGCATCATGGAAGTATACGTTCAAGTCTGTGGGTGTGATGACCGCACCGGAAAGATCTGTGGGGGGAGCAGCTTTGGCGGGGCTTGGAACGGGCGTCTTCTTCGGGAGAGACGCAAGAAGGTAGTTTGCCGAGGCGTACGTGCGGACCAGCACCAGCCTCGTCATCTTCAACAGCATGGTTGGCCTCATAGCTAGCTTATATTGTGCTTGAGTCAAGCTGGTCGTGAAGTACTGAGGTACTCGTATATGTGTGGTATCGGAACTCGTATATGTATGTGTGGTATCGTTACTCGTACATGTATGTGTGGTATCGGTACTTGTATAGGTAGGTGAGGTGTAGGTAGTGTAGGTGAATGGTGGGGTGCGATGCGATCTGTACATAGAGTATTCATAGATACTCCATGGTCCGAGTAGCGGTGTTGATCTGTATGTAACATCTCCGGCCCGATTCGTTCGTCCAAACTATTCGTCATCCGTCGCTCTCACTAACCGCAGTGTTCGGCGTCTCGCTCTGTGCCGCGGCGTACCTCGGCTTTGCCCTGCTTCACTTGGGCCACGACAAGGCGATCCACTTCACCACGTTCTTCATCCTCACCGCCGAATTCTACTTCATCTGGGAGACCCACCGGCCCTGGAAGCTCTCTTTCCTCGTGATGACGCTCGGGGCCTCGATCTCGCTGGAGTTCGTGCAGGGCTTCGTCAACCCCAGCAGGGTGTTTGACCCGATGGACATTGTGTACAACGTGCACGGGAGCGTGTTGGCCCTAGTAGCGTGCAGCGTGGCGCTGACCGCTTTGGCGCGCCGAAGACGACCTGCCCAGGACGACGAAGTGGACGGCTACGTCCAGGTGAACATGAGCGATCTCACGTAATCGAGGCCGCACAGAACTACAAGAACAAGAGCTACAAGAGCACCCCAAGAGCTCTAAAGGTGCACTACAAGAAGTACAAGAAGTACAAGAAGCTTGTCACGAGGAATTGACCAGGTACCCACGATCTCTCACGATGTCATCGTGCTTATCTATCCGATCAAGATAGAACCCTCGGCTCGATTGGGAACACCCTAGCCCGTATTGAGAACCTAGTGGAGTTGGACGGGAAATATAAGCCGAACCGAGCGATGAACCAATCGGAAGAATTGATAAGAGACTCACTAACGAGGTGTGGCTTCGTGGGCTTACAAAGCATGAGTAATGCCTGCACACGGGCAGGTATATCAGAACCATCGGCCCAACCTCCACCCCATGTCGATCTACAGCTACGACTTCCACACGTACTGGCGCGACGCCGACCCGGAGGAAAGGAAGGTGTGCGTCGAGTTCCGCGAGAAGGTGGCGCGCGAGTTTGCCCCGGAGCTCGAGAACGGGCTGCTCAGAATGCACAAGTTCTGGGACCGGCCGGTCGGGCCCCACCCCATCCACATGTGGGAGCTCGACACCGCCGGCAAGTACGACCCGGCGCTCTTTGCGCGCGTGTTGGCCTTCTACCAGTTGAACCACAACGGGTTGTCCGTGCTCATCCACCCCAGAACGGACTCCACGCAGCTCGTGGACCACACGGAGCACGCGTTGTGGCTCGGCCACAAGCAGCGGCTCATCACGGCCTTCATCCAGGGGCCGTACAAGTGAGCCAATACAAGCACACACAGCTTCACGTAGGCACTCTTCCATCATCGCATACCCTCACTATCATTTTCTCACTCACTCATTCACATTCACTCATTCACATTCACTCACTCACTCATTCACATTCACTTATTCACATTCCCATTCCCATTTCATTTACGTATCTCACTCTTCTATGGCCCGTGGCACTCACCGCCTGCTGTATCATTGCTCTGAGCCTTTTCTGTGTGCACACCTGGCCAATACGTCAACAGATCTCTGCTATTACACGGTAATGGTCGAAGCCTCTGCACGCACTCTGGCGGATCCGGAAACCTCTCCAAGACAGCCGCTGGTGCTGCCCAAGTCTACGAATGAACCCGTGCCCGCTGCCCCAGAGAAAAAAAAGCTGTCTGCGGTGGGAAATGAGTCCAACGTGATCGGCAACGCGTTCAGTTTCTTCCGCCGCTCGGACCCGCGTGAATCGCGGTACAGCTCCGACGAAGAGGAGGTGCGAGGCGATATCAAAATGCCCTTCAGCGAGGACGAGGCCCGCCAGCTGTTTGACGAGAAGGCTGCGATCAGCGAACAAAAGCCAAAGTACGCCAGGCAGGAGGTGCCCGAGCCTGAAGGCGACAACGACACGCCTGCAGAGTTCACCGACGCCGTGGAGGGCCCCGAGCCGTCGCGCGAGCTCGGAGGAAAGTCGTTGTCGTCGCTCATGAGACCCAACTTCTTCAGCAGAATGTCCACCCAGCACGAGGTGGGCCCGCCGCGCACGGACAGCAACACCGAGGACAGGCGCGGGCGCAGCATCTTCACCATATTCAGGAAGAAGAACCGCGACAAGGACCGCCGGCCCGAGGCGATCGACGACGTCGAGGAGGCCAACGAGCCTGACGAGGACTACGAGGCCGGCGAGCGTGCGCACGGCTTGATCAACTCGTTGTCTTTGGGCGGCCCGGCCATCAACCTACTTGCATCATGTCTTTGCGAAGACGAATACGGCATAGCGCGGGCGCCACTTTTGCTAAATCTTCTAGGCTTGAAGGTGTCGGACGTGTCCCACTCGCCGCTCACCAAGAACCGCAAGTTCAGAATAGAATTGGAGTACGGCGTGTCGCCCCAGAGGATGAAGTGGTTTGTGGAGAAGACGGCCAAGGATTTACTCTATTTGCATTCCAGATTTAAGTTGCAGGCATTGAGAGGTCTGTTCAAGTCGGTGGACCTCCCACGCTATCCAGTGCCTCCGCTGTTGAGACGTGACCGCATGTCCATCCTCCATGCCACCACCAAGCGCTTCAGCAACCCGCCTCAAGCGTCTTCAGAACGAACAACCCAGACAGCTGCACAGTTGCTACTGAGCGGCGACAACCAGTTGCTACTGCACGCTGACAACCAGTTACTACTGCACGCCGACAATCAGTCTATAACAAGTGGGCAGTCGTTCCGTGATCGTCTCTCCACTCTCAGAGCGCATTTCAGTTCGGGGTCGTCTGTTTCTTCATTGAGCGAAGCGTCTCCTGAGCTCCTCAGATCGAGGATCCAAAGTAATCAAGGCTACGTTCAGGAAATTGAAAAATACTTGAACGACCTTGTGCAGCTCGTTGGCATGCGCCCGCAGTCGAATCGGTTATTTCAGTTTTTCGAGATTTCCCCCGTATCCTCTCTTTTGAGCTACGAGACTGGCTTCATTGGAAAACAGGGTGTCATCCATGTCGGAGGTACGGCAAAGTCACAGGGCTGGAGAGTTGGGCATTTCAAGGCCAATGACTTGAAGGGCATGATCGACAGAAGATCCGAGAAGTGGTTATTGGTCAGAAGCTCTTACGTCATGTATGTTGCCGATATCATTGCCACGACGCCTTTGGAGGTATTTATTGTGGATCCCAGTTTCAAAATTCACTTCAGAGGAGACCGCCCTGAAAAGCGCGATTTGAGAGGCTCGGATTCCGAGTCCGACTACGACGAGGAAATAGTCCAATCCAGGATACAGGGTGACGACAAAAAAGTAACACATGTTCAAGACAAGGTTTTCAAACACTTGCGAATCATATTGGAGAACAACGAGAGGAAGCTTGTCATTATTCCCAAATCGAGAACGGAGCAGAAGTTGTGGTTGCAATCGCTCAACGAAATGATCAAGAACAACCCTTGGGCTCAGAAGCATAGGTTTGGGTCTTTTGCACCCGTACGCAAGAATTGCTTTGCCCAATGGTTTGTTGACGGTCGCGACTACTTCTGGGCCCTCTCTTCAGCACTTGAAATGGCGAAGGACGTCATCTTCATTCATGATTGGTGGTTGTCGCCCGAGCTCTACTTGCGGCGTCCTGCCAATGGTAACCAGCAATTTCGAATTGATCGAATTTTGCAGCGGAAAGCCCAACAAGGCGTGAAAATCTTCGTGATTGTTTACAGAAATGTCGGTACTACCATCCCCATCGATTCCCTCTACACAAAGCACTCCATTCTCTCTCTTAACCAAGAGAATATCCATGTCATCAGGTCGCCTAATCAGCTCCTTCAAAACACGTATTTCTGGGCGCATCATGAAAAGATATGTGTCGTGGACTACAATGTGGCTTTTCTTGGTGGGATTGATTTGTGCTATGGTAGGTATGATACACCGGATCATGTAATTTCAGATGACTCGAACATCGACTTCGATAACCTCGACCCTGAGTCTTTGACAAACGAGGAGTTCTTGAAGTTTAGAACCTTCCCTGGTAAGGACTACTCGAACACGAGAGTGAAGGATTTCAACAACTTGGATAAGCCTTATGAGGGTTTGTACGATAGAAACATCGTTCCAAGAATGCCTTGGCACGACGTACACATGGTCACATCGGGCGAAGCGGCAAGGGACTTGTCTCGTCACTTTGTCCAACGTTGGAACTACCTTTTGAGACAAAAGCGTCCTAGTAGGTACACTCCGTTACTCACCCCACCTCCGGACTTGACGACGGAGATGATGGAGAACCTCAAACTTGATGGAACATGTGACCTTCAACTTTTAAGATCTGCTGGCAACTGGTCTCTTGGATTGAAACAGCACGAGGACAGCATCTACCAAGCATACTTGAAGCTCATTGAAGAATCCGAGCATTTCGTGTACATCGAGAACCAATTCTTTGTCACTTCGTGTTTCATAGATGGTACCGAAATTAAGAATAGAATTGGTGATGCTTTAGTTGACCGCATCATCAGAGCACACAACGAGGGGGCTACATGGAAAGCAATCATTATCATTCCCCTTGTTCCTGGCTTTGAATCGCTGGTTGATCAGCCTGATGGCTCATCTGTGCGTGTTGTCATGCAATGTGAGTACCTGTCCATCTCAAGAGGAGCTTCCTCCTTGTTTGCAAAGTTGAGGAAGGTTGGAATCGACCCTGATAACTACATTCAATTTTTCTCCTTGAGAAAGTGGGGTATTATGGGACCCGACAGAAACTTGACCACGGAGCAGCTCTACATCCACGCCAAAATAATGGTTGTGGACGACCGTTTTGCCATAATTGGAAGTGCAAACATTAATGAGAGATCGATGAGGGGCATAAGAGATTCCGAGGTTGCTGCTGTTATCAGAGATCGTGAAACGATCAAATCGACTATGAATGGCAGACCATATACTGTCTCCAAATTCGCGCATACTCTTCGTTTAAGACTAATGCGTGAACATCTTGGAGTTGCAGTTGACTTTTTGGATCTTGTTGAACGTAAATTTGAAAAATTTGAAAAGTTTGCGAAGACACCAGATGGTCTCAAGGCTGAAACCAGCAATCTCACTAAGCTATCCAACAGGAGCCTATCTGCTGCCGTTGAGTTAGCTTCGCGGTTTGTCCTTCAGGAGTTTGAAGGCACCTCCAGATGGAAGCGTTACTGCAAAGCGAACGGATTGGAGTCAAAGGTATTCGACATTCCTGACGACTTTAAATATGAGGACGTTCCCGAGCCAGCTGCTCTTCCGTTGTCCTTCAACAACCGCACCGGCCCCCACGAAGCAAATGTGGGTATCCGTGAAAAGAAGAAGCACTCGTATGATACTCGTGTGCAACTGAGTGACAATCACAAGCGGGATGTTTATGGAAAAGGTGTGGACAAATACCGCACCAAACTGGCGCATATCGCGAGACAGGATAGCAAGAAGTTCCTTAGGAAACTTGCACACGAGTTCATGGAAGCCATCCCTGACAAAGCGTTTTTGCCAGACGTCGAGAATGTTATCGAGTTCTTGAATGAGGAGGACTGCTTTAACCAGGAGAAACTCGACGAGGTTACAGAAGAGCGGATCTCCGCACGCAATCGCGAGAGATGGATGCTTTTGAAAAAGATCGCATATTTGCAGCTTGCTGCAGCCAAGCATGCGCAACAGACCGAGGCAGAACGCCTCAAGAGAGTTGCTATCGGCCTTCCAGCCACCATATACGATGGGCAAGAGCTGACTACTCCTTCTGGAACAGAACTGGACTCGACACCACAATTGGACGGAGAGTATAATATAACTTCAGCTGTGAAAATCACCCATCCAAAGACCGAGAGCAGGAGAGAGAGCACTGATGAAACCGAAGTGCTCGACAAAGACGCAGCAGAGGCGCCTGCCCCAGATCCAAACACGGAGCAAATCCCAATTGTCACGCTTGACGACTCGACTTTCCGTGACACCATCAGGCTGGTGAACCTGCCCGGTGTCGAGAATTTCTCAAAGTTCATTGACCCCTACCTGTTTGACGATCCGTTGGACCCAGATTTCTATGAGGACATTTGGTTTGAAAATGCGAGAAGGAATACCGATCTCTTCAGGTTAGTCTTCCATGCTCAACCAGACGACCAAGTACCATCGTGGAAGGAGTATAAGCGATTCATGAAGTTGGAAAAAGCATTCAAGCTTGCACAGAATGCAGAGGCAGACGCAAGGAACGAGGCCCGTTTCAATAATCAAAGCGAAACTCTGGATGGCGAGCTCTCAAGCTCTCGACCAAGGCACAGACGCATGGGCAGTCAAGCAACAATTAACATGGGCAATTATACCAACGAAGGTGGCATATTGGGAGACATCCCTTCTGCTGACAATAGCCAATCTGATTTGCATAAGCAAAACGGCTCCCGCAGGAGATTCAAGGTTGATGACTCGATCGTCGAAAGAGAAGAGAGCGAAGATGAAGCAGACCCCCAAGAAAACGGAGGTGTGTTGGTAGAGGTTGAAGAAGAGCAAGTCCAGGACAGCACTGAAGACGGGACTCCACGCGAGGACGCAGATACCGTACGGTCTTATGGCAGCGCGGAAGGCACGGCGCAAAGCTCGGAGAACATTCCGCAGGCAACCTCGGGAGTCAGAGGCGCGTCTACTAGGAAGAGAAGAGCGGGCACGTTCAGTGCTAGACGCAAGGCCCACGCTGGCGACAAGATCTTTGATCGCGACTCTGCGCAGCGCCTTCTTCAAGAAATCCACGGCCACCTCGTGCTTTTCCCCGTGGATTGGCTCATGCGCGAGCTCGAGGGCGGCAACTGGTTCTTTAACACGGACAGGATCCCGCCCATCGAAATCTACGACTAGTCTGCCCATCGAAATCTACGAGTCCAACTGTATAGAATATAGCAATAGCCCAGGACTGCACACGATGTACGCGATCGCCGATCTGGCAACGGAAACGAACCACCTTCGCCATGTTCTTGCAGCTTCTATCCTATGTCGGCGTTGTTGTTGGCTTTATTTTGCTAGTGCTAGCCATTGCACTGGGCCTCTACTATATTTCGGAAATGGTGGAGGAGCACACCGAGCCCACCAAGCGGCTTCTCAAAAAGTTGATCTACGGAAACATTGCCCTTTTGGTGCTTCTCTGGCTCTTTGACTCGTTTCCATTCAAACTCACTGTGTTTCTGATTGCATCATACCTCATCTACTTGCAGAACTTGACGAAGTTCCCCTACGTGCAGTTGACGTCGCCGATATTCCTCATTTCGTGTGTTTTGGTGATTGTCAACCATTTTCTCTGGTTTGACCACTTCCACAATCCGTACATTCCCCCGCTTGAAGAGCGGTTGAGGGCCAACTACGTGCCTCCCCGTATTGCGCTGTTCACGGAGGTGTGCTCGTTTTTTGGCTTGTGCGTATGGTTTGTGCCGTTTGCCTTGTTTGTCTCGTTGAGTGCCCACGACAACTTGCTTCCTCACCACATGGAGATGACCAACGAGCACGCAAAGAAGAAAAACACGGGCTTGGCCAAGCTCGTAGTGGGCAGGGTGCGCGACTACATCTATGCCATCAGTCGCAAAATGGGGTATGAGTTGGACCCCACGTATGGCACCATAGTTTAGGACATAATAATCGCATTCACGGAGGACAGTGTGGGCCGCTCGTCCCACATCATCTAGCTTGGTCCACTTGCAAGAACTTGTATACCACGATGCGAGGCATCATAGAATTCTTGCAGATTCAAGGAATATAGAATCTTTGTACGGTATTGTAGATTCAATTAGCAGCCATTGTTCACCCATTGTTGCGTTACAGACCACTTACAATTCCTAACTGGGACGACTAGTCTACGCGTGCTTGTTGATGTCAGTTCGTTGAATGTCATTATGCTACTGGGCCAAGAAGTTGCGCACCGGAGGCCCGATGTGGTCCAAGCTCAACAAAAACGTGTCGTGCCCGTAATTGCTGATGTCGGTGCCCAACTCAAAGTAGCGGATGTTGTTTTCCAGCGGCGCCGTTGCCCGGAGCACCTCGGCAATCTCCCTCTGCTGCCAAACCGGGAAGAGTATGTCCAGCTCCACGCCCACCACCAAGATATCCTTGTGCGAGATCTTGCTCAAGCCGTCCTGCAAGTCAAGCAACGACTCCTCGGGGGTGACGGTGGCCTTCTGGATCTGCTCCTGGTACGGCTGCTGCGGCACATTGGCGGTCTCGACCGGAGTGTCTTGGCCATAGAAGCTGCGCTCGGCCTGCCCACGAAGCCGGTCAGCCTTGCTGCGGTTGCGCGTGCCCAAGTCAAACATGTCCATGGCTTTGCTCACGTACAAGAGCGAGTTTGCGTCGTATTCCAAGCAGAACTTCTCGCCCGCGTGGTCCAAGTATGTTTCCACCAAAAAATCTGGGCAGAACGCCACGGGCTTCGACTCGTCCGCCCGATTGCGTCCAAACCGCAGCTCCCACTCGGGCCCCGACCGGTACGTCACCGTTGCGATCTCGCGCGCGAGCTTCATGCCAATGTGCGGCGGAATGCGCTCGTAGTAGAACCCTCTGTTCCAGTTAGGGTCGCTCATCAACACCTGCCGCTGCGTGTGGCGCAACGCAATCGAGTACGGGTGCGAGCGGGCGCACCCACTGATGCTCACCACCTTACCCACCTCGTCAGGAAACTCCCACGCATACGCCAACGATTGCATGCCGCCCATAGACGCACCGACCGACGCATGTACTTTTTTGACGCCAAACACGTTGCGCACGAGCTCGCGCTGTGCCCGCACCATGTCATTGACCGAGATGATGGGGAACCTCGTGCCGTAGTAGTCGTTGTCTGCCGGGTCCTTGGACGACGGGCCCGTCGAGCCGTAGCAGCCGCCCAACACGTTCGTGCACACGACAAAGTACCGGTCAGTGTCGATGTACTTGCCGGGGCCGATGAAGTTTTCCCACCAGCCGGGCTTGGTGTTCTTGGGCTGCGAGTGGGCGTGCGACGACGCCGAAAGGCCCGTGTGGATGAGCACCAAGTTGTCCTTGGCGGGCAGAAGCGTGCCCCACGTCTCGTACGCCACCTGGAACTCGGGAAGGTACCCGCCGTTGTCGAAGAAGATGGGCTTGTCGCTCTTGTACACCTCGAAGCCGGTCAGCACCATCAGGTACGACGGCTCGGGGCCGCCCTGCAACGAGCTGATCTCGGCAGAGCATGCTTCACCCTGTGTGGAGTTGCCGCGGGCGGCATTGGCCAACTCGGCCGTTTTTCGTTCCAAATTATCGAGACATGGGAAGCTGAGCTGGGGATTGGAGCTCTGCTTGGCGGAATTTGCCGGCGCAGCAAGCCGGCTCGCTGTGGAAAGGAGACGCTGGGGTCGGGCCCGGAGGATCGAGCGTAGAAGCAGCATGGTGGCGAAAGCACTGGTGATGGAGAAGAGTAGTAGGCTTGCTCACGTGAAGTTGCAACTTATCGGACTGCATGTGCCGTCGTGGAACATACATCGATGATCTTGGGCCGGGATTAGTCAGCCATATCAGGAGGTATTCGTGAGTTATTCGTGAAGAGCTCGGGAGTTCTCGGGAGGTGCTCGAGGAGAGTACGCATAATTAATTCTGAGGCGATTGATGAGCATGCGTGTAGTTAACACTCATCGAGTGAGCATAGAGTATCATATTTTGCGAGAAGTATCACAGATGCCGAAGCCAAATGCTATTTCTTCGCTCATGGTAATTCAAGTTCAAAATAGTGGATGCTTCGTTGAAGATCAGAAGAGTGACGTTGTGAGAATCGCTCAATCTCCTCATGATGCGTCGAAGTATGAGGCAGTACAGAGGTGCATCCCAGCAGATCATATAGATCGAGTATCCCCAGCAGATATGGAGAAATGGAGAGTGAAACTGAATCGTTCGCTTGACTCATCCAGCTAGCCGTTGGTAACAGCCGTTGTGCAGCTGTTGTGCCAGACGTTGGCTAATTTTGCAACTTGGCAGTTTGCACCCAGCGCGCATAACTCATCGGATGCTCCAACTCAGAAAGGAAGTGGACTACCCGGCCAGACTCTATGCCGCGACATTTGTCGCAACCATACCGATATGGGTAGTAGCTCACGTCTACAAGCATATTGTCTCGAACAACGGGATTCTTTCCAGTCTCAATTCGCTTTTCATAGCCCAGTACGGTTATCTATGGCTCGTCGTGGGGTACGCCGGCCAAGTCTACTTTGCGAGCTCCGATGACCCCAGAAGGCGCACCATAGCATTGAACGGTGCGGTCAAGTTTGCCATGAACGCCTTGTTCACGATCTTGATCGTCGAGTGGTTTTTTGGGGCGCTGCTCATCGAACGGCTAAACTCAGCCACAGGGGGCCACTGCCAGTACAACTCAAAGTTGTCTATGGAAAAGTGCAGAGAAAGCACAGATGCTACGTGGGTGGACGGCTTCGACTTGTCTGGCCACTACTTCTTCACCATCACACTGAGCATGCTCATACTAGACACCCTCTCGTGGAAGCCAACCCAGGGAGACGGAGACGGAACATGGAAGCAGATGTTGCACGATGTGCGGCTGTATATTTGGCCGCTGTCCGTGCTACTTCTTCTCGCGTGGTACTTTGAGCTCTGCATCACCAGCATATTCTTTCATACTATTGCCGAGAGGGCTCTCGGGCTAGTGACGGCACTTGCTGTCGCTGGGACTGCTCTGTACGTGGGGGATAAGGCGTACAAGGTAGAGCCGCTTCCTGAGGAGGTTTCTACGACTGAGGTTTGACAGTGCAACTTATAGAACAGAGATCTAGACGCTCTATACAAAGTAGATATCTAGATCCATATGACATACCAGATAGACTCCAAAAGTGCAAAGTAGACATCTAGATCGATGTTTTCCTATAGAAGGCTATCATTTAGACACAACGCTCGCTAGAATATGCTCGGTAGCTCATAAATGGAGCAATGAATGCTACCCGAACCAACGCATTGCCGCTCCTTATAAAAGTCCAAATGGTAATTCGGTCTTGCATCGCATCCAGTCGAAGCATTCGCCACTACAGGTTAGATGTTGTATGACATGTCCACGTCATTCTTGGGGTTTGACAGGTCATCCTGCACTGATCTAGGCCCTGCCGCAAAAACCGCTCAAAGGTATAGAAGCACTGCAAATGCCACCTATGATCCCGTAACCATGGCATTTCAGCATCTTCGTATAGGTATAGAGAACGTTCACTGCTCGGACTGTGAGTTCACCATCCGCCAGGCAATCACACACTACTTCTCCTTAAAAGACTTCGACACAACCCCCAATCTAGACGAGTTGAAGGAGCTCCAACAAAACTCCGTATTCTACCGCCTCCAGAACGGGCAGATTGACATTTACTACTACAATAAAGAGCGTCTTGCGGTGAGCAGGCTCCAGCATGCTGCGCACAAAATTGTCAGTGCATTGAAGAAAAACGGTTTCTTGGTGCTCTCTTGGGAGCTAGAAGACAATGGTGACACGATTGCAACCGCCCACAAAAGCAAGACTTTCGATGCTAGCGAGTCTGAGGGAACATTCTTGAACCTTTGGGCAAAGTACAAAAAGAGGAAAATGGCCCAGCATCATATGGAACATTGCGCTGCGTGTAAGTCGGAACGGGAAACGACAGACACACTGTCAGTTGAAACAGTAGTTGACAAACAACCACAAGAGCTCAGAGCGGTGTTTTCGATAAACGGCATGTCGTGTGCCTCGTGTGTGCAAGCAGTGTCTGAGACCATCGAGACACTTCTCAACGAGAATAATGTCTCACCGAAGGGCGATGAACCACTATTTTCAGTGAATTTGCTACAGCACTCCGCCGTAGTATTGGTGCCCAACAAGCAGATTGTAAACAAGGTGATTCTGGTGATCGAAGAAGCAGGTTTCTCGGCTCAGCTCATCGAGGTGTTACCAATCCAAAGATCTATAAACCAGAAGGTGACTGCTCTTATTGGTGGAATCACTTGTGCCGCATGTGTGGAAGCCGTGCTCTCTGCCGTCAGCGATCTCCCTTTCATTTTGGATAGCGGTATCAATGCGGTCACGAAGTCAGCCCAGTTTGTTCTTGAGGGAGGTGAAGATGGCTCAAATAGTCACATTGAAAAGTTGAAGGAAGCCGTGGAGGACTGCGGCTTCGATTTTGAGCTTGTGAAGGTGGAGAAGATCAACTTCACCTCCGGAAAGCATCTGTCTCGAAGCATCAATATTGGAGTCGAAGGAATGTTCTGTACAAATTGTCCTTCAGTCATAACGAAATACTTGCAAAGCTTTGGTGATGCTGTGGTGATCGAGGACCCAATCACCTTAAACAGACCCTTCGTAAAGTTCACTTATGTCCCTAACACGGAAAAGCACATTTCTGTGCGGAGATTTCTTGCAGACTTGAATCATCTCTTTCCTTCGGATAATCACGATGGGTATGTTGTCGATGAAGAGAGGGTAGGAGTCTTTAATTGTTCCTTAGTGGAGAAGGTCTCAATAGATGAACATTTGAGAAGAATGGCGAAGAGAGACATCTGGGGCATCATCCGTCGCTTGATCATTGCAACTATTTTCGCCATCCCTTCATTTATTTTCGGCATAGTGGGCATGTCTTTGGTGCCAAAGAACAATCTGTTCCGCGTATGGCTTGATGAACCACTTTGGGCCGGCAGAGTGTCGAGAGTTATGTGGATTCTTCTCATCTTGAGCACGCCGGTGTATTTCTTTGCGGCAGATATTTTCCACGTGAAAGCCTTGAAGGAGATCCGATCTCTCTGGTGGCATAGAAACTCTTGGAGAAAGAGAATATTCAAATTCGGCTCAATGAGCTTGCTTATGAGTTTAGGTACTACGGTCGCATACATTGCTAGTATCGTGCTCTTGATTCTTTCTGCCAGGCATAAACCAATGACCTCTATGGAAGGAGGAATGGCGGGCGGATTTCACACTACATACTTCGACTCGGTGGTGTTCTTGACATTCTTCTTATTAATAGGAAGACTTTTAGAGAGCGTTTCGAAGTCCAAAACTGCAGATGCGGTTGCAAATTTGAGCACCTTGAAGGCTTCCTCTGCTACAATAGTTGAGCGCATCAAGGCTGGCGAAAGCTTCACCTATGGTAACGATCAGCTCGTGGAAGTGACGTTGTTAGACTCGGGTGATTTTATTCGAATTTCCACTGGCGAATCGCCTCCCGTTGACTGTGTCCTTGTTGAGGGTAATACAGAGTTTGACGAGTCCGCTCTCACAGGAGAGTCAGATCCTGTGAAGCATGAACCAGGGCATCAGATCTTTTCAGGCACGGTAAACATTGGAAACAATGCTGTCATTGCAAAAATCTTGAGCGTGGACGGCGACTCCCTACTTGACCAAATAGTGAGCACAGTGAGGGACGGCCAAATGCGAAAAGCACCTATCCAAAGAGTGGCAGATGTCCTTACGGGGTACTTCGTGCCTTTGATTGTGTTGTTTGCAGTTCTCACGTGGGTCATATGGTTGTCGCTTGCTTACAGCGGTAGGCTCCCAGCAAGCTATCTCGACATTGCAATTGGCGGATGGTCTGTTTGGTCTCTTGAGTTTGCAATTGCTGTCTTTGTTATAGCATGTCCTTGCGGTATTGGATTGGCTGCACCTACAGCGCTTTTCGTGGGATCTGGTCTTGCTGCCAAGTATGGCATCCTTGCCAAGGGTGGAGGCGCTGCCTTCCAGGATGCTGCTACCACCAATTTGGTGTGCTTCGACAAGACAGGAACCTTGACGCATGGCAAAATGAGCGTCACTGACTTTGCTTTCGTCGAACGCAATTTGGACATAGATATAACGCAAACAATTGAACTATTTGCGTTGCAATTGGCTAGAGATCTAGAGCTTGCATCGAAACACCCTATCGCCACTGCCGTGAAAGAGTTTCTAGCTTCAGACTTCGAGGGCAAGCAAACGCTATCTTCAAACAAGATTCCCCGGATCGAGACTGTCCCCGGCAAAGGCATGAAGGGACAGATTGTACTTGAGGAGTCGAATGATGATGCATGGTCTCTCTACAAGCCGGAAGAAGCGATATTGGGCAACGAGGCCCTACTCCGCGATTTCGATGTTTCTGTGTCGGAGGAGCAACAGAAGCTTCTCGACGAATGGAAGGGTAACCGCAAGTCAGTTGTGAATGTTGCCATGAAATGTCTGTCGATTTTTGCAGACGACAAATACCACTTGGTTGCAATGCTTGCTTGCAGAGATAGCGTACGAGCAGAGTCCAAGCAGGTGATATCGCTACTTCAGAAGAAAGGCATTGAGTGCTGGATGATCACAGGCGACAATAAGCTCACCGCAGACGCAATTGGAAGGGAGCTCGGAATTGAGCCCGAGCGAGTCATCAGTGAAGTGTTGCCCGATGAGAAACAGGCCAAGGTGCAAATGCTACAAAAGAAGGAGGGAAGCGTCGTGGCTATGGTAGGCGATGGAATCAACGACGCGCCTGCTTTGGCCACCGCAAACGTGGGCATTGCGCTCTCGTCGGGCGCAGACATTGCGGTGACTTCGAGTGACTTTATCTTGTTGAGCAAGGCGCATCCCATTCTTACGTTGTGCACCTTGCTCGACTTGGCGCAGGTGGTGTTTCGGAGGGTCAAGTTCAACTTTTGCTGGGCGCTCGTCTACAACGCGATAGGCATTCCGATTGCTGCGGGTGTGATTTATCCATATAAGAACCTGCGCCTCAGCCCTGTGTGGGCGAGCGCCGCGATGGCTGCGTCGTCGGTGAGTGTGGTGACGAGCAGTTTGTTGCTTCGCCTCTACCGGCCCAAGATCCGGGCGGAGAGTTTGAGCGTGGCCGAAGAAGCAGCGGAGCAGGTGCGCATCCACCACGTGAGGTAGCATCACCAAGTGTCCACAAATGAGGTAGCATCCATGAGGTAAGGAGTAGCAGGCTAATATGCAATTAACGGAGATCAGATTGAGTAGGCAGCAATGAGCAACTGATGGAAAAGCATGAACAGGTCTAGGCATGGCTCACGGAAACACCTGCGAGTCGAGCTTGACCACCATCACCGTCACGTTATCGGTGGTGGCCTTGTCGATGGCCAACTGGCAGAGCTTGCGCGCGGCCGCGGCCGGGTCGTAGGGCTCGTCGCGCCCCTTCTGGAGCTGGAACACGCCTTGCACGAACTTGCACGCGGCGTCGTCGGACACCACGTCCCACACGCCGTCGCACGCCAATATTAGAAACTCGTCCTCGCGCGTGATCTCCGTGGCCGTCGTGAACGGCTTGCCCGTGACCAACGTCTTGATGTACGAGTCGCCCAACGACCGCGTGATGGCCAACACGCCGTTGACCCTGTTCTTCACCACGAGCCCGCCCACGTCGCGCACGCGCTCGATCTCGTGCCGGTCCGACGCCTTGTGGTCGTACGTCAACCGGTACAGCTTGGTGCCGCGGCAGAGCACGATGCGCAGGTCGCCCACGTTGGACGTGTAGAGCATGCGCCGGTGGTGCTCCTGCGGCACAAAGTCGTAGCGGTCGCTCTTCTCGACCGTGCTGGTCACGCCGTCCGCCACGCTCTCCCAGCGCAACACGGCCACCGCGGCCGTGCACCCGGACGAGCCGCTGCCCTCCTCCTCAATGAGCTCGTCCGCCTTGACAAACACGTCGTGGAACACCTGCTTGACGTCGCACAGGTTGGACGGCGCCGCGTCCTGCGTCGAGTCCTCCTTGGCGAGGATCTCCTGCTCGAGCAACGTGTGCAAGTTGTTGCCACACCATCGTGCCGTCAGCTTGCCGGCGTGGCCGTCAAAGATGGCAAAGTAGCCCCAGTCGAGGCGCTCGGCGAAGTTGGCCACGTACGTGTGCACGTCCTCCATCTTGGCGCGGTACGCGGCGTTCTTGTTTTCGGCCACGCCCACCTGGAACGAGAGGCCCTGGAAGGGGTCTGCCTCGGGCTCTTTGTCTGACATGGAGATGGAGGTATTAGGTGGAGTGAATGCAGTCGTGTGAAGTTATGGGTTTTGAGATCTTTGGGCCTCAATTGGTGCGAAGGAGCGGGTCTAAAATTCTAGTAGAGGACGTTCTTCTGTCCGTGGTGCCAAAAGGTCCCGTGAGTAGTGCCTGAGTATGGTAGTGAGGTACTGGTGCGCGGCTATGCATTCGGCCCAGCGCAGATTCAGGTACAGCCCTGCCCAGAATAGAATGTGCCTGGCGTGGCATTGTCCGCGGTGGGCCCAGATTACAGATTGTAGATTACACTTGCGGCTCGAATACGGAGCTTTCGAACTGGCCGTCTGAGCAATGTCCGGATCGGGAGGTGGCAAGTGAAACGTTGCACAGGGCCCATGACACGGTGATCTGGCGACACGTCACATGGGAAGGCGGAAGCGGGCGGAGGAGAATCAAATGGCTCGAGGAAGGGCTAGAGTATGGCTCGAAGAATGGCGAAGAATGGCGAAGAATGGCGAAGAATGGCGAAGAATGGCGAAGAATGGCTCGAAGTAGGAAAGTGGATGGGCCAGGTGATTGAACGTACGCTATTCTTGTGTCACGTCACCGTTTGCTTGCACCATCTTGCACCTATCACCTGACATCTTCTCCGTATAGGCTACAGGAGCAATGCGATCGGCTCGTGTATCGGCCAGGTGTTCTGATCACGCGGCTCAAGTACATTAGGCAGCACCCTTCGAGCGGACGTAATTGCGAAACGCGTAGTTGCAACCGCTATTTACGCAATATGAACGGATACTAGTAAAAGCACCGAAAGTCAAAAACGTAAATAAAATGATACTATGTGTGGAATATAATATAAATACTTAAGAAATGGACTGAAATAGATCTGGAAGCATAATTGACGATGAACACATCTATGATAAGAACAGTACATAGAAGCAATTGGACTCTACCCAATGTGGATACATTACTTTGAACTCATTCAGTGAATTATAAATCGAATGGCGATTAAGGTTGTGCGTGATGTTTGCAATCGCCAGTCGCTACGACCTCCTTGGTCACTTGCTTGCCGGTCGTCGAACTGTGCGAACATACCCGGCCAGTTTCGTTGGCGATTCGTCAACTTGGCATTCCGAGTCACTTCAAGCATCGACAACTGGATCCATCGAGTGTCCACTTGGGATTCGACAACCCAGAAGGCGGTAATTAGAATGCACCACTAGCGAGGAGGACCCTGCGACCGGTATGCCAATAACCGATTGCATTACTACACTGAAGTGCCTCGATCTCTGGATCCCAGCATGCTGTGCTAGGCGAAACAGAACATTCCTCTAACTCAGAGGCGTCAATTGCAGCGGCTGCTGCGCCAAGCGATGGCTGCAACATCGGCTTATCCTTCTTCTCCAACTCAAGCACATTCAACCAAGCTCCGACAAAAAATTCAATCCCACAGCATCCGGTCCATCCAAGCCCATGCCCTGGTGTTCCTGATTCATTGCCCTGCCTGCTGGGTGCATACCCCAGATGTAGCGTTGTCTGCGATTCGCGATGTTGCCTTATCTTATCAAACTGCATGCGTCGCAAGTCGTCGTCGTTCAGACCCCACAATTGGACGTACCCCACCCAGGAGCCGGCGCTGCTCGTGCCCACGCCGCTCGAGCTGCTCCCCGTGGTGCTCCTCGCCCTCATTTTCGAGCACCTCCCGCCGGCAGACCTCCTCAACGTGTGTCTTTCCAGCCGCTACCTCTACCTACCGGCGGCCATGCGCCTCTACCGGGACATAGTCGTCACCGGCGACGCCATGGCGCTCGCCTACGCACGCCAGCACCTCAACCATTGGAGCGGCAACTTCGGCACCGCCGTGCTGCCGGCGCGCTTCCGCATGCTCCACGACGTTGTTCGCGTCAACGGCAAGTTGGCCGAGCTCGTGCGCAGCGTCACGCTTACAGACACCGACGCCGCGTCGGTGGCGCCGTTCTTGCGCTGCACGCGCGCCACGGCCTTCTATTGCACGGGCCCGGTGGTGCTCCCGCCGTGTTTCGTGGCCCGTGCGCACAGCGTCACCACCGCGTTGCCGCAGCCCGGCCCCTGGGTGGCCCCGGCGCTCACGGAGCTTCGGCTCGCGTACAAGAACGGGCCCGACGCGCCAGGCTGGTTTCGGGCCGTGGCCCATTCCTTGTGCGCGCACAGCAGCTGGGTCAACTTGCGGCGGTTCGCCGTGCAAACGGCCGCGGACCGCAACCTCCGCGCGCTCAACCGGCTCAACACGCTGCGCGGCGGCGAGCTCGCGCCGTGGCTCGCGTTCTTCGACGAGCTCGCCGCGGGCGCCGTGCGCTTGCCGCTCTCTGCGCTTGAGCTCGACGGCTTCGTGCTGGACCGCGGCAGCGCCGTCGCCGACCTCCTCGCCCGCACGGTCGACCTACCCAGCTTGCGAACACTCGCGCTCCGCTGCACCGAGGCGCTGCACTCGCACGCGGCCCACTACGACGCCCGCACAACGCTCTTGGGCAACATCTCCACGCGCACACCCGCGCTCACGCTGCTTGCGGTGAGCCCGACGGACGACTGCTTGACGTGCCAGCTGGACGCCGTCACGGGTGCGCTCGCCGCGCTCGCGCACCAGCTCACGCACCTCCTGCTCCAGTTGGAGCTGCCCACGGCCGCGGTGGCCCACTCTGTGCGCCAGGCGGTCGTGCAGCACCAGCGGCTGCTCATCCAGCTCCGCGTGGTGGACCGTGCCACCGTGCAAGACGAGCGGGCGGCGTTGTACCAGCGGCTCGACCGCCAGCAGGTGCTGGCGTGGGAGCACGGCGCATACTACGAGTTCCGCATCAAGAAGGCACTCCTCCCCGCGCGCGCACACAGCGACTTCGACCTCGTGGACCTCGTCACGGACCCGCTCTCCTCGTGCATCCAGACGTGCAAGCGCGAGATTGCGGCGTACGTCCGCACCGACCCGATCTACATGGCTGCGAAAAGCCGCTTGCCTGCGCTCCGCCTCTACCGCCTCGGCGACCTCACGCTCAACGTGCAGGAGGGCGGCGTGCTCGTCAACGGGCACACGGTGCGTTTCGCGGACCCGGGCCGTGTGCCCGTTGCCGAGTATGCCTAGCACTATCGCTGTGGCGCTTCGGCTACTGGTGCGGCGGGGACCGCTCCTGCACGCGGCTCGGCCGATATCTGGTGCGAGCACATGCCACCAACAACCCCATGTCTGAAGTCCCCGTTCCCTACACTGCTGTCGGCGAGCCCGTGATCGAGACGGTGCCATTCGATGGCCTCTCGTTCAAGACAGTCACGTGGAAGGTGCCTTCCACCACCGAGTACAAGGGCAAGATTATCTTTGTCCACGGCTTCTTTGAGCACTCCACCATCTACTCGGAGTTCTTCGACAAGCTCAGCCAGGCGGGCTATGAGGTGTTCTTCTTCGACCAGAGAGGAGCGGGCGCGACGTCGCCCGGCAAGTTGGTGGGCAAGACGGACGAGCACCACACGTTCAACGACTTGGACTTCATGATCAAGCGCGAGCTTGACGCCAGAGAGAACAAGGACGAGAAGTTCTTCTTGGGCGGCCACCTGATGGGTGGTGGCATTGTGCTCAACTACGCCATCCACGGCAAGTATAGAGACAGCTTCCGCGGTGTGTTCTGCTCCGGGCCCTTGGTCACGTTGCACCCCAAGACGCAGCCCAACATTGTGGTGCGGGCGTTGCTGCCGGTGATCAATGCGCTCGTGCCGTCGTTGAAGATCGACTCCAAGATCAACTACGACTTCATCACGTCGAACGAGGGCTGGAAGAACTACATCCGCTCGCACGACACCAAGCTCATCGGCACGGTCAGACAGTTCAACGACATGTTCCAAAGAGGTGAGAAGCTTCTTGCCAAGGACCACGTGAAGCAGTTCAGCCCCAAGATCGCGCTCTTGGTGTTGCATGGCACGGACGACTACATCAACAACATCGAGGGCACCAGACTGTTCTTCGCAGTGTTGCCCAATGAGGTCGACAGTGAGCTCGACGAGGTCTCTGGCGGCAGACATTCGCTTTTCCTCGAGAGAGACGAGCTTGCGAGCAAGGTGTTGGCCAAGGTGTTGGCGTTCTTGGACGCGCACTAGCCGATTTCACTAGCCGATTGATAGTAGGCATCTGCTTCATATGAATTAATTGTACAATGATGCTGTTCTACCGATTAGGTGTAACTGTATTTCTGCCTCTTTGAATAGGCGTAATTGTTTCGGTGCCTATACCTGTGACGTAGTTTTTCGTTATTGTGTATGCGTGGACGCATCTCGTCCGACCTCTATGCGCATACTTTTAGGTATGCACTTAGCGTGCTCCCTACGCATCGGTCCATTAGGCAGATATATGAACGAAACTAGCCCTTCTGCTAGCTGGCATTATCAGGCAATTCAATATATATATCTAATCTTCTCTAGAATCACATTTTTAATCTGTTTTCGTGCCTTACGAGAATATGTTCGGCATGCTAGTAATTGCCCACCTAACGGCATACATTCAATACTCCCGTCCTAAACACCTAGTCAGGCTTAAACGCAAAGATCTTGAAATCGTGCTGCAGTTCATCCTTTTTGGCCCATTCAAACTGCAAAATCTGTGTTTTGGCTCCGTACTTCGTTTGGGTAGGTCCGGTCCGGGGACTGCATGCCCAATACGTAGTTGGAGATCTCCTGATGGTAGCAACAGCAGATGAGCAGGTGACCCGATCCTAACCTTTTGGCCAGATATTCAATTTTTGCCTTCACAGAAACGGCACATTCCCTAACCTCTAATCGCCATACCTTTTCCACGCTAAGAACAACCTTGTGAAGGGCCAAATTGCGCTCCCAATACCATGGGCTACACGATCAAGCAGAAGATAGAGATCTGTCTCCAGTCGGAGGCCAACCCGCAAATGACACAGATCGATTTGGCTAACTGGGCCATGCAACGATATGGCTCAGACAAACCGCCGGCTCAAACCACCATCTCACGAATATTGAGCTCCAAAGACGCGATTCTAGGGTCCAAGGACGCAGACTTCCAGCTTGTGCGCCGCAGGAAGCAATCAAATCCTCTTCTAAGACGCATTCTTACCGAATGGATCACCCAGGCGCACTGGGAGAAGATTCCTACTACTACTCCGATTATACAACTGACTGCAAATGCCATCTGGAACCGATTGCCTACTGCCCTCAAGGATGGAAATGGCGTATTCAACCACAAATGGTGCAACCATTTTGTGAAGCGTCTTAACATCAACTTGACAGGAAGCCCCGCCGCGGTGAAGGAGAACATGGGATACAAATTGAACAAGGTGTGGCAGCTCGACGAAAAACTCGAGCTCAAGGCTTATATCCGTTGGCTCATTGCCGAAAAGAACTATTCTCCGAGGGATCTTTTTACCATTGACGAGTTTCCCTTGTTCTATTGCCTACCTTTGGACCAGATCTTCGATGTTTCCTCCATTGATAAGGGCCTCAAACAACTGAGCTCCTCGACGGAGAACATTTTAACAATCTTGCTTGGCTGCAACCTTGATGGGTCAGAGAAGCTCAATCCTCTAGTGGTGTCCAAGCACGAAACGTTTGACGTTACTGCCAGTTCTCACCCCGCATTTAAAACGCAAACTACTGGCTCGCAAATTTCAGCTCAAACTCTCATAAACAAGATCAGCGAGGTGTACCAGATTTCATACAAGTCGAACAGCAACAAGTGGATCACATCCAGTATGTTCCAGGACTATTTACTTTCACTTGATCATAAGATCGACAATGCAACTCCTGACAGGCAAATCGTGATCTTTCTAGATAACAGCTCCTCGCATAGAATGATCAACTTGGAGTTTAAGCACATCAAGCTAGTTTACATGGAGAATGCGACCAAGCACAAGAACCCTTATAATGGGTCTGCCAATGCAGTGAAGTTCGATTATCTTCCGATGAGTTTTGGAATTGTGGAAGAATTCAAAATCTTGTATCGGCTCCAGCAGTACCTCGAGATGATTAACAAGCAGCGCAACCACAACTCAGATTCTGAAGGCAACTCGCCGATGTCTCGATCAGCTGTGATCAATATGCGTGCCAATGGTGACCCTACTGAGGTTCTTGCCGAAGCCGACTACCAGGTGCCATTCATTCGGGTTATCGAATGGATAAAACGGTCTTGGGACTCAATCTCTCCTCAGAAGATTTTTGTTTCGTGGAAGCGAACTTACATCTTGAGTTTGAAAGCTGAGTGGCCGGCGACAGATCGAGCAGTGGTTGAAGAGGCCGCTAAAATTATAACCCCTTTCATGTCATCCATTCAATCTTACAATTCGCATAAGAGCTACGACAAGTTGCAAGAGATCATGAATTACTTGAATGTTGTGATCCCTTGGGAGATTGACGATTTGCTTGGTTTGGTGAATGAAAGAAGCAAGGTCAGTCTTAACTACGTTTCCATTGAAGAGATCATCGGAAGCTGTTTGCTGAGCCGCCAGGAAGAGGCAGCAGATGAGCCATTTTCTGAAGAACCTTCTGCGGCCAATCGAACCAGTTCCCCGTGGTTTGAAGAAACATCCACTCTCAACGCTCCCTTACCGCAGTTTTCTCCCAATGCACCTACACCGAAGTTGCTTGAGAGTGTTCTCCAACCGCCAGAGCCACCATTATCTCCACAACTAGCTCTCAAAGATCTTGGCTCCGATGGCCTCTCGCCAAATCCGGCTCCTCCGCAGATGCAACCACTTTCTCATTTTGCGGCTCCATCACCCTACCAGGCCATTCCAAATACGGGCCCCCTCCCTCACATGCGGCCGCATGCTCGTAACACTGATTACGGTGATTACTCGACCAGCAGTCCCAACTCCATGAGCATGAATGCGCTCTTGCTTGCAACTAATGTTTCGAAGAGCACCGACTCGCAACTTCCGACTAACATGATGCCCACGATACAAAAAGAGGTTCTACCTCCAATGCTAAAAAAGGACTCGAACTTAGTACGGCGCTTCATTAACGAGTACAGCCCCCTACCAGAGCCCAAAAGGCGTAACACCACGGGTGCCAACTCTCCTCTAGCGGTGAGCCCTTACCCGTCAGTCCTTCCGGACCTTGTCCCAGTGGACATGCTGGGCTTAAAATTCTCGAGAGCAGACCCTCTGGCAGTGTCTGATCCGATAATGGACGAAGAGTTGATCACACTTTTACGCAAAGTGATCGATGCGTCCAAGAACAACGGGATAAAACTTTCAAACTTGGCGTTGGAAGAGCTCAAGTTCAACTTGAGTAACATCCAGCAGAAGCTGACCCAAAGTAATATTTTGTAAAGGCTACAATAAAACACGGTGGGTATGGTTCATGGTCCAGTTATTTGCAATCCTCCTATGTACATTTCTTAATTAGAGTGGCTAATTATCATCTTCTGTGATTCCTAGCTCACGAGCTTTTGCTTCTAACTTTGCTCTCTTTTCTGCACGAGCCCGCTTGATTCGGGCCACTTCTGCTTGAATCTCGTGTGGTTCTTTGGGAATTTGGTTCAACGTGGCTGGATCAGGCCAGAAGCCCGGCAAGTTGAACTTTTTGTCTGTGTCTATTCCAACGTAGTACATGATCATGATAGGAGACAAGAGGTAGAACCCGAACTGGTTGTTAGTTTGGAATGTACGATACTCAAAGTGTACTTACCTTGAACGTTTCAAGCTGAGTTCTTGTGATCCCTCCTATAAATTTCTTGTAGTATGACAGCATGATGAGTAGCTTATGCACCAGTGATCATTAGTGGGTTGATGCCCAGGACACCCGTACACCAGGCGGTTTCCCCATCTTTCAACCCGAAGACGACAACGAATCGAAGTTTTATAGGGAGAGCGAACTACTAGTGACGTTCCTCATGTTGGTTTTGCCTGCCGAGAACAATAAGTCTCGAGTCGGGGTTAAGGTTTGTTTCGCCCATACTCAAGTATGTACACTCCATAAATATTGACAACTACTCAATCCAACATGTCGGGATACACTAGAATTGAAGCAGATATAATTGAACCCGATACTCCAGCTCCAACATTTCTGCAGAGTGTGCCACAGCAAACTACAGAGCAAAACACTGCGAGAATTTCTCAGCCGCTTGATCTGGGGACCTCTGAGCGGACGTGGCTCGAAAGGCTCAAGGAATCGTCGCATCCAATTGCTTTGTTATTTTACATATTTTTCCGTTTGGCTCCCATTTTCACGTACCTCTTTGGCAGCTTGATACTTTCCCTTGTGACGAAGAACAGCAGATTTATTCTTCACTTCATCATGCTCATTCTACTCGTGTCCGCTGACTTTTGGAACCTCAAAAATATCTCCGGTAGATTGTTGGTTGGCTTGCGTTGGTGGAATGAGGCAAATATTAAACAGGGCTCTTCGGAGTTCGAGAACGTTTGGGTCTTCGAGTCAGCGGACCCAAACAGGTACATCAATCCCATCGACTCGAAGGTTTTTTGGCTCCTTTTGTATGTTCAGCCCGTTGCATGGGCAGTGCTCGGAGTCATGGCAATTTTGAAGTTGGAACTATTGTACCTAATTTTGATTGTCATCAGCATGTCGTTGTCATTGACGAATGCGGTCGCGTTCACCAAATGTGACAAGTTTGGCAAAGCAAACGTGATGGCCAATGATCTTTTCTCGAGGGCTACAAGCAACATGTTTTCGAGACTCAACCCATTCGCATAGTTTTATACAATCTAATGTACATTAAAATAGTATTTCTCGTAAGATCATGCCCCAGTATATTGGAGCACATGGTAGATGCAATGGTTTTTTACGTAGCCTTGCGAGGTGACTTTTCGCAAAGCTCGTTCAACTCTTCGATATGCTCAAGCTTCCTTCTCAAGCTGACAAACAGTGCGCTCGCAAGCGGATCATCCGCAACTAGCCTGCTCACGAGATCAATTTTCGGCTGTGGATTGAGGGAGTCACGGATGAGCACGATTGTTTCATAAGCATCGATGAGCGACCTGAGTTCGGGGTCCTTCGCATCAATCTCCACCCCCTTAAGTTTGTCTTCGTAGAACTTCTTGCTAATGGCTTCAGATCGCTTATAAACGATTTTGAGCACGAGCTGGTTCACGATCACGTTCATGTCATTGTCGTGGGCCACCTTGGTGACAGAATTTTTGAGTCCCTCGATATTCACGTCAGTCCTCATATTCTGCAAAATGGTAATGGGATTGTAGAAGTTATTCGACTGGTCATCAGCTAGTTCAAGTAACGCGCTTATGTATGAGGGTCTGGAGAAAGCGTGCTCGAGCAAAATGTCCCAAGTGGCTTGGTCATTTTGAGTTTTGGCGAATTTGATAGCCCTTTCTGGATCATCTAACTCCTCCATTATCAACTTCAACGCCTTTTTATTTTCACCCGTTTTCCCCAAGAGGTAGACCAACTCATCAACCAAAGCGTTAAGCTCACATATTTCAATTGCCTTGGCAATGTCGTAATCACTATTGTTCATGAGGAACGGAAGCAATTTAGGACGATCGAATTGAGAGTATAAATTGATTCGAACGTTCTCATACCCGTTCACGAGAAGGTCGTCAATTTTGGCTAGATCTTCGAGATAAAAGTAATTCAAAATCTCAAGGTGAGAAGCAGACAGTGCTTCCAAAATTTTATCCGGTGAAATTTCATGCCTTGACTGAACTAGGATAGCTGTCACGTCTTCCAAGTCTTTCTCAAGTTGTGGGATGGGAAGTCGATCAATATCAGAATCTGATTTGAACCGAAGCTTCGCGAAACGTGGAATACCAGAGACAAATGACTGGAGAATGTGGTGCTTAGCCAAGAAAGATATAATGTTGGGATCCCGGAGCTCACATAAATGGTTGACCGCTTTCGATGGCTCGAAAGAATTTTCGTAAAGCTCGCAAAGTTTTTTCCTCAATCTCGTGTTCTCAGGCTGCATTTCAAGAATTTGTTCCATGGTGGAAGCAACTTCACCGACGTTATAGAGCTCTAGCTCCCACAGGTCGATGAGCTGGTAAAATTTATCTGAATCGTTAATCATGCCCAACCAGTAATTGAGAATGTTGGTATATATGCTTTTTCGAAGATTCCACCGAGGATCACTGGGTATAATTTTGGTCAAACGTTCCACTTGACCAGACTCGATAAATATGTCACTCCATTGATTCCACTGAGAGCCAATCTCTTTTACATAGAGTTCTTTTTCTTCAGCCTGCAGAGTCGCAGAAACTCTGGTGTTCAAGGTACTCTTCGTATCGCCGAGCGGGAACTCGTCTGCGTTCAAATAAAGTAACTTCTCCATCCATTCTGTGGCTTCGTCCCATTTGTCTTTGTTCACCAATGACTCAAGATTACTCACACCAAGTGCAAGTCGTTGAACGGGAGGAAGAAGGTGCTGACTCATGTTCCATGCCTGAACAAACATTCTTCTGTCCAAATAGTATTTGAGTCTGTCGTCAAGCTGAACCTGTTCAGCGATAACACCATCTCTCGCACTGATAATGAAGTATCTGGTACTAGCTGCGCCAATGTGGCAACCCAAAGAGTAGTCATTGAGTCCCAAGTTTTCAATGGAGTCTAAGCCAATCTCTTCCTCGTGGACAGTAGAGCCATCTATAGTGCTGAGTAGCTTGATATCAGGGTTCTGAGATTGTAGTTTCCCCGTCGCCTCATCTCGTTGAGGCTCATTGTATGCCAATATAATCCAGTTGTCGTCGCGAAAACTCTGAATTCCCGAAATCAAATAGTCCACCTTGAACACATGCTCAACCTCCACGCGTTTCTCCTGAACAGAACGGAAGGAAAGAGACGCGGCCGCGGGAAGAATTCTGCTTTTGACTGACGAGCCCGCGCCAGAGTTGGCTCCATTGGATCCTTTGGTGTATGCTCGAAGCGACCAAATGTAGTTACCCCACGCAATGAGAACTCGGTCTGTTTCTGGGAAGCACACACGCGGCCAGTACAAGTCGCTTCTGAAGGAGTCGTCTGGGCGTGGAATAACGGAGATGACGTGCCTCGTTGTGGTGTGGTAGATGGTGATGCCCTTATCGTTCATCCAAAGCACTAGATCATCAATGCTTTGTATCGAGACTATGGGCCCGTTGTCCTGGTCGAGAATAGTGTCTACCCTCTTTTCGAGCCAGTTTTTAGCCGAGTATATGACCTGCCCGCTCATTCCTCCGCAGATAAAGCTTCTGCTCCTTGCATAATTCTTCTCGAGCACCACCGCATGGATTGGTCTCTTGTAGTCGAACATCGTGACGTCTCTCTCATCCGAAACCGATCCCACGACAATTGTGCCGTCCATCGAGCCGCTTGCGAAGAACTGGCCGTCCGTATAAAGCGAAAGAATGGACGCCCTGTGGGCCCTGAATGACCGGATAGGTGTGAAATCGGGCTTGGTGAGATGGATCATACCCGAGTGCAGCCCAAAAATGAACACTGTCTCGTGGAAGCTGGCGGTAGCAACTGGGTCACTCTTGAAGAGCTTAGGCGGAAGCTGATTTAGCCTCGTGTACTTGAGTATTGGCGGTTCGTCTTCATCATCAGAGTCGTGATCCAGAGCACTTTCGTGGGCACCATGAGTTGCCGATCCATTGGCTCCAGTTTCTGTGTTGTTGTTCCCGCTAGTCGTTACCGCAACACTTGAGTCGGGTTCGGCAGAGTCCTCTGTGCCGTTTCGGGTAGTCTCGTACAGTCTGGTCGAAAGCGCCGTTTGAGCAGTCACTTCCAGCAATTCCAGCGAGTCCGATTGGCTGCTTCGGACAGAGCTAGCGGACGTTATGGTCAGACTCGCCTGTCTGGACATGTACAGTGATGTTCCTACATATCATGATACTCGCGGTACTCATACCTCAAGATGCCTACTGCAAGCAAAGGCGTTTTGGTGCGATGCGATCCTTCCATTCGAGCCTTGATCTTGCAGATCGACTCTACAAGTCGAGGAATCGTCCTTCAGGAACTTGACAACACCCATTTGATGATCAAGCAGGACATGGTGCAGTTCGTGAAGGATGAGTTGAACAAGCTCTTGTCGAAGAATATTTACGACCCCATTGACGGCGACAAACACGACGCGCTATAGCGGATTAATGATCGGTTCTTTTGTATTCTATGTGATAAGCTACTTTGCGAGTGGATCTTCGTCGCTGCTCTCCGACTCCAAAGCTGCGGCCTCTAGGTCCTTGAGAACATCCCTGTTGAAGTTGATCTCGCCATCGTATTCGTCCGACTCGAGCGCTCCCGAAAGGGTCTCGTTCAAGAAGTTAAAGAATGCGTCGGGCTCCATCACAGTGTCAAGCTCTTCCGCGCTCACCTTCAGCGCAGCCAACTTGTCTTCAATGCTTCTATAGTATGTCTCGTACGTCGAGAATATCAATTTAGACAACATGTTCACCAAGTAACCGATTATTTCTTCCTCCTCGATGAACAATTTTATCTGGGAGTAAATGTGGGGCAACTTCATCAAAATGTTGTCGCTCAACTTGATATTGTTCTCCTTCAACGTGCCCTCGCCTCCAAGGATGGGAGCGCACACAGAGTTGGTGCACTCAGTGACGAATTCGTTGACCGAATTGGTCAACTCCAACTCGATTTCTCTTTTAGCATCTATCATGTCGTTGATGACTTTGGGCACGGATTTCTTCACAAGTTCGAGTAAACCGCCCTTTTCGTTGAACTTAACGTAGAGCTCGCCACTTCTGAAGATCTGAATGAGCTCTTGAATGCCGCCTGTGAAGTCCAAAGATGTCTCAGTGCGAACAAACTGAATATCAAAGTTATTGAGCTGATTCTTGAGTATGATCAAGTTCTTCAAGTAGAATAGCTTGGCGTCAGTTGGACCAAAGTGAGCCACGGCCAACTTCACTGCACCATTCTTCAACATGTATATGCAACTGTGAACAATGTTGTGGGCAATATCATCAAACACCATTGAATTGACGAGCTCATAGATGGTTGACAATATCGTGAGCGCTTTCCCCACAGGGGTGTAGAGCTCGGGAAACAAGTTATCCTCGAACTCGTCCACCGCGGATGCTCTTCTGGGACCATTACCAGTCTCACTGACTTTCTTGCGGTTTCCCAACAGCAAGTCCTCTGGTTTGGGCTTGTACTTGAGAAGCTTGTTATCGATGTAATTCTCAATGCGGAAAATGAGGCGACCCTGCGAATCGTTTAGCATGGGCTCGAACAACTCGCCGTACTCAATATTGCCGTCCGGTCCGGACGTCGTGACGGAAGACTCCTCGTCATATTCAAAATAGCTCGTGAGAACATTTGTAAGTTGACATAACTCGCTGACACTAGTCTCCCGCAAGATTTTGTCTCTTACGTCGTCATATAACGGTTCGAGAACTTGCTTGAAGAACGCCTGCAATTGGTCGAAGAAGAGGGTCTGAAATTGAGGGTGATACTGTTGGAACGGGAAATATTTGACAAACAAGCCATATTCTCTTTCGAGCAACTTCTTGTATGTCGATATGCTCTTCTGGCAGTACAGCACGGTGTCCGGCACTTGTTGGTTCAGTTGAGAGCTCTTCTTTGGGTCTTGCTGCCAATTGCTTTGGATCAACGTCAACCTGATTTTGAAATATTGTTGAAGCACGTCAGACACTAAGCCCGTATATTCCTTGTGGCCCGTGCATTTATCCACGATAGCACCAACCAAAATGGGAAATTTAGTGTTCTCAGTTTGGTTCTCCAATTCATTGGTAAACTCGCTGTACATTATAATGTCCGCACTCAAAGTGGAGACGTCCTTTTCCTTTAGTCTCGCAGAGGATTCTGCACCCCTGGTTTTTAGGTAGTCAATCAAGTAATTTCTCACCAAAGTCAAGCCTCGCGTCATGCATTGGCGGTATCGTACCGCATAGACTTCGGCGTCTTTGTACGATCTGTGGCTCTCAAGGAAGTCCAAATACACCTGCAAGTTCAGCAAGATGGACTTAATTTTTCCCGTCCTGATGGTGCTGTTGCCAGCCGACACCAACGATCTGCTGATGGCATCCAAGGGCTCAAACATTTTGATGACGTGGTCCATTTCCAGAGCCTTGCCTTCAAGTTCCTCCTGTCTGTTCAAGAGCAAAGTCGATTGTGTAGCAAACTCCTCGGTGTCCTTAACAACTTTGTCGTAGCTGGAGGTCAACAGGTTGAGATTGGCCATGATAGCCCTGCTCTCCTCTATTAGCGACTCGAAGTACGCAATGTTCAGGTTGCAGTCCGACTGAAAGCTAAAGATCTGGTCGTCGTAGCAGTCGTTGATGTCAGCAATGAAGTTGGAGTCGAGCACCGAGTTGTAATTCAACGAGTCCATGAAATTCAAGAGCAACTCCTCACGCTCCGGTTCCGTGAAAGGGAACATGGGGGTGGAAACGTGAACCTCGATTTTCGCCTTGTGTTCGCTCTTGGCTTGCGCTCCCCATGATAGTGACTTGGCCCTTCTTCTGTCGTATGACGGCACATGATCTTGCTTTGGAGGGAGCGTGGGGTTGCGAATACTTTTGGCATCGGTGGATTCATTCTCTAGCTTCAAATCTTCTGTCGAGTACGCTGGAGCTTTGGACGCAATCTTCTGCACCACTGACTTGCTTCGTCCTCGAGCCATGGTGTTGGACTAATCGCGTTTTAAATGCACTCACAATGACAATTGAGAACTCAATCTATATTGTCCAAGTCTTTTGAACCATAAAAGCGCAAGGACCCGAGGAACTTTGATTTTACGTGTTCCGACTGGAAAGTCTAGTTCGCTTCTTTAGTTTATGTTGACGACTGAATCGAAGGCCACTTGCAACCAGTATTGCATTAGACATAGGAAGGAAACCAGACCGCGTCGAAGAATCTACAGCATTAAATCCAAGATCCCCATAGAGCATCGTCGCAGCCTCCATCATATCTTAGTCGTTCTAGAACTTTTCACCGCCTCGAGATCAACATAATCCACTCATGGACGACCCTCGAGACGCAAGAGCAGATCCAGATGATCTCCTTACAGAAGACTCTGAGGATGATTTAGCAGACTTGGAGAAGGAGTTTGAGTTAAAGAAGCAGCAGTTGTTAGAGGAGAGAGCCCGCAAGAGGGAGCGCAAACGAACGCAAGTTCAGATAGTACGATCTCCTTCGCCGGAGAGAAGAAAGGCACCAAAACCTGTTGAACCATCCAGGAAGCATTCCCCAGAAACGAAAGTACGTGCTCCGTTTCAAAGAGCTCCCGCCGCCTCGCTGTTTGCTTCCAGGCTCCACGAGGGCAATCCGGTGGGCGACATCAACTTCAACGAACGGATATTTGGCTTCGACAACATACCGAAAAGGCAAACAATTGCTACAACAGAGACGGACCGCAAAGACAGTTTGAGTGGTGAAGTTCTCTCCAGAAGGTATTACGCAGACGCCACTCTCAAAGAATTGATGTGCAACATCAAAGTGCTACGCATCGGGAAGCTATTGGCCAAGATCGCGCCGCCCAGATTTGAAGAGCCCAACTATGTGAACTGGTGTCTCGTCGGAATTGTAGTTCACAAGAGTGAGCCCAAAAATGCTGTCAACAAGCAAAAGTACATGGCGCTACGAGTTGGCAATTTTGTCCACACGGTGGACGTGATGCTTTTCGGAGACGCGTTCCGCAAGTACTGGAAAGTTCGCTGCGGCGACGTGGTGGTGATTTTGAATCCTACCGTCAAAAAATTCGGGTCAAGCTTCACTCTAAGTCTTCTGGACAACTTGGACAGCTTGTTGGAGGTCGGCACCGCGCAGGACTTTGCGTACTGCACTGCCAAGAACAAATCAGGTGAAAATTGCAAAAACATTGTTGACCGGCTGAAGCACGAGCTATGCACATTCCACGAGGAGAGTCGCTTCAAGCAGGGGATGCGCATGGACATACAGGGCAGCGTCAAGCCAAAGGCGCCGCAGAATGCACGCGGACAGAAAAGCGAGCTCTACATGAACTCAGCGAGCAAGCCGGTGTTTGTCCAGTACAATAACGCAGGCTTTCACGAGAAAGACGTTCTCTATGGTGGCGGGGAGCAATTCGACGAAGCGAAGTACGATCGGCCAATTGCAGAGAGTGCGGCGTCGCGGTTGCGAAAACAGCGTGCGAACCAAAAGTTGCTGGACCGGCTTGTGGAGCTGGCAGCCCCGAGTCGCCTCGAAAGCTTGGAACGGCTAGGCATCATAAGCGAACAAACAAAGCAGCACGACTCGCTTGAGAAGCTCCGTCTGCAAGCGTTCAAAAGTTCCTTTATCAGCGGCATGGGATATGACCCAACAGTGAGCAGTATGGCACCCAACAAGACAAATCAGCTGCAGTCGCTCCTCGAGCTCCGATCGCTAAGCAAAGGCAAGAAGATCAGTCTCCGGCCGTCGCAAGCGGAGCGTGTCAAGAAAGTTCAAAAGTGGAAGTCAAACCTCGCCGTCGGCAAACCTACATTGGCGAACTTTAGCCAGCCAATTACTCCGGATAACCACGAATACGAGAGGGAATTTGCCGCCAATGCTAAAATCACATCTACATCACTGGGATCCAAGCTGCATAGCCGACGGATACTGGAGATAAACTCGGACTTAAAAGTGGAGAACAATGACGCAAGTTCAGACGAAGAGATCGAGATTTCTTTTACTACGGACGCAGACAGGATGAGGTACGTGAATGCCACTGCACACGGCGGAACTTCCCCTCGCGCTCTGCACATAAACCCACTTTCATGAGATGAAGTATTATTCTGAGTCTGTGATGGGGGCTAAGTCGCATGTGATTTCCCCCATTGGGAAATCGTACTGCACGGTTCCGTACAATTGCCGCAACAGTGACCTACGTTATATAGAAGCATTGTGGCATGCTATGTCGAAAAGTCAACTAAATCTAATCATGTCAGTAACTGAAGAGGCATGGGAAACAGTTAAGCCCCACTTGCACAAATGGTACACCATAGTCCTTTTGACAGTCTTCGTCTACTGGGTGCATCGCAAACTTGTCGAGATCAGATTCAATAAGAAGTACGGATGCAAGAAGGCCCCTGCTATTTCAACAGGCTTCTTGGGAATTCCCACGCTTTTGGACATGATCCACAACTTGAAAACGGGCGGCTTGTTGGAATTTTTCCACAGTCAGGCTACCAAGGAAGAAGGCAAGACTTTCACCATGCACATGGCAGGCTTCAAGATGTTCTTCACCATTGACCCGGAGAACGTGAAGGCCATGTTGGCTACGCAGTTCAATGACTTTGCTTTGGGTTCCAGACATTCTCACTTTTTGCCCTTGTTGGGAGACGGTATCTTCACCTTAGACTCGCACGGATGGAAAGACTCGCGTGCCATGTTGCGTCCCCAATTCTCCAGAGAACAAATCTCCCACGTCAGAAGCTTGGAGCCCCACATGCAGACGCTTGCAGCCCACATCAAGAAGGCCAATGGCGGCACGTTCGACATTCAAGACTTGTTCTTCAAGTTCACTGTTGACACGGCTACCGACATTCTTTTCGGAGAGTCGGTGTACTGCTTAAGAGATGGCTCTATTGATGAGCTTCCCCCTGCTGACGGGTTCCAGGGTCGTGAACAGTTCAACGAGGCTTTCAACACTGCGCAGAAATACTTGGCCATGAGATCGTACTCGCAAAACTTCTACAGATTCATTGACTCTCCCGAGTTCAGACGCAGCTGCAAAGTGGTGCACGGCTTCGCCAAGTATTACGTGGAGCGTGCTCTCGAGATGGACGACGAGACCTTGGAGAAGAAATCGCAATCGGGTTACACCTTCTTGTACGAATTGGCCAAGAACACCAAGAACCCTAAGGTTCTCCAGGACCAGTTGTTGAACATCATGGTGGCTGGCAGAGATACCACTGCGGGCCTCTTGTCGTTTACCATGTTTGAATTGTCGCAGAACCCCCGCGTATGGAATCGTTTGAGGGAGGAAGTTTACGCTCAGTTCGGCCAAGGTACCCCTGAGGACGTTGCGAGCATCTCCTTCGAGGGCTTGAAGAAGTGTGAGTACTTGAAGTGGATCCTCAACGAAATTTTGCGTCTCTACCCATCTGTTCCTGTCAACTTCAGAGATTCCGTGAAGGACACCACTTTGCCTGCTGGAGGCGGCCCTGACGGAAACTCGCCCATCTTTGTTCCCAAGGGCACCACTGTTGCTTACACTATCTATGTCACCCAGAGAGAGCAGGAGTACTACGGCAAAGACGCTGCAGAATTCAAGCCTGAGAGATGGGGTGAGAAGCACAAGCATGGCTGGGAGTACTTGCCATTCAACGGCGGTCCTAGAATCTGCTTGGGCCAACAATTTGCACTTACTGAGGCTTCTTACGTCATTGTGAGATTGATCCAGATGTTCCCCAACTTGACATCCGCCTACGAGGGTGAGTACCCACCCAAGAAGATGTTGCACCTCACCATGTCTATGTTTGAGGGAGTACCCATCAAGATGACGGCCTAATTTATTTAATTGTTTAGATATGTATATGACAAGCATTTGAAGAGAATTGTAGAGACAGTGGGTCGTCGATGAAGGTCTACTTATTCAACTGTTTAAATGTATGTGAAGCATTGAAAGCGATTAGTAGATTTGAGAGACAGTGAGCGACGAGTGTTTACATACAAGTAATCGGTTTTCGCAACTTTTGGCTGGGACTGGCACAAACTGGAAAGAACTTCTTAAGCCCAAAGCAGACAAAACCTTTTACAGTTAGAAGATGAGCGTCTCTATGCTCTCTGCACATATTGCTGAAATCATTTGAATCTAAAGCTCTTTGGCAATTTTCTGAATTGGGGCTCGACCACTCGCGGTGCGCACATTACTAACTGCATCTTGCGATGAGCACTATGTCAGAGCAAAAGAGACAGAAGCTTGACACGATGAGAATCTGCACACACTCTGGCTCCTTCCACGCCGACGAGAGTTTGGCGGTCTATCTTTTGCGCCTCTTGCCGAAGTTCTCCAACGCTCAGTTGGTAAGATCCAGAAACCCAACCGACTGGGAACTGTCCGACATTGTTGTCGATGTGGGAGGGAAGTACGACGGTGGAAACAAATGGTTCGACCACCACCAGCGTGAATTCAGCGAGTACTTCTCGCTGGACTTCCACACCAAGCTTTCGTCCGCAGGGTTGATCTACAAGCACTTTGGCAAAGACATTATTCAGGAAGTGCTCAAATTGAGCAATGCCAGCGACGTCGACATGCTTTACACCAAGGTCTACAAGGAATTCATCGAGGCCATCGATGCCAACGACAACGGAGTCAACAACTATCCCTCTGATGTCGAGAAGAAGTTCAACGACAGAAACTTGACGCTTCCTTCGTTGGTGTCGCAGTTGAATCCCCGCTGGAACAGCGATCCCGTGGACGCTGACTACGACGCAGCTTTCCTCAAGGCGAGCGAGTTGATGGGCCTGGCCTTTCTCAACTTGCTTACTGGCTATGGCGAGTCGTGGTTGCCCGCACGCGCTATTGTAGAGTCAGCCTTCAAGCTGAGATACGATGTGCACCCCTCGGGCGAGGTGATTGTTTTGGACCGCTTCTGCCCGTGGAAAGAGCATTTGTATGCCATCGAGAAGGAGAATGACGCCAGAGGAGACATCAAGTTTGTGTTGTTCGCGGACTCCAGCACTAAATGGAGAATCTCCACCGTTTCCGTGACTTCCACCAGTTTTGAGTTCAGATTTGGCCTTCCCGAACCTTGGAGAGGAGTGAGGGATGCCGAGTTGTCCACGTTGACTGGTGTGGACGGCTGCATTTTCGTTCATGCTGCCGGTTTCATCGGTGGCTGTGAAACTAAAGAGGGTGTTTTGGCGCTCGCCAAGAAGGCGTTGGAAGCTAGATGATGTATGATAGTTTGTACGGAAAAGAAATCTTACTAGTAACTGCGTTCATTGTAAATCGAAATCGGACATTCATTCGTCGAAAGCTTGCAAGACGTAAGGGACCTAACGGACTTACGGCTTGGCTCTTCAGAAAAGTTACTCAGTAACAACGATCTCGGTCTCTTGCAACAAGGGAGCGCTCTCGATGTTGGCCGACTTCTTTGGAGCGCCCGTGATTGCAACCACCACGGTGGAAGCAAACAAAATTCCCGAGATGATAAAGGCAAAGATCCACTGCAAAGCAAACACCTTCGTGAACAACTGCGCCAAGCCCAAGCCGAAGATCAAGCCACTCGCAGCGAGGCCAAGACCCCAGTCGCCAAAGATCAAGACGAAGAACTCAGGAATGAGGAGCAACCACCAAATGAGGATGTTGCAGACGACGCGACCAAAGAACTTGTGCACGTGTAACCACACGGCTCCGTTCCAGAAGATTGCCACGAGTAACCATGCAAAAGGGAATGCAGCGGTGGCCAAGTGAACCATAGCCCAGCTCGACAATGGGCGAATTGAGTACGTCTTGTGCTCGAAATACAACGAGATGATGTTGACGAAGTTGATCACCAAAATGACCTCAGACCAGAAGTAGTGCTTGTTCACGAAGAGTAATGTCCACACGAACTGAAGCAAGTTGAAAGCCGAAAAGTGCACTGCAATGTGCCTGGAGAGTTCGGTTCTGTTTCCACCCTCATTGACGGCGGGAATGAAAATCTGGCTCACGAATAAAATCTGCAAGAAGAAAAGAACTCCCCAGAACAACATCGTTACAATGATGTTGATCGTAAAAGGAGTGTCGCCAACATGGTAGGGGTTGTGCTTACCGAGCAAGTCTCTTCCGACGAAGTAACGCAAGTTTCCATAGGTTGCAAGCAACCACGTGATGATGGTAGAAACCTTCTGGGGACCAAGGTCGTCAGAACGAGGCATGGTGTAGTTAGTTAGGAGGTAAGAAAAATTGAAAATCGGTAGAGCAACAAGTCATTAGTTGCTCTCGTATATAGGTCCATTGTGCAGGTGCATATGAAGTGATCCAGATCACCGTCTACGGAGATCAAGAACGTGGAGCGGCAATAACGTATCATACTCAACAAAGGCGGACGCGGAACGCGCATCGTCGCTTTCCGTTTCCGTTTCCGTTTCCGTTCATTTTTAGTACTCGTCATGCAAAGTGTGCGGCTTAGTGCATGAAGGAAGCAACTATTAATACTACAATAGGCAAACTTGAACATTTGATTTGAAAATGTAGAAGGTATTACTCCAACAAAGGTGCACCCTCCGAGGACTCCTCCTTGCGTTGAATGACGAACACGTAGACCGTCGAGACAAACAAAAGACCGGAGATCACAAAGGCGAAGATCCACTGCAAGGCAAAGAGCTTGGTGGCCAACTGACCGAAGCCCAAGCCGAGGGCCAAGAAGCTCGAGCCCAAGCCGGTACCCCAATCGTTGAAGGTGATGATGAAGAATTCGTTGATGAAGAATAACACCCACACGAACAAATTTGCAACAATGCGGCCAAGCTGCTTGTGAACGTGGAACAAGGCGGCGCCGTTCCAGAAGATATTAAACGACAACCAGACCAATGGCAACGCCACGGTGGCAACGTGCACGGTGATCCAACCAACCAACGTCTTCACCTGGTAAGTTTTGCGCTCGAAGTACGAGTGCACAATGTTTCCGAGGTTGATGATCAACACCACCTCGGACCAGAAGAAGTGGTGGTGGGAGAAGAGCAAGATCCACACGAACTGAAGCACGTTGAAGAGGGCAAAGTTCCATGCAGCGTACTGGCTCACCTCCAACCTGTTGCTGCCAAGGGCGCTCTCGGCAACGAACAACTGCACGACGAACAGCACTTGCAACACGAGGAGGACAAGCTCGAACAACAGCACAAAGATCTGGCTGATGGTGAACGGGTTCTCGGCAACGTACGCCTCCTTGTGCTTGGTGAGGTACACGGTGCCAGCGATCACTGGAAGCAACCAGGAGCCAAAGGCTGCAACTTTTTGCGGAATGAGGTCGTCGTTTCTAGCCATGGTAAAATTGCTTGTAATTGTGTGTAATGGGGTTTTTGCCCAAGTTTTTATAGACGCTCGGCAAGGGCTCCCTGGCGGGGTTGATCTGGCGAATGACCTGCAAGACCTCCAGACATTGCTCCAGTAGACTTTGCGGGTGTCCCCACTAGGCAGTACTGCAGACTCTGGGCCGCGTGCCCATCGTGATGATCAATTTGGCTGGTCACGATTGTGCCATGTGCTGTGGCAGCTGTGGCGAAAGCCTGTTCTCTTTGTTCGTAACTAGACGCCGCACCGTAATTGTCGCAGCTTGCGGCGTTGTCGTGCCTGCATCGCACCACTATGTTGCTACATCGTGCCTATAATTGAAACTTCATATATTCGTTGCTGTTCTAGCACGCGCCTCTGTAGGACTTCTTGTGCTTGTCGTGGCCCGTTTCGGGGGTATCGAACTTCTTTTGTTCCGTCTTGACGTCCTCGGTGCCGTTGGACGCAATGCTGAGCAACACGTCGTAGACGATGGCCTGGCGGTCGGCGTCGGACGCCACCTTGCTGGCGTTGATGGCGTCCGCAACCTTGTCGTGGGCCGATCTGAGGATTTCCGTGGCCTCGACGATGGCGCTCATCAACTTGTCCAACAAGCCCAACGACATGGAGTCGCGAACCACCACGCGCAAGATCTCCTTGTCCTGCTCGTCGGCAGTCAAGTGGTAGTTGGGAATGATGTACTGCTTGTTTCTCAACAAGAGCGACACCATGGACTGGGGAATGTCGGGGTAGTCGTCCCTGAACTCCTTCGAGAAGCGGAACGCCACGACGGGCAAGCCAGGACGGTACTTTTCGTTCTCCAACTCCTTGCTCTTGTGCTTGACACCCGAGTCGTGCTTGTTGGTGTAGATTTTGGACCATTCCGCCTCGGGCACGGGGATGTGGATGCACGACAACACCTCGTAGTACCCGGACTGTACCAAGAAATTGGACAACAACCGAGCGTTGGAGAGGCAGCTGTGGAACTTCTTGGTGTAGCCCTCCTTGCCCAAGGACAAGAAGTTGTAGTACTGGTGCAACACGGTGAAGCCTGGGCGAGAGAAGTTCAAGCCAAAGGTCTCTTCGACACCGCCCAAGTAGTCCAACTTGAAGCGCAACGACTCGGGCAAAAAGTCCGCGCTGCGCCAGATCACCCAGCCCAACCCGGCCGTGGTCAAGCCGAACTTGTGGCCCGAGGTGTTGATGGATACCACCCGGTCGACAGAGAAGTCCCACTTCAAGTGGGGGTACACGAACGGGGCCACAAAGCCACCCGAGGCACCGTCCACGTGGATGGGCACGTCGAGCCCGGTTTCGGCCTCAAGGTCGTCCAACAACTTCGCAATTGTCTCCACGGGCTCGAACGCACCGGTGAAGGTGGAGCCCATGATCACGAAGATGCCGATGGTGTTCTCGTCAATGTTCTTTCTGATCTGCGTTACGTCGATCAAGTGCCCCAGCTCCTCCGTCACGCGGATGGTTCTGTTCTCCACGTCGAAGTAGCGCGCAAACTTCTCCAAGGCCACCTGGGCCACGGAAGCCATCAAGATGTTGGGGTTCTCGGTGGACTTGCCGGCCTTTTTGCGCTTCTCCTGCCAGCGCTTCTTCATGGCCAAGCCGGCCAACATGATGGCCTCAGACGAGCCCGTGGTGGCCGTGCCCACGGCGTCCTGCGACGCAGGTGCGTTCCAAAGGTTGGCCAAGATGCTGATGCAGCGCTGCTGGTACTCGATCAACAGCGGGTACTCGTCGTTGTCGGCCAAGTTCTTGACGATGTTGTTGGTGATCAACTTCATTGCGTGCTCGTCGACGTCGGTGTTGACGAACGAGGCCAAGTTCAAGTTGGGCACGCCGTCAAGCGTCAATTCCTCGCTCATGTACTTGACCACCAAGTCGCCGCTGAGCGAGTTGTCGGGGATCTTGTACTTGGGCACGGACTCGTTGGAGTCGTAGTTGGAGATGTACTCCTCGGTCTTGGAGATGTGGTTCTTCTTGGACTTGGCAAGGAGCGTCTGCTCCAAGTGCGAGGCATCGATGTGCTTGGACAAGGTCATGATTCAATTACCTGTGGGGGAGTAGAAATGCGCAATTGTGTTGGGCAGAATTGTGCTGGGCGGCAGAGCTTATTTACGGCAGCTAATACGGTTATGTACGGCGGGAGCAATCCGGAACGTTCGGTATATCGCAACTTGAAGGGTAATTACGAGAAGTCGCAAGCGCAAGTCGGCTGGAGTAAGGTGCCGACCCCTCCGACATACAGCACAGCAACAGACGCACAAGGCTGAACACCGCGGGGAACACAATAGACTGAACGTGGATGATTTGGACAGAACGTGGGTGACACGAATTGGTCAGACTAACGTAGACGAAAGAAGCGATAATGTCGATAGTGCTACCATGCAAATGCAAATACAATAGTGGGATCGATTCGACTAGGCAATGGTTGGCCGACCCCTTTCCTTGGCCGAGTCAGGCTAGACTAGGCGCAGCGATTCGGAGCGAGGGCGTCTACGTTCAGTGTGGAGAGAGCACCTTGTGCAATTCATGTCTAGGCAGGGTTTTACCTCCCCTTATATTCACGTACTACAACATAATGACATGTACTACAAGGGGAACATCATGATCTCGTGCATGATCCTTGGTTTTCGCGTTTAGCGAGCGTTGCAATGGGGCCTGTTGTCGCTCGCAGTACCTGGATCGCAAGTGCGTAGATGGAGAGGTTCGCCTTGGTCGGTGAGGCAAATCTCGAGATCCTTCAGGTGCCCTATGATTCCTCTTTCAGCTCCCCCTTAGCCTACGATACAGCTTCTTCTTTTCGGCTTCCTTCATGGCCCTCGACTCGGGCTTCCACTCGGGCCTCAACTCGGGCCTCGACTCGGGCTTCGACTCTGGGCAATATGACAGCTATTGTGAGTATTGTGGCCGCGTCACGAGCCCTGCAATGAATCCACCGGTCGATGAGCGCGCTCTGCACGTGGACCGTGTATTGGCCCGGTAGCGGAGTTGGCCGACCAACAGCTTATTTGCGTGGCTCAGTCTACTCTCACCATGTGCCTCTCACCATGTGCCTCAGCCATTTTCGGCCAACTCGCGGCAGAGGCCGCGGCACCGGGCGTGTCCACGTGACAGTAAACCTGGCCCACCACCTTGGCCCATGGCAAATCTTCGTACCCAGCTCTTCTCTACCTACTCGTGCTCGTGTACTCGCGGCTTCGCTCGCTTTCGCTGTTTGTTTTGGCCCATTCCGCTCACGCGTTGCCCTTATCTGGATCTGGGCTGCAGGGGCGTGCACACAGAGCGGTGCGCACACGCCGGTACACGTAGTTTTTCGTGTTTTGCTACTTCATGGGCATTCTCCTGTTCTATCTTCTCGGACAAGCCTTCTACTTCGCCAAAAAGAGAATGGAAAAGACAAATTACGCTCCGCTCGGCGGAAACCCCGCGGCGTCCATCGTCAACTCCGGCCCCGTGTCCATCTTGTGCTACTGCCTCTCGTCCATCTTGATGACCGTGACCAACAAGTACGTGCTCTCGGGCTACTCGTTCAACTTGAACTTCTTCCTTTTGGCGGTGCAGTCGGCCGTGTGCATCTTCACCATCGGCTCGTTGAAGGCGTTCAACGTCATCACCTACAGACAGTTCAACAAGGAGGAGGCCAAGAAGTGGATGCCCATCGCCATCTTGCTCGTGGTGATGATCTACACCTCCTCCAAGGCGTTGGCCTACTTGTCCATCCCCGTGTACACCATCTTCAAGAACTTGACCATCATCTTGATCGCGTACGGCGAGGTGTTGTGGTTTGGCGGCAAGGTGACGTCCATGGCGTTGGGCTCGTTCCTCTTGATGGTGTTTTCGTCCGTGCTCGCCACCTACGGCGACTCCGCGGCCACCAAGTCCGCGGACGACATGTACACGTTGTACTTGGGCTACTTCTGGATGTTCGCCAACTGCTTCGCGTCCGCGGCGTTCGTGTTGATCATGAGAATCAGAATCAAGTCCACCAACTTCAAGGACTTTGACACCATGTACTACAACAACTTGTTGTCCATCCCCATCTTGTTGGTGGCCACGTTTCTCTTTGAGGACTGGTCTGCCGCCAACCTCGCGCTCAACTTCCCCGAGGAGAACAGAACCGCCACCATCCTTGCCATGGTGTTCTCCGGTGCGTCCTCCGTGGGTATCTCTTACTGCTCCGCGTGGTGCGTGAGAGTGACCTCGTCCACCACCTACTCCATGGTGGGTGCGTTGAACAAGTTGCCCATTGCGTTGTCCGGGTTGATCTTCTTCAACGCAGCCATCAACTTCTGGTCCGTGTCGTCTATTTTCGTTGGCTTCGTGTCGGGCTTGGTGTACGCTGTGGCCAAGCAGAAGCAGTCTGCGGCCAAGGCCCAGCAGTTGCCTTCTTCCAAGTAGTCGTGGGGTTTATAGATTGCGCATACACTCGCGAGCTTGAATGATGTAGAGAGTAGCCACAGAGACAGCCCGTCTAAAGTAAAGGGGCAGAGCTACGCTCTCCAGAGGTGACTGTATAAGTGCACGTTTGAATGCATTGAGCTATCCTGACACGCGTCAACCACTGACGAAAACAGTCACTGAACTCGTTGCAACTTTTGTCTAATACATCTGTCTGTTCGATCTTTGTCTCCTTTCTTTGTCTCGTTTCGATTTGTCGTCTCTGCTTGCTCCTACTCCATCACTTCTTGCTCGCACTGTATAGTGTACATTGGAAAAAAACATCTTGATCTATCTGGCCATGGCCGAAAACAGCTTGGAAGCAATCCCTGTCTACTTGAGGGAGTCTCTAGACCCCCGCAACGCCAAGCAGGCCGAGGCGCAATTGAAGTCCATCGAGTTGCAGCCCCACTTCATCGTCAACTTGTTGAACGTGGTGGCCTCCACCAACTTGGACGCCTCCGTCAGGCTTGCTGGCGCGCTTTTCTTGAAGAACTTCGTCAAGCGCAAGTGGACGTACGACCTGGGCGACCACGTGTTGAGTCCGGAAGATGTGGACTACGTTAAGCGGGAGACGTTGAACATCATGATCAAACTCCCAAACACTCTCCAGGTGCAGTTGGGCGAGACCATTTCGCTCATTGCCGAGCTGGACTTCCCGCAGAGGTGGCCCAACCTCATTGACGACTTGGTGGCCAAGCTCTCGCCGGACGACTTTGTGTTGAACAAGAGCATTCTCCTCGTGGCCCACTCCATCTTCAAGAAGTGGCGGCCGTTGTTCCGCTCCGACGAGTTGTTCTTGGAAATCAAGATGGTCTTGGACAAGTTCGCCCAGCCGTTCTTGTCGTTGTTGACCCGTGCGGACGAACTCATCACTACGGCCATTGCCCAGCTGGACAGAGCGTCGCTTGCCATCTACTTCGAGTGCATGTTGCTCTTGGTGCAGATCTACTACGACCTCAACTGCCAGGACATTCCAGAGTTCTTCGAGGACAACATGGGGACCGGTATGGCCGTTATGCACAAGTACTTGAACCTCCAGACGGGTCTAGTTGGCGACTCCAGCGACGACAACGACGTGGACGTGCTCATCAAGACCAAGACGGCCATCATCCAGTTGATCTCGCTCTACGTGTCGCGCTACGCCGAGGAGTTCGATCCCATGATTGAGAACTTCATCACCTCAGTGTGGCTGTTGGTCACCACTTACATCACCAAGCAGCCAAAGTACGATTTGTTGGCGGTGACCGCCTTGACGTTCTTGACGTCAATCACCAAAATCGCTAAGTACCAGTCGTTTTTCAACAGCGAGTCTGCCATCAAGGAGATCATCGAGAAGATCATCTTGCCCAACATCGCGTTCCGCGAAGTTGACGAAGAGACATTCGAGGACGAGCCCATCGCGTTCGTGCGCTCCGAGCTAGAGGGCTCGGATTTCGACTCCCGCCGTAAGTCCTCCACGGACTTCTTGCGCGAGTTGAAAGAGGTGAACACCTCGCTTTTGACCAGCACGGTGATGTCCTACGTGAACCAGTTTTTGGCCCACTCCGACTGGCGCAACAGGGACATCGCGATCTACCTCTTCTCGTCGCTTGCTGCCAAGGGCTCTGTGACGAACATAGGCGTCACGTCAACGAACATGTTGGTCGATGTGGTGCAGTTCTTCACGAACAACATTGCGTCCTACTTGACAGAAGACGCCTCTCCTATTCTCAAAGCTGACGCTATCAAGTACATCATGACGTTCCGCAACCAGTTGACGAAAGAGCAGCTTCTCACCACAATTCCGCTTCTTGTCAGCCACTTGAAGCACGAGAATCCCGTGGTCTACACTTTTGCAGCCATCACCATCGAAAAGCTTTTCTCCATGACTAGCTTCACAAACTCCGCACACACCCCGGTCTTTGACAAAAACGACATCCACCCATATGTCAACGACTTGTTGAACAATTTGTTCACGCTCATTCTTTCTAATAGTGCGCCTGAGAAGTTGTCCGAGAACGAATTTCTCGTCAAAAGCGTCATGCGCGTGTTGAACACGGCCGAAGACGCGTTGGACGAATCCTTCAGGATGACGATCATCGATCAACTCCTCAAGATCTTGAGCATCATTGCCAAGAACCCATCGAATCCGCGATTCACGCATTACATCTTCGAGAGTTTGGGCCTCTTGCTAAAGTTCAACGCGGGTGCACACGGCGCCAACATCCCGAAGTACATTCAAGTGGTCATCCCGTCTCTTTTGCAGATTCTCAGCGAAGACGTGCAAGAGTTTGTGCCCTACACATTCCAGATCTTGGCGTTCTTGCTTGAAAGCTTGCCAAAGAGCGCGCCATTGCCTGAGCAGTACTCCAACTTGGTGAAGCCGCTCTTGTCGCCGGCTGTTTGGGATTACCGAGGCAACATTCCCGGCATCACGAGGTTGCTCGTTGCTATCATGGTCCATGACCCCGCGGCATTTGGCACTTCTCCCCAAGACCTCACGCCATTATTGGGAGTGTTCCAAAAATTGATTGCATCGAGGGTGAACGACGTTTATGGTTTCGACTTGCTCGAGGGCATTTTGATGAACATTCCGTTAAACTTGCTTTCGGGCTACTTGAACCAGATCGCAGTGTTGTTGTTGACCAGGCTCACCACGTCCCGCACAGAAAAATTCATAAAGAAGTTTGTTTTGTTCTTGATGACGTTATGCTGTGTTCCATTGAACAGCGAGTTGGCAGCCAAGACCGGCGGCCACATCAACCCTGACTTTGTGATCAACTTCATCGACGCCGCGCAGCAGGGAGTGTTCCAGCAAGTCTTCAACAGCTTCATCCTACCAACCACAGAATCATATGCCAACCTTCAGGACAAGAAGATCGCGTCGTTGGGCTTTTCGCAGCTCATCACGGCGCAGGGAATGACCGAGGGCAACTACAAGGTGCTCTTGGTCCCCGCTGTTGAGCAGTTGTGCAAGAACTTGAGCCTCCTTCAGGGTATCTCGAAGTCTGGTGGCATGGTAGGAAACACTGTCGCGGGCGACGCCAACGCCGTCAGCGTGGCCATCGACTCGTTGGACTTGGACAGCGCGTCCTACGGGTCGTCGTTCTCCAAGTTGGTGTCCATCCAGGCGAAGTCGTTCGACCCCTTGCCGCAGGTAAGCAACGAAGACTTCAAGCAGATCAAGTTCGGGGCGGTGTCGAACATTAATAAGCTCGCGCCCATGGGCGTGTTGGCTCTGTTGAGCCCCAAGGCGCAGGAGGTGCTCTCGAGTCAATAGAGGCGCACTACACGGGCCATGGAAATTATACGTCGTACATAGGTATGCATCGATCGAGCATGTGCTATTACATTGATCGGGTAGAATACAAGGTTGTCTAGAAGTGAAGTCATAAAACATGCGAACCGGGCGCCTAGCTGCCCTCCTGGATTAAGTTCTGGAACATCGTGTCGTCCTTGGCCGTGGCGCTGCCGTCGCCGGCCGTCTCCGGCGTGCCGATGGCCGATGCCGGCGGCTCTGTCTTCAACTTGCTGTCCTCGGCCGCACCAGACTCCTTCAACTTCTCCAAGCGTTCCTTCTCCGCGAGCTCGGCCGCGGTCAAAAAGCGGCCGCCTTGGCCGCGCGGGCGCCGCATCGCGTGCTTGTGTCTCGACTCATGTAGGTACGGCTTGCGTGTGCGGGCGATCTTCAACGTTTCTTCCAAGCGCGCTCGGGCGATTCTTCTCTTCAAGATGCGGTGGTACTGCTTTGCGTTCACGTAGAAAGGCTGCTCCGCGGGCTGCTCGATGGATGCCTGTGGCGGCATGTGGACCAGGGGCATCTGCACGGAAGCTGGCCCACTAGGTGCTGTTGATGGGCCCTCGCCAGGCAAGTTTTCCGGCGGGTAGTAGCCGTTGGGCGACGCTTCAGCGGCGCTTTCGTAGGGCGTGGTCGCCCCGTTGGCCGGATAGAAGGGCGAGCGCTCGTGCTCGATCGAGTTGTGGATCATCGGCGGGGCTGTTTGGGCGCTATAGTACGGTGTTGACACTTGCTCTTGGTAATAGGGCTCCAGCTGGGGATTCAGCAAGGAAGTCATTTTTGCGTGCGAGCGGGGGATATAAAGGCTGGGGCGGATAGGAGGGGGCCCGAAGTTCAACCTGCACTTTGGTGGTTGTGTTGGTGTTGCAGTCGATCTTGACCAAAAATGAGTATGAAATCTGGGTCCTGCACGACAGCGATGCTCAAAATCTATCCGATCTCGGTTCTGCTCGGCCACGGTTTGTTTCTCGTGCAAGATTGCATGAGCGCATGGTTTGCGCGTGGCTGTAGGCACGGAGATTAGTCACGTTAGAAATAGGCTTTTCAACGGTCTCAAGAGCTGATTTACAGGTATTACTATGGACTTAATCTCATATTCCTTGTTAGGTAAGTTCTGGCATTACACTGGAGTATCTGCGTTGTGGTATCTGGTGGTATCTGGTTGTGTTGTGGTATCTACGTTGTGGTATCTACGCTGTGGTTGTACGCTGTGCTTGCGCTGAGTGCTTAACACTTCACTCAATCGGCCAACGCTGAACTGGTGGCTTTTGTCTTAGCCAGTAATTTGTACATTATCGATCGATTCTATGGCGTCTTGCGGAAGCTTTCCCCCAGTATATCCATCTGGTGGGCAATGCGGCTTCGAATCATGTGCCGTGCACCTGCTTCTTCCAGCCCCAACCGGCTGGCCACAATCGGTTCGTCTGCTAGTAGCTCCGAGATGTCAAACACTTGTTCGTGCTCTTTGTCGTCCACACAATCCTGCTGCATGGCGATGCGCTCCAAAAAGTAGCTTCTTCCCTTCTTTTCCGGCTTGCTGACCCGGTAGCTCAAAGGCTGCGGGCTGTACAGTCGCTCCTCGCGATGTAGCACTTCGCTCGGTGCGGGTGCAACTTCTGGACTTGCTGCAATGTCCTCACTGGTGACGTCGGCAACAGCGTGCTTGTGGAGCTCCACCACGTGCTCCGGCCACGAGCACTCGAGCCGGTTGGCTTCGCAGCTCTTGCAAATCGGGTAGGTGGCCTCGTCGCACTTCTTCTTGCGTCTTCGGCACGTGAAACACCCGTTTTTAGACCGAGAATGCCGTGGTACCATCGGGAATATGAGAGGAACACCCTCCTAGATGGTTGGCGTTCGGGGGACCAGGAACTCAAGGAAAAGCGTGGGAAAAGTTTTCTATGATTTTTGTCCCGATTAGGCAATCGTGTACCGCGCTTAGTCAGACAGGTCCATTGTACACCACAAGTAGACCACGCTAAAACAAGGCGGCGCTGGATACAATCAGCGATGGCGGAATCTAGCCACAACCGGGCAAATGGAACGGCAATACCCGAAAATTTGCAGCAAGGGTCCGCCAACTTTTGATTTTGCAATCGGCCATACTCGTGTTATTCCATGTGCGGTACGAGAACTCTGGCCGAAATTTTCAATATTTCTATAAAAGCTATGGAATTCTCTATTCAGTAATGACTATTGCTAGTTCTCTTCTTCAATAGTCTAAGACGTACACGCTTGACTTGGTCACTGTAATGCGCTCCTGCACCGTACTAAACCTTTCGTGTTGACTAGCTGTTGATTGGCATGGCTGAACCGATAAATTTGGCCAGAACTGAGCTACTAGATTTGTCGATTGACGAACTTTTCACCCAGTACTCGGTCTCTCAGATCCAGAGGGTTCACAAAGACTATAGGCACGATGTTTCGAAAGCCAAGAACGATTTACATGCCTTGGTTGGCGAGAAGTACCGAGACTTGATTCGAATTGCGGAGGACATCAACAGCATGAGCACCATGTCCAGTACAATTGATGGTCAAATAACAGACTTATCTTACCGGCCCTCTCGCCATGTCCTGTTTGGGAGCAACAACTTCAGGAAGTTTGAGTCCATGATCAGAAACGAAAATGCAACGAAGGCACGTCAAGCATCGCAGAAAACCATCTTGAATGCCGTCATTAACAACCGTTTGATCGGCTACGACTTGAAACTTCAAGCTGATGGGTTGTCCTCCACCGCATCCTTGGAGTACATGGCCAAAGTGTATTACACGGTCTCGTCTACTTTCAAGGAAACGTTAGAGGCTAATCCATACGTCAGTGCCAACTTTCTCCATCTCAGGTCCAACTTTATTGCATACTTGGAGGGAAAGATGGCTTCGCATCTTCCCAAGGATGCTTCAGGCAAAACCATTACACAACTTCTTTTCAATGATAGCGCGACGCAATGGGTTGAGAACGACAATGTGGACTTTCTCACCGACGATCTTGAAGAAGATGACCTCGAGGATTCACAGGACGACGAAGACACCACCAACACTAGGAGTTTTTATGGTAGATCAACAACTCCCATAGTCAACTACTTGCTTGCATACGTCATAGTCCACCATGACGACAGCAATAATTCCTTGGAGGGCATAGCTCAGAAGTTCATTAAGATGAGGCACTCGTATCTAGAGCTGATCATAGAGGACGAACTTTCCTCCGGCACACATCAGACGAACAATTTCAACTTCACGGCTATTTTGAAGTTCATCGAGCTCACATGCCAGTATGCAAGTGACATTTATCTCACAGACGGCCGGAATAGTCTTCTATCTCTGCTTAAACGCCTCAAGAGCTGGGATTCTTCTGACCAAATCGGATTCCACAATTGGTTTGAGAACGAGCAAGTGCACTTCAACAGCAACGACTATGCGAATTTCTCCCAATCTTCAGTCGAAGTGGTGAGAAACGAGCTTTCGAAATTTGCAGATCTCCTTCTCAAGCTTTTGAAACGCATCTTGAAGGTTCCAAGTGGTGGGAATGAGTTCGATGACGCCAATCTGAAATTGTATGTGTTCCACAATTTTGTCACTGCGCTCAGAAAGTTGGAAGTCGTTTCAAACACAAGCAGTTCGAACTGCCATACGACCAAACTAGTTTCGGACTGCAATCTTGTCACCGACGTACTTGACTTTATCGTGGAATCAATCCAAAATGACGTCGTCTCGCATCAGAATATTCTTACACTGACATTATCCATTCAGATCTCGAGCGATTTGCGGAATGGTCTGTTTACTGGTCGCGGCACACATGGTCTCTTCAGCGTTGATTTGGTAGATATGATCGATACGAGTGTGGAGAAATACTTTGAAACGGTTCTCAAAGTGTCCACCCAAAATGACCCAATTCTGAGAAAAGGAAATGAAGACGATACCTGCTCATTACTCAAATCTTGGTTCTACGTTCAAAGCGAACTACTCAGAGTGGTCACGCTTTCGGATGATAACGTGATAAGGAAAGTTGCGAACGCAGTCACCAAGAAGTATGGAGATCTGGATATGAATTTCAGCCCCTGGGGTTCATTCGACGAACAGTCATTCGTTGCGGCTTTCGAAACTGTAAGTGCGCTGATTTCGACCTCTTTGGGACATGCACTCGAAGCGTTTATTGAAAACCTTAGTGGAGTTGTTGAAGAGTCGATCGCTCAGGAACAAAGTGATGTCTCTTATTACCTATTGAGATTGCTTCTCACTCTCAAAACCAATCTATCGATTGTCAAAGAATCAACTCTGCAAGCTAAAATGAAGACATCCATCGAGAATAGCGTTGCTAAGATATATGAGAGAATATTTTCGGGCCTATTAGATTTCGTTACTGAAAATGGCCGGTCTTTCAAAGAAATATTAAGCGACGTTAGGATCTTGAGCAACAGCGATGATACGGCCATACCCATTCGACCACAATTGGTCTTGTATTCCGGGTTGAACCGCCTTGCATCCCAGTTGTTGAATTCTTCCACATTCAAGGCGCACGAAATTCACACGACATACGTCGATAAGCATGTCAAGAGCATTTTCGTGGAAAAGAAAAATGATTGGATAATTCGAGAAGTTTTGCCACTAGTAAGCGAAGCTGCTGCGAGTTCCGTCATTGGCGCCCATAGTCACAATGGTCAAGGTTCCGCAAAAAATACGGAAATTGGACTCGCTGATGCACTGGAACCCAATGTTGAGCATGTGAACGTGGAATCTGAGGTACTCCCAGACTCACATGGCTCCATCCCTGAAGAGCTGATTGAGGACATTGGTGAAAATGGAACTGCAGCAGCTGAAGAATTACCTATTGGAACCGGCGCAACTAACTCGTCGGACCCCGAAGTTAACGATGAGCAAGTTCAAGAAGCGGATCCTTGGGCCGATGACGTCGAAGACGACTGGCATGAAGATGAGGAGCCAACCCTGGGTGCTGCAGAAAATGTACCCGCTGAGGAGGCCTCTAGTGAGCAGAGCGTAATCGTGGCAGCCAACAATGATGCGGAATCATCCCCGATTGCGACAGATAGCACGACGGAACGAGGAGAGATAGATGAGGTTGTCGACGAAGATACTTCATCTCAGCAGTCCTTGCAGCAAAACGGCTCCACGAATGGTGATGCCACAGACTACAAAATACTGGTTGCCCAGTCTAGGCAAAGTCTTGCGAACATTGTGTTCGTGCTCAATCTCACGACTGCGAGCAGTGTGCTCAAATCGAACCCCGATCTTGCAGCTTGCATCACACGCTTGAACGCATCAAGCGAAAGCGAAATTGAAGAATCCACAGTCGATATCATTCTTCGCGCTACAAATGACTTTTACAAAACGAGTAAGGAGATGTATCTTCCCTTGCTGTTGGTGTAGCTGTTATATACTGGAATCAATACAAATAGATTTTGGACCCTGATTCGGTCAACTCCTTCAACGTGTCTGTAGTCTCTGCAATGTTCCAGACGTTCTGCATCTTCTGATCTAGGTACGAGTTGTCCACGATGACGATTTTGATTTCGGACTTCTTTAATACGGGGTCCTCGTTGTTCAACACCTTCTGCAATCGTCCTGGCGTGCAGCACAAGACGCGTGACCATGTGCTCTTTACGAGCTTGAGGTCCACGTTGAGCTTATTCTTGTTGATCAACTTCAAGGATGCACCTGGGATGTCTCGCAAAGCACGATGAACGTCGCATGCCCTTATGGCCGACATCGATACAATTGCAACGAACTTTCTGTCCTCAGCCTCACCGTTTTCAGCCGCCTTCACTTCTGCGGCCTTGTCCGCATTCTTCTTGCTTTTCTTGCTTTTGTTCTTCTTTCCTGGGGTTTTTCCCGGGAGCATATTGCTGAATCTCGTCGAGATGAACTTCTGCAAATTGTCTAGCGTTCTTGAGTCGTCTAAATCAGACGTCGACCTGAAGTCGGCTTTCTTGAAGTACTTCTCGGCCAATTCCAAAGCTGAAAGGTCGGCATTCTTGCGTCTGATCAAACCGTTGATGTGATCGGCAATAACGTCCACGGACGACTCCTTTGAGAGGTCTTTCTTCTTTTGAACGTCCGCCTCCATTTTCATCTTCTTTTTCTCCTGGAAAATGCTGTTCCTCTTCCTCTTCTTCCCTTCTCCAACCACCTCATCGGCTTCTTCCTTCGTCTCTTCGTCGCTCTCTGGAACTTCGTCGCTCAAAAGAACTTTCTCGTCGTCAGATAGAGAAGCGTCATAGACCAAGCCATCATCTAAATCGTCTCCTGCCATTGTGTATGAAGTAAATTGTATTGGAGAGAACTTCTGGGTGCAAGATTTATGCGCGAGATGAGCCTCACCAATATCAAAATCATGTTGAGGTCCACGCAGCGACGTCTCCTACAGCGGAGGCACATCTCTTTAAATGCTGACCTTCAACGCAAGCTACTACTGGCACCTTTCCATCCCGTTGTTGTTGTTGGAGGGGGCCACGCTGGATGTGAAGCTGCAACTGGTGCTGCCAGATCTGGGGCCAAAACTACCCTCATCACACCTCATGTCGACAAGATCGGGACGGCTTCGTGCAACCCTTCGATGGGAGGAGTTGGGAAAGGAACTCTTCTTCGAGAGGTCGATGCTTTGGACGGTGTTGCACCGAAGGTTACCGACAAGGCAGGCATTCACTTCAAGATCTTGAACGCATCGAAAGGTGCCGCGGTTCAGGGCCCGAGGGCCCAGATCGATCGCAAAATCTACTTGGAGGAGATGCAGAAGGTGATCTTGAAGTACGAAAATCTCCAGGTGATGCAAGCGCTGGTGGAGGATATTGTCATCGATCCTGCAACGTCAAACGACTATGAGGGCAGGCTCTTTGGAAGCGTTAAGGGCGTCATCTTGGGTGATGGAACAGTCCTTCGGTGTGACAAGGTCGTCATCACTACAGGAACCTTCTTGGGAGGAGAAATCCACATTGGCCTTAAAGCGTTTCCCTCTGGGCGAATCGGGGAAGCAGCAACGTTTGGTCTCTCTAAAACGTTTGAGACCGCCGGTTTTCGTCTAGGACGATTGAAAACAGGAACCCCACCCCGGCTTCTGGCGAAGACTATTAATTACAAGAACCTTTTGCCCCAGCCGTCCGACTACCCGCCGCAACCAATGTCATACATGAACGAGGAGGTGTCTTTGTTGGACCAGTTGGTGAAGTGTCATCAGACAAGCACGACGGCAGAGTTCCATCAAATCGTCAGTGAAAATCTCGACAAGTCTATCCACATAAGAGAAACAGTCAAGGGTCCCCGCTATTGCCCGTCTATCGAGTCAAAAGTAATCAAATTTCCGCAAAAGACGTCGCATGTGGTGTGGCTCGAGCCGGAAGGACTCGACACAGACTTGGTATACCCTAATGGCATCTCATGCACCATGCCTGAAGAGATTCAGGACCAGTTGGTGCGGTTGATGCCAGGATGCGAGAACGTCACCATGCTCCAACCCGGCTATGGTGTTGAATACGACTACGTTGACCCACGTGAGCTTAAGCGGACGTTGGAGACGAAGTTGGTGGACGGTTTGTATTTGGCGGGCCAGATCAATGGTACCACGGGATACGAGGAGGCTGCCGCGCAGGGTTGTATTGCGGGAATCAATGCTGGTCTTTCTCAAATGGACAGGCCGCCTTTGGAAATTCAGAGATCGGATGGCTACACTGGTGTTTTGATCGATGACTTGATTACTAAGGGAGTGGAAGAGCCTTACAGAATGTTCACTTCGCGGTCAGAGTTTCGATTTTCTATTCGCTCCGACAACGCTGATAAGCGGCTAACGGAAAGAGGATACGAAGCTGGCGTGGTGTCAGAAGAGAGGTACAGATACTTTCTCAGTGAGCTTTATCAATTTGAGGCTATAAAGGAACACTTGAAATCGATATCCATGTCAGGAGCTCGCTGGGAGCCTGTACTCAAGGGCAGTCACAGAGTTAACAACAACACTGTTGTCGATGGATGGAAGCTTTTGTCTTACAAAGGCATGCAACTTGATGACTTGCTACCACATATTGAGAAGATCTCCGGCGGTAAACTACCCGTGATGTACCAGAACTTATCGCGGTGGTTGAAAGAAAGAGTGGATGTCGAAACAACGTATGAGCCATGGCTCAAGAAAGAAGAGGCACATTTGAAAGCGTACGCAGCCGACGAAGGCTTGCTTCTCCCTGAAAACTACACATACAGCAATGAGGGAAAAGTCAAAATATCATACGAAGTCTGTCACTTACTCAATACCATTCAGCCCCGGACAATTGGGCAGGCAAGAAGAATCCAAGGTGTTACACCTGCGGCAATCTTCGAACTATTCAAACTTGTGAGAAACAGTCAGAGAGAACTTGGAGCTGGATCGTCGACTTGAGGCGTCCAATCGTCATGTACATATTAGTTCAACGGTGTTATACTCTATTTATCGTCCATTCAATTAGGTTCCTCTGTAAAACTTTCATCGCTATCGTCGTCAATATCCATTTCTTCAGAAGATGTCGATCTCATCTCCGCAGGCTCGACATAAGAATTATTCGTCGGGGATGTCGCGGTCAAAAGATGTCGCCTTTGACGTCGTTTTTTCGTGGCTAGCTCCTGGAGTGAGTTGTCCAAGGATACCAAGGCTTCGAGAGGAAAGATGCTCTGGGCCAATATCGATAGATGATCAACCTCTTCCGCGTCGGGCTCATTAGTGCGGATTCGGTCTAGAAATAGTACAGCATCTGAGATGTCAATTTGGTCGGAGTCTCTGTGCGTGGCGTATGCAGACAAGTCCAGCATGACTTGACTGATGAACTCATTGGACTTTGCAGTGATTAGCCTCATCAAGTCTGTATTTAATGCGCTTCTTCGCTTCTTCTTTGGAGGGCTTTGGCTCAAACTCGGAATATGTCGTGCAAGGGACACAAACCCCTTCATGAGGCTCCGGGGTACATTACCGGGCACATTTGCTCTTTTGTTGGCAATTGCCATTTGGGGCCGTATGGTGCTTATGGAGCGCGGCTCCAAGGGCTCTTTATGTATGACGGCTTCGTCTAGGTGCGCTTGCAAATCCTCATTAGGTTGGATATCAGTGTTGTCAATGGTGAAGTGTCCCAGAATGAGACCCGACTGCGGCAGGTCTATATCGGCGTTTTCGCCCAAGTCGTCAATGTCGTTATCAAACTCGATCTGAGGTGGTGCAAATGTTTCCAGATCTCTGACGGGTGTAACAAGCTCTTCGGGCATGTACGGCACCAGCTCCCACTGCGGCACCTCATTAATCTCGTCGTACTGGTATTCAAAATGCGTAGGCGTTCTATTGCCAAAGTCAATGATCGAGCTCCGGTCTTCTCTCGGTCGCTGGGGCTCTGCCACGATGTTTTCTTTATCGCTGGACTCATTGGAAGAAGACTGGTCACTCAAATTCCCAAACGCAACGGGCTCAGCGAGGCGAAGGTCTGACGGGTTGGCTGTTAAGCTCTGATCGTACTCTGAGAGTCCGGAAAGCGTGTTTTCAATGACAAACTTGGACGTGCTGATGACCGCATTAAGGCTATCTTGTCTGCTCAGATCTGAAAAGTCGCGATCGAATATCGAGTGGAACGGGTTGGCCGACGGCTTGCTTCGCGCCTCGAGAATACGCTCGAGGTACGACTTGAACACTGGTTTGTCTTTCTGAGGCGCGGGCTGCTTCTTCAATTGTGTGCGCACGAATTCAGGCGACTTCATCACATCGTCGGCCGGAAGCGGTAAGGAGTGGTCGAACTCGTTTGGATGGTCCGAGGGACTCGTGGACTGAAGCCGATGCTGCTTGTCGAGAGCCCTATAAACCTCCTCGTCAACCTCCTCAGGTGACTGCTTCTGTTGCTCTCGCAATAGCGCTCTAGAGAAGGCGCGGAGAAAACCCTTGCTCACTTGTCCGCCGTAAGCAGACTCGTAGACCATCCCCGTAGAGGACCTTCGGCGTCTTCTCACTGTGAGATGGTCGCTCAAACGGCGCCGGGTCGGCGTGTGGGCTCTGGAACCTGGACGCGAATGTGAACGCGATTGAGGCCGCGATGTGTGGGCGGAGGCGCCTCGAGAGTTCCTTCGCAGGCCGTGGTGCGACCTTTCGTGCTCCAGCCGTAGAGACATGCCGTGTATCACGTCTGCCAAGTCTTGCGGAGGGAGGTGGATGCCACTGATGCGAGATCGCATAGGTGCCGAGTGGTTGGACGGGTCCTGATCAACAGAGACCACGTTCCTGAGCGGCGTGGACGGCTCTGTGCGAGAATGGAGCATTCTGCCTAGTTGAATTGTTATAATGTGTTGAGGTTGGTCCGGTGAGTATGCGCTAACATGAGTTTACATGTTATGAAGATAGCACGGACTGCACGCAGGAGATTCTGGGGTCGATGAGCCGGCAGATAGCCGCCCAAGGAAGCAAGAGCCTTGCTCTTTCAAATCGGCCTAAAAGTTGGTTTTGATCGTGGTGCGGGAGAAGAAGCTTGCTTCAAGGCAGAATCTTGCTTCGAGACGGTTTGGGCGAACGGAATTTTGTAGTGCAGGTGGGTGCTTCGGTGCGTCCATCGAAGCCTGTTCGGCCCGTCCATCGACGTCTATGCTGCCCGTATCGGACAATGCTACAGTAAAGTCACAAATTCATACTTTTTGACGTGGCTCTGCAACTCGTCGTATGGCAATTCTTCATAAGGCTACTCAATTCCGCTCAGAACCAGTCATCACGAGGACGGAATCAGATTGATCTAGGCCCGTTTGAATCAACTTTAGCATAAACCATGTGACACTATAAAAGCTTTCAAGATTCATTCTACTCTGTGCTACGAACTGACAATGCCTATTCCTGTAGTTTCAGCTTGTGATTTCGATCTGTAGGTGGCCTATGGTGGTTGTCGCACTGAAAAGCTGTAGCAACTTCGCGAATTGCAAACTCACCTATGGATACCCCGGTCGAAGGAGAGAGCTTTTTGACGGCTTTGGCTGCAGGCTGCTCAGCCTCAGGCGTCACTGCGTTCCTCACCTTTCCGCTTGACTTCTTGAAAACGAGCTCGCAGCTCTCCAGCAGCCGAGGCCTCGCCAAGTTCCATGTCAACCAGAACATCTCAAGCATATCGCAGCTCATGACGGGGTCCAGTGCCTTGGTCGCGGGCGCCGTCATGAAGAACTTCGCCCGCATTGTCTCGTACAACTGGGCGTCCAACTTTATGGCCATCGAGTCGAGCTCCGACAAGAAGAAAACGAGCGCCCCGAGGGTGGTGATTGCCGGCGCCATGTCGGGCTTCGTAGAGACGCTTTGGATCGTTCCTTTTGAGAGAATCAAGACCACCATGATCCAAAACAGGCTTTTGGTCGCAGAAGTTGCAGGCAACCCGGACAAGGCCGTGGACATCACCGGCTACTGCCGCCAGGTTCACCACAAGAACAATCTCTTTGCCCGCCAGTACGTGTCGCCGCACGCCTACTACACTATGGAGGTGTTGTCGCAGCTCAAGTCGGGCAAGGCGCCGTCCAAGTTCCTGCCCTCGCACCACCGTCCGCACTTGAGCGTGCCCTCTGGAGCAAAAGACGCACTCAAGATGGAGTTCAACAAGACCCCAGCACTCACTCTACTCAGGACCGTACGCCAGATGTACGCATTGGAGGGTATTCATGCATTTACTACAGGTACAATGATCACGCTCGTTAGGCAGGTGGGCACGTCGGCCGCCTGGTTTTCCACGTACAATGCAACCAGGCAGCTCATCGACCCCCACGGCAAGTCGAGCGAACCCAGGTGGTTTTCGCTCAACATAGGCACGTATCAGCAGGCGTTCCTCCACGTTATCTCTGCATGTGCCACGGTTGCCGTCACGCAACCTTTAGACGTGGTGAAATCCCACATGCAGCTGAAAAACGGCAAGATGTTGTACAAGGACTCGCTCTCCACCGCGTACAAGCTCGTCGCAAAGAACGGCTTCACCATGCTTTTCGCCGGTGCGCTTCCACGAGGCGTCAAAATTGCAGCTCATGGCTCGTTGACTGCCCTCTTGTACAGTGCGTTTGGCAACGGCATCAACGTGCTCGGCAACAAGTCCGTCTTCACTGACTAGTCCTCCAAGTACACGGGAATGAGCACTTCGTTGCTCTTGTGGGTCTCGCCGTTGAACGACTTCGCCAAAAGCCCGCCCGCAAAGCTAGGCTGGCTGAAGGCCACTTCTCGTTTGTCGAACGTGATTCCATACACCAGGTGCGTCAACACCACGTCGAGCAACTGCTTGGCTAGGCCGAATTTGCGCCACTTGGGCGCAACCCAAATGCGAGAGATGCCGATTTTCGATCTCTTGTTGGTCTGGTTGGGCACGAGCTCCTGGGTCCGGTGCACCATCCATCGAGCTTGCCTGTCTGCGTCAATGCGCTCAGTCACGCATAGACCCACGACCCGGTCCTGGACGATGGCTACAAATACACGACCTTTTCTGTCGCCCTCCGTAGCCGCTTTCCACGCCTCTCCTGCGGGAGGAGCGTTCAACTCTTGGTTGACCATTTTGAGTAGTTTCTCCACCATTGACACCTGGCGCGGTGTGACGCCCACGGTATATATACGGCACTCTAGAAACTTCTTGTTGCAGCTGATACGCACTACTTTGGTCGGTGTGTCGGCGATTTTCCACCGCGGTCCGTTCAAGAATTCGGAATGGTACCTCGTATGGAGAGCCCGGTCTTTCTCCATATGGTGGAAGTAGCTCATGCCACACGTTTTGCACGTTGTGTTTCTCTGCTGCAAGTTGAGCTTGGCTTGCACTTTTGTCATCTCATTTTCGCTAAATACGGACGGTGAGGAGTGACATTTGATGATCCAACCTCGTTACTTGAAAATCCGGGGTGCAGGAGAATTTTTACCACCAACCATGGCTTCTTCATACGCCAACTTGCTCCCTGCCAACGGCAGGTGGAAGCAGCAAATTACCGAGTACTTGACCGAGGATGTGCCCTCGTTTGACTATGGTGCTTATGTTGTGGGAGACAAGGAGGAAACGGCGTCGTTGTACATGAAGCAGGCCGGCTTGATTTGCGGTGTGCCCTTTGCGGCTGAGGTATTCAAGCAGTGTGAATTGGATGTCGAATGGCACTATAAGGAGGGCACTTATGTCAGTGATGACGAGTTGGCCGCCCACGGGGGCAAGATCGTTGTGGCTACTGTGAAGGGCCCAGCCAACAAGATCTTGTTGAGCGAGAGAACTGCGTTGAACTTGATGGCGAGAGCGTCAGGCATTGCTACTCAGTCACACATCACTAAGAAGTTGGCAGACGAGAGCGGGTACACCGGCATCATTGCCGGAACGAGAAAAACCACCCCCGGGCTCAGGCAGCTTGAGAAGTACTCCATGTTGGTGGGAGGTGTGGACGCCCACAGATATGATTTGAGCTCCATGGTCATGCTCAAAGACAACCATGTGACGTCTACTGGAAGCATCACCGAGGCGGTCAAAAGCGCGAGAAAAGTGTGCGGTTTTGCCGTAAAAGTGGAGGTGGAGGTGAGCACCGAGACAGATGCGAAAGAGGCTATTGACGCGGGCGCCGACATCATCATGTTGGACAACTTCAGCGGCTCCGAGTTGCAGGTTGTCGCGCAGAGCTTGAAGAACCACTACAAAGGCTCTGGCAAGAGCTTCATGTTGGAGTGCTCCGGAGGCTTGACGTTACACAACTTAAGCTCGTACTTGTGCAATGACATTGACATCTATTCGACGTCGTCTATCCACCAGGGCACCGGTATTGTCGACTTCTCGTTGAAGATCACGCTGTGATCACCTGATGGACGAAATGCTTTTTAGATCTAGACTGTCAAAGCCAGAATTGAACCCAATTACCTCGGCCACGTTGTTGAGCACCTTGCGCGTTGCCGGGTCGTAGTCTTCCATCTCATCCTCCTCTTCCTCCACAATGCCCTCAAACGAGGTGTTTCTGTTCCTTGGCGAGTCGATCGACTCCGAAAAGTGGTGGTGGTTGAGCAGAATGCCGGACATGCTGGAGAAGCCGCCTGTGCTGACGTTGGGCTCTTGCACAAAGAGGGCATGCGAATCGATGGTCGTGGAGGTGTGCTTTTTGCCAAAGCAGCGTAGAGCTCGGATGTGCGAGTCCTTTCCGTCCTGGTGGTTCGCCAACACGATTATCTTCACCACAAAGCACTTGAGGAGGCCGTCGTCCCTCACGCCCTTGAAGATAATGTGGGACCAACCGATCGGCTGGTCAAAGTTCACCACACACACCTCGGTCAAGTCCCAGTTCAGGCTTCCGGCCATGATCTTGATCTTCAGCGGTGTGTACGACTCGTCGAGCTGGTAGTTGGTGAATATCAGGATTCTTTCGAGCGAAACTCGCTTCGAAAACTGTAGCGTCACGTAATGCGGGTGGTTCAACTGGTTGCCGTCCAAGTTCTGCTGGTGGTCCATGTTGTTATCGGTGCTTCCGTCAGATTGCCAGTACGTGTTGGGCGAGTCGTCTCGGAGCTGCGTGAGGCCGTGGCCCTGCTTATGTGACGACAACTTCCAAGTGGCCAACGGCGAAAGGTCCAACAACTGGAGGCTCTCGAGCTCATCCATGCCTTTGGCGTAGTAGAGGTTCTGCTGCTGCTCGAGCGAGGGCTCTTCGATGCCGTGCGAAGCGTGGGAATTTTCCTGGAGATCGCCGACATTTATGTGGCTGTGGTCTAGCTCGTGTGAGTCGGGCGGGCCTTCGTGACTGGCGTAGGACGCATTGGGGTGGTCCATACTTGCAATGGGTGCAACTTCGCGTTCTCTACAAGCAGTACCGATTCATGACCACGGCGCATCGATACACGGCGCATGGATTTTTACATGCGCATCGTACTACACGGTGCTATCGATTCGTATGTTAAAGTGCAATTTCAGTTTCAACCGCCGATGGAGCGGTCTCCGCCTCTTGGTTCTCGGGTTCCGTCGCGGCCGACTCTTCGCTCTTGGGCTCTGTCTTGGGCTCCGCTGCTGGGGCAGCAGACTCCGTCTTGCGCTCGGTCGCCTCGTCCACCTTCACCGTGGGAGTCCTCGACACGTCATCGATCAAGGTCTCTTTGAGCAAGTCGGCCGTGCTGCCCACCTTGGAGCCGGTGCCAGGCACAGGCGTGGCCGTGCCCGAGCGCGCCTTGCGCCTGGGGACTCTCTGCGGCGTGAACGCGGTCTGGAAGCTGTCCACCTTCTGCACGCCGAAGCGGCGCAACGCGCGTCTCTTCAACACCTCCATGTACGACAACTTGCCCTTGGTGTCCTTGCCGAACTCCTTGCCGTCGCGGTCCAAGAACGCGAGCTCGCCGTTGTCCTCGTCCTCGTCGCCGATCATGTAGTCGTCCTCGCGCGTGGAGTCTAGGAACCCGTTGTCGTCGTACGACTCGGTCTTGTCGATCTGGTACGAGCCGGTCTCCAAGTCGGTGACGAACTGGAAAAGCAACTCCTGCAACGACGTGGCCACCACCACCTTGGTGTCGTAGTCACGCCCGTACAAAATGATCTGCCCGTGCACGCCTGCCGGGCCCGGAGCCAAGTCAAGCCCCACCATGTTGCCCACCAAGTCGCGCGCAATGGGCACCCACCCACGGTGCACGTAGTACGGCTGCACGGCGTCCGCGGGCACGGACTTCTGGTGCATGAGGTAGCTGTTGGAGATGCGCTCGCGCACGGCCTGCAGCGCAGACAGCGACTCGTCGCTCACGCCCAACAGCTGCTGCTGGTGCTGCAACGAGAGCTGCTGGCGCTCCACGCGCTCGGCCACCTTCGCCCAGAGCGCGTACTCCTCCATGATCAGCTCGATGTCCAAGAGCGTGAGCCCCATGAGCAAGCCCGTGGGCTTGCCGCCGCGGAACTGCCCGTCGTGGCGCTTGTAGAACTGGCGCACCTCCACGGGCAACGGCCCGGCGGCCAAGTCCTTCTCAAACTCGTTGAGGTCCGCGCTCGACGCGCCGCTGTTCAAGCTGTCCTCCAACTCGGGGTACTCCGCCTCCAAGAACGCCTCGATGCGGTTCCACATGGAGTCCATGCTGGGCAACGGAGGCTGCCCATTGGCAAACGTCTGCATCTCGGTGACGTTGGTCGACAGCGAGCGCAACCCGGGGCGGTACCCGCCGATGTTGGTCGACAGCCCGTTGCGCAGGCCCACTAGGGAGGCGGCCAGCGAGTTGTTGATCTCGCGGAGCCGCGCGGCCAGGCTGTCGACCGAGCCGCCGGCCGTGCTGTTGGCGTAAGGCAGCCCGTACAGGGCGTAGTGATCTTCGGTGGTCACGGAGTGCCAGAACGACTTGACGCTATCCATTAACCCCATGGTGTTGTTGTATGGGTTGGTGATGTGAGCAAACGTGGCTGTGCAGGACAACATGCCCCGCGTAGCGTTGGACCATGGGGTCACGTGGACGCCAGCCGCCTGGCAGCACGGCAGCAGCCTGGCCAGGTTCTCCCATGCCCTCTTGCCTGCTTCTTGCATTGTCCCGTTTGGGCTGTCGCTGGCCATGACTGCTGGGGACAGTGGTGTCAAGGCTGGCTGCGCTCCTGCACGGTCCTGAAAGAGAAGCTTTGCGTTCAGTTTAGGACCGGCCTTATTTGCGGGCCTGTGTGGAGCTGGGCTTGTGGCCACAACGGGCCTTCTAGGGGCTTGCTCTTCTGTTTCCCCACACGACACTACATCATATGCACGAGCTCTTAAATGGCCTTCGCAAGATCTCCCCGCAACCGATGTCGCGACAATCCTCGTAACGCAGCACCGCCGTGCAATAATTGTAGCTCATACATTCACCAGATTGTCCGCCTGTTCCAGTCCACCATATTCAAAGCCTTAGGTCCTCACATTCAGAGGTGCTACTGCCCTATAGATTAGGTTTCTCAACAATCCACCATTGTATGGAAATGATAACATGAGACTTTCTAACAGGACATTCTAACATGAGGATTCGAACATGAGAGGACATAGGATGGGAGGACATTCTAAGAGGGGAGGGCATAAGATGGATTTTAGTATGAGGCGGGCGCAGTGTCTCGTGTTGCATGAGTATTACCTTCACGTTTGCACGCTCTATACTCTATTTCGCTCTAAATCTGGCGCTGCCGCAAGAACTGGAGAATCTCCGGCCCGTAGTAGTCGCCCAACAAATCGCCGCGTGCTAAATCAAGGTTGGTGATGGCCACCGCCGCCGCCACCAAGTCGTAGTTGATCTCCTCGCTCACCTTGGAGTCCTTCGCGTACGCAGGGTGCTCCAACACAAAGTTGCGGAGGAAGCGCGCAATGGTGGGGATTTTCCCGCTCGCTCTCCCACTCACCAACCGCAAGTAGTTCTGGAGCGTCACGAGGTCGCTTGTGCAACCCGTGGTGCAATGCTGCGTGCCGTTCACCGCCGACGCCGGCACCAACTCCGTGGCCACAAACTTCACAATCATGCGTATCAACCCGGGGTAGCGGTCCGACCCGTTGATGAGCTCGTCGGCGGACATCTTCACCTCCACCTCGGTCTCCGCCTTCGCACTGCCGTAGCCGTTCACATACACCCCGTTGTTGTAGAGGAGGTCGTTGCCGTCGGTGGTGAAGCGGTCGAACCAGCTCAAGTCGTAGCCCGCAAACAGCGCGCGGTCAATGTTCCAGTGCGCAGGGTTGCGGAACCAGAACCGCAGCTTGGTGGCCGCGTCCACGCTGTGGGCCGTGGCCATGTTCTCGTCGATCTTCGAGATGGGCATGTAGAAGTCGGGGTTGTACTTGAGGATCGCTCGGCACGCGAGCGCAAGAAACACCGAGTACGCGGCATTTTCAAAGTCGCTGAGCTGGATCTCCATGGGCCGGAACTCCACACGCCAGCCGGGCTTGGACGCCAACTCGCCCGCCGCGAGGTCCTCGTAGAGCGCAGGCGGCTTGAACCGCAACGTCTGCCAGTTCGTCAGCTGGATGTTCTCGAAGTGGTCGTTGTCCACCTCGTTGTTTTGCTCCACACGCTCGCTGAAGATGACGAGCGGGTCGCGGATGAATAGATGTGCAAAGTGCTGCGCCATGGGCTGGTCGAGCCCGGCAGCGGAGAGCTGGTCAAAGACCTTCTCGTTGATGGGCGAAGCGAGGTCGTTGTAGCGCGGCTCAAAGTACGCCTTAGCGTGGTAGGCGCCATCGCCCAAGTACGAGTCGATGGACTCGTACCGCGACTTGGCGATCTTCTGGATGGGCTTGCCGTCCGCGGTGCTCACGCCGGTGTCGCCATGCGCATTCACCAACCGGTCACCGTTGAGCGCACGCCCGCCGCCGAGTGCACTCACGTGCTGCTTGACCTCGGGCGCCACGTCCAAGCCGCCGTAGTAGTCGTACCCGGCGTAGGGCTCCACGTCGCGCTCGGCAAACGTGCGGTCGTCCACGGCGCCGCTGATCACGTTCCACCGCACGTCCTGGTTGACCAAGAAGCCCTTGAACACGGGCGCGGCCGCCGACACCGCGAGAAGCACAGGCGTCCACGGCGCAAGCGCGTCGTACAAGTAGCGGGCCTGGGCGATGTTGGCCGCCTGCATGGTCACCTGGAGGCAGCTCAGGCCCATGCCGAAGCCCATCGAGTCCATGTACACATGGCCCGGGCGGGCCGCGCCAAGCGCAGGCTCGCGGTCCGACGCGAAGAGGTCGCGCTGCGGGATCAGGTCGTCCACCAACTTGGTGTGCGTGTCCGGGTACATGGGCAAGTTGATGGCCACCTTGTGGCCCTTGCGCTTGCGAATGTTGGCCGTCAACGTGGGGAACCGCGCGTGGCGGTTGATGATCTCGTCGGGGAGAAAGAGCGACTGCGACGCCGGCCCGATGGGCTTGGCGGGCGGCACCGTGAACGTGCCGCACCCCATTCTGGGGTAAGCCGTCAACGTCAACGGCACCACATGCGCAGGCAACTCCAGCTGGGCCACCTCGCGCCGCTTGACCATGTTCTCCTCCACGTACAAGTAGTCGGCGAACTCGGTGCCGTCGTAGGGCCGAGCAGGTGTTGCCTCTACCATGAAGCGGCCATACTCGGGGTGGAACGAGATGTTGTTGGCCGTGGCCTTGCCCGAGATCTCGGGCTTGTCCGGGTCGTTCAAGTCGTCCAAGATCGAGTCGCAGTCGATTGCAAGGCGTGCGATGCGGGCGCGTTGGTCTACATCCACCAACATGTACTCGACCTCGTCGCCCCAGTAGAAGTGGTCGTTTTCGCGCGCAGCATGCTGCTTGAAGATGTTAATGAGCTGGGCGATGCCGCTGGCCCGCACGTGCTCGTTGTGTTTTCTCGACTCGGCCCAGTCGAGCGGTGTTCCAAGCGAGAGCAAACCCATTGTGAGAGGCTAAGGTGAAGTGAAGTAAAATCCTTGGATGTCCAGTCGAGGAATGCGCTCCAAGCGAATCTGGAACGAATCAAACGTGTGCGGCTGATTCGAGGTATGGCTCTCGAAGCGAACGGGAAGCAGGGAGCAAACCGGGATGGGATTGGAAGTGAAGGTGGTGCAGTTTCGGAGGCTTTTCTCGGTCAATGCGCCGGACGAGAATCTAGAAAGGGCCTGGATCGAACTCGCGGCGACTAGCGGAGCGGAGGAAAGGAGGAAATGCTCGCAACTGTCTTGGGTTGCGATGCGCGGGTGCTTGGTAACATTTTTCCAATGCTGACAAACCACGGCTATTGGTCCTGCACATGGCCGTCGGCACACCGCCTACAATTGGGCCGTGCCGGTTCTACAGCGGGCACAAGGCCATGATCTGCCCGTGCGTTCGTCCACTTCAATAGCTAATTGTGAGGAGGCATTGCGCAAGAGTTGCCATCGCACGTGTGCGGAAATTTTCGCCTAATGCGGTAAAACTGTAGATAGTCCGCCACAACTCACGGTGCGACAGAGGCTTAGAAGGGTGCAAGCGACTTACGATCACCATGAATCATCCCACTACGCTTTGAATGACCCTCTTTGTCCGCTACAGAAGCTGGCGATTATCTGGTCATCGTACAGGCGCACGTTGCAGGTCCGTACTCTATAATCCGTATATTCCTTAATCTACTAGACTTAGCCACAGTACAGATGACCTCGTACGATCCTGCATACACCTGGCCTCGAGATCAGCGATCGCCGATCAGTATATCGCCGATTAGTACATCAACCGATCGGCACCGATCAGTACATCTAGTCATCTAGTCAAAATGTATAGTCTAGCACAGACTGGCTAGTGATCGATACTCTAGTACAATCCCTCGTAGTTGCTGACCACGCAGCCCTCGCCGGCCACCAACGAGCCAATCACTACGGCGTCCTCGCCCGCAGCCTTGAACTCGGCCAACGCGGCGTCCACATTGGCCTGGTCCACGATCACCACCATACCAATGCCGAGGTTGAGCGTCTTCAAAATGTCCGTGTAGGGCACGTTACCCTGCTTGCCGAACCACTTGAAGATGCTGGGCACCTCCCACTTGCTCAAGTCCACCTGGGCCTGCAAGTGCTTAGGCAACGCACGGGGAATGTTCTCCACCAACCCGCCGCCGGTGATGTGCGCCATGCCGAGAAGCAAGCCCTTCTTGATGGCAGGAAGGAGCTGCTTCACGTAGATCTTCGTGGGCACCAAGAGCTCCTCGCCAATGCTGCGGCCACTGGCCCACGGCGCGGGCGACTTGTAGTCGAGCCCAGATTTGGAGATGATGTGGCGGATCAACGAGAAACCGTTGGAGTGCACGCCGTCGGAGCGCAAGCCAATCAACACGTTGCCCTCCTTCATCTCGCTGATGCGGGGCAAGATCTTACCCTTGGAAACGGCACCGACCGCCGTGCCGTTGGTGTCGTAGTGGCCCTCGTCGTACATGCCGGGCATCTCAGACGTCTCACCGCCAACCAACGCGCAGCCGGCAGTGATGCAGCCGTCAGCAACACCGGTGACGAATTTGGCAGCAACCTCCACGTCGAGCTTGCCGGTAGCAAAGTAGTCGAGGAAAATCAATGGCTCGGCACCCTGCACGACCAAGTCGTTGACGTTCATCGCAACCAAGTCGATGCCCACGGTGTCGTGGATGTTCATGATCTGGGCGATTCTCAACTTGGTGCCGACACCGTCGGTGGCTGCCACCAACAAGGTGTCAGCGCCGTCGTAGCCTGCGGCTTTCAAGTCGAACAAGCCACCGAAGCCGCCGATGTCGGAGTCGGCGCCGGTGCGCGACGTGGACTTGACCTTGGCTTTGATCTGCTCCACCAACAAGTTACCGTTGTCGACCGACACACCGGCCTCGGCGTAGGTGATGCCGGCGGACTTGTCGGCGTCGCGGAACGCACGGTGCGCAATGTCTGTGCGGTTGTATTTGTTGGCGAACGAGACCTGGTCCACGCCCACGTAAGCCCTGTCGACAGACTCTCTCAAGGTAGAAGCTGTGGCCGTGGCCGCAATCACACGGCCGCCGGCAGTGACGATCTTACCATCCTTCTCGGCCGTGCCAGCGTGGAAAATGTACGTGTCTTTGGCGGGCGTCTTCACGGTGATCTCGTCGCCCTTGGCGTACAGCTCGGGGTAGCCGCCCGCAGCAATCACCACGGTCGTGGAGTAGGTGTGTGGCTTCGTGGCAATGGCCACGGAGTCGAGACGGTGCTCGGCCGCAGCCAACATCACGTCTGCCAAGTCGGTGTCGTCAGTCAAGAGCGGCAACACGGTCTGGGTCTCGGGGTCGCCGAAGCGCACGTTGTACTCCAACACCTTGGGCTCCTTCAGCGGAGACAACATGATGCCGGTGAAGAGCACGCCGCACATGGGGAAGCCGTCCTTTCTCATGCCGTCGATGGTGGGGCGGATGATCTTCTCGTCGATCTTGGCCAACACGTCAGGCGTGGCGATTGGTGCCGGCGCGTACGCGCCCATACCTCCAGTGTTCAAGCCCAGGTCGCCGTCGCCGGCACGCTTGTGGTCCTGCGCAGCGGGAAGGTTGAAGAACGAGTACCCGTCGGTGATGGTCAAGATGGACAACTCGTCGCCCTCCAAGAACTCCTCAATGACGATCTCGTCGCCCGCGGAGCCGAAGTTCTTCGCCACCATGATCTCGTCCAAGCCTGCAAGTGCCTCTGCCTTGGTCTCTGGGATCAAGACGCCCTTGCCCGCAGCGATGCCGTCCGCCTTCAACACGATCTTGTAGTCCACCTCCTCAATGTGCTTTCTCGCGTCGTCCACAGAGGTGAAGTTGCGGAATCTCGCGGTGGGGATGCTGTGCTTGTCCATGAAGATCTTGGAAAACGCCTTGGAGCCCTCCATTACCGCAGCCTTGGCAGAAGGTCCAAACACTGGGATGCCCACCTTGGTGAAAAACGACGCAATGCCGTCCACCAATGGCTGCTCAGGTCCAGGCACAACCAAGCCCACGCCGTGGGCCACAGCAAACTGCTGCAACTTCTCAAAGTCCTTGGGCGAGCTCGACAACTCAGGCACATTGACCACCTTGGGGCCAATGGTGGAGGTGCCGCCGTTGCCCGGGGCCACATACACAGTAGCCACCTTGGGTGACTGGGCCAATCTCCAGGCGACAGCGTGCTCTCTGCCTCCGTTGCCAACAACAAGAACGTTCAAGCTCATAAGAATAGTAGGTGCTATGGATTTTTAGTTGCATGCATGCTCATCTCATTTCGCACTCTGACTCCGACCGCATGCGCGGCCGCCAATTAATGTGGGGGACAGAGACCAGAGCGACAAAAAGGAACGACAAAAATCAAAAAGGAAAAAAAGAGAGCGAAGTCAGAAGAAAGACAGAAGGAAGACAGAAAAGGTAAGGTTAAGACATGTTAAGAAACACGCGTAGCATGTAACAAGGTCGGATTCCGTCTATTCATTGATCGAAAGATCCATTGAAGACGAGGGCCGCGTAGAACGGGCAAAACCGTCAAGAACGAAACATGACCGATCTAGAATACCATCATGAAGATTGTCATCAATGACTTTTGGTCTCAATCCTCTGCTCGTCATAGTGGGAGAGCAGACCTCTGATCAATGATGATGGGCATTTGATATAGTAAGGTAATGCAGCGAGATGGCTCCTCCAGATCTCGCACTCAGATACTCTCATGCTACGCTGTGCCGTTCGTGTGTCTATGCAAATTATGTACAGTTAGATAGCAACGTCTCCCAGGCCCACCACACCCTCGAACTTGTATTCCGCGTCGCTCGGCACCGACACCTCCCCACCCAGCTCGCTGACGGGCGAGTACAAGTAGTACGCCAACAATGCATTCACCACCGCCCTCGTTTTGGCCTCGCCGAGCGACGAACCCACTCCCTCGCCCAACTTGTCGCCGCCGCAGAACGCACCCGCCACAAAGATGGCGTGCGACGACAACCGGCCCGTCTCGGCCACAAGGCGCACCTCAAGCGGCTCCTGTAGCTCCAACTTCTCGCACAACCGCGCCAACTCGCGCGTGGGCTTGCTGAACTGGAACATCTCCTCCAACGGCACCTTTCTCGTCAAAATCTGCGCGCGGATGAACTCCTTGGTGGCATCCTCGCCGGCGTGCGTGTAGATGCCGCCGATGACCGCACGCACGGCCGACGCGTACGCATCCTGCTCCTTCGAGAAGTAGTTGGCGGTGGCCTCGTCCACGCTGCGCAACTCGTCCTGGGTCAACTCGTGGATGCCCGCCTCCTCCACACGCTCCTTGGCCGCGTCCGAGAGGTAGCGCAACCGGCCGTACTGTAACGTCTCGGCCTCGGCCGCGAGGTGCTTCTGCAACTTGGACGTGCGGTCCACCTCGATGCCCCAGGTGTGGCCAATCTCGGCCAACACCTCCGGGCCCATGTACGCATCCACGGCCGCGTTGTGCACGGGCATGGGGAGGCGCGGGTACTTCATTAGCAAGTGCTCCGTCACGTAGTATGAGAGCAAGTTCTTGCCCAACGTGTTGAGGCCAAAGTTGTTGGCCAACCCGCCGAACCGGTCCAAGTTGAGCGCCTGGGACAACGTGGAATACGAGTACGACTCGGGGAGCCTGAGCCTCTGGTGCAACGTGGCCAACGGCGCGGACTGCTGCGCCGTGGACTCGGGCAATCTGTGTGTGAAGACGGTGTTCTTGTACGAGCCGTAGTCGCTGAGCAGCTCGTACTTGGTGCCCAACGTTTTGTCCAACTGGGCCGCGTGGTAGAACGCAGCCGCGTGGCGCTGCTGCGACACAAGACGGGACCCTGCGACACGGGCTGTGAAGGTCCTTAACATGGCTTGTGGTTGGAAGATGTTGGTGATGCACCTAAAATTTTCAGCAGTGAGCGCGCACGACCACCGGTCTTCGATTCAGGGCCACCGATGTTCGCTGCTACGAGGAAAATGGCTGCCACGTGATGGGTCTCGGCACGGGCGCTGACCCCTTTGCGATTATGGCCGTGTGGGTGCCGAGCCTGATGCCGAGATGCCGAGTGTGATGCGTTGTGCAGCTTGAGCGAGCGCCATACAGTGTAGAGGAGGTAACGACTAGTCATGAAAGGGTGGCTGTCGTTTAGCAGGCGAAGACGAGAGAGTTTATATGGAGGTGGCGCTGCCGGAACATGACCATGGTGAGTTGTGTGAGTACTGTGGGTTGTAATTGGCGACTGTGTCACAGAAGATGGCTCACTCGAGTACATCATAGAGTTGTTGATGCGGGAGACAGAATGAAGCTTCTGAAGAAGGGAGTAATGAACCGTGAGTGGATCAAGGGTAGATCAAAAGGTAACGGCGGACAGCGTAGATATTTCAGTCAGAGATGAGTCTGAAGATGAGTGGAGAATGCAAACCATTCGGGGCACTTCACTGCATGAGGTTGAAAATGACCATTATACCACTATCAAAGTAGATTGAAGCGTTTTATGCTTAGGGTCGAATATGTCTAAGATTCGAAAAAAGTGGCCTCCAACGCAAGTAGTACATCTTTTCTGGCAGTATTTGCGGTTTCTACGTGATATCGCATTTTGCGGCCAAACTGTCTTCACTCCACTACATGAAATTAGCACGACATCAGGATAGCACAGCATCAGAATTAAAGAACTCTGCGATATCTTGCTAATTCCACCGACTTACCAATATCAAGCTGGCACTAAGGTAATGCGTCACTGCTTCAAGCATCGTCTGGTCCGGTCGACTGACTGAGCTCTCAACCGAACCACTCAAACCACACACTAAAAAAACCTCCAGTTATCTTACCATTCACCTTTTCATTCACCTTCCATACTCTTCTCCGCAGCACGTAGGGCCCCGTGAATGCCGTGGGCTTGACTCACAATGCGCACGTGACCCGGTATATTTCACCTCGCTTCTCGCTCCACTCTACACCATGTCTGCCCAAAACGTCCTCACGCCTTACATAAAGCTGCTCTTCTTAGAGCCGCCCAACCTCACGCCAAATGACTTGAGCATCGTGCTCCGCTCGATCTTTCGCGGCATTCCCTCCGACATTCAGACCACGGCGTTTCTCACCGCTCTCCGAATGCGTGGCCTCGACCACGAGCCAGAATACATTGCCGCCGCAGTTCAGACCATCTTGGAGTTTTCCGACACAGTTCCACCCGAGAAGGTCGACGCGGCCGGCTACGTCGACATTGTGGGCACAGGTGGCGACGGCCAGAACACCTTCAACGTTTCCACTTCTTCGGCCATAGTGGCCGCCGGAATGGGTCTCAGCGTTTGCAAACACGGCGGCAAGGCGTCGACGTCGTCTTCAGGCTCTGGAGACTTGCTCAAAAGTCTTGGCGTGGACTTGAGTGTGGTGAACGCGGCCACCACGCCAGACATCGTCAAGCAGTCAAAGTTCTGCTTTCTCTTCGCGCCCTCGTTCCACCCAGGCATGGGCCGTGTGGCTCATATCCGTGCGCAATTGGGCGTGCCCACCATCTTCAACATCTTGGGGCCGCTTTTGAACCCCATCCCGATCCGTGCGCGGATCTTGGGCGTATACTCCGAGAAACTAGGTGAGGCGTACGCCCAGGCCGCGGCCACGTTGGCGAAGAAGTCGAAGGTGCATGAAAGAACGATGGTAGTGTTCGGTGAAGTTGGCCTAGACGAGATCTCGCCCATCGGCAGCACCAAGTGCTGGATGATCGACCAGAATGGCGACATCACCACCTTTTCGCTTTCGCCCAAGGACTTCAACTTGCCCGAAATCAGCTTGAGTCAAGTCAAGAGTGGAACTCCGCAGGAGAACGCAGACGTGTTGCTTCATATCTTACGCCAGGACTCGCCAGCATACATGCTCAAGAAGCAAAATCATCCGATAGTGGACTACATATTGTTGAACTCCGCCGCATTGGCTGTTGTCGGCGGTCTCTGCAATTCATGGGACGAGGGAGTACGGTTGGCCCAAGATGCTATCACCTCTGGCCGTGCTTTGCAGGCCTTGGAGGACTTCAAACTGACACTTAAGCCCCAATAGCCAACTCCGACAAACCAACTGGTCAAACCAACTGGTCAAACCAACTGGTCAAACCAACTCGTCAACCAACATCCGTCAACTAACATGGGACTGCAGCCGGTGACCATGTAATGCATAATCTAGAATCTCTGGACTATTTCGTAGTCAATTACTCCCTCTCGCGTGAGGTGACCTACTCATCTGGATCGCACTTTAACACTACTCAAATCCATTTTTGATGAACGCAGACGACCCTCATAATTTTACTGCCTTCCATTTTGGTGCGTCCTTCATAAACTTGTCTATGTTGAAGGCAGCTCTGGTACTAGCGCTGCTGGGTCGTGCGTCGCACAAAGAATCAACCAACCACATTCTCAAGAAAACGTCTCGTAATCACTACACGATCATGGCTCACTCTCCACCATTGAACATTTACGCCATCGGCGCCATGTCCTCCGTTTTGGTCGTCTACGCATGGCTCAAATCTCCAATCAAGTACAAGTGGGCTGCCGAGAACAGACTCAGTCCAAAGGCTGATTTGGCCTGGAGAGAAGGGGCTCAGAAATGGCTCGACAACAACTAGGGACATATTCGCATAATACATATCACGGATCGAACTACCGTAAGCTTGCTGTCAAGATTCAAATCGACGAAGCGATGTCGAAGAGCAGACTGGGAAGTAGATTTCATGAAAGTCTGAACAGTGGTCAGCACAAGCAGCTGTAAATTACGTCTATATTTAACCCATTTTAGTACCCATCAACGGCACCGCATGCACCAATTCGTCTTTCGATTGAAGTTTCACCATGTCGCTCTCAAGCTTGAGGAAACACCAGAGCCAGCGGCGCAAAATCTCTAGCAACTCCAAGAAAAAGAAGCCAAAGCTCAATGAATCGTAGCCAAATAAAAAGAGGCCCACGCGGTGCTGAAGCCCGAGGTCGATCTCTGCGTTTGCAATGGCGAAGATCTTGAACACCCAGATGAACCGAAGAATGAAGTCCACGCAGATCACCAAATAGTACCCAAGATAGTTCTTGTAGATTAATTTGCTTGGGTCGCGCAAGAGAACAAACCGCTGGCGTTTGCCGAATACGTTTTCGAACATCTCAAAGCCCCAATCCATGCGAACGTCCCACACGAACAGGTAGGTGGAGCTCACCGCGGAGAGGAAATACCACCAGAGATTGAGAGTCTTCAACACAGCACCCGCCTCGGGCGACTCCGTAAGCTGCACCATCTTCATTTTGATGAGCATGTTCACGAAAACAGGGCCCAACAGAGCGGTGTATTTGAGCTGATTGAAGAGATGCTGTTTTTGTCCAGTTAGGCGGAATTCGTACCAACACTGACTGATGCGAATGATGCCTGGAAATGCCAACGTCATTGCTTCCAATTCCACATTGTAGCCTGACGAGAAGAACCACGACCATAGGAACGAAGCCGCGTCGTTCAATACCTTGGCGTATGAGGTCAAGCTATCAGAGAAGAGAATGTCATTCGTACGCATCGTGGCCGAGTTGATGTTGCCCACCATGACACGTTTGAGAGTGGTCCACACCCTCTCTTGACCCAAGGTGTCTCCGTGCCAGAACATAGCGACCAAGGTGAAACCTAGCATTATGGTAGGAAGGGCAATGTCGAAGAACCACCTGACCTTGAGGTGTTCTCTGAAGATCACCAACGACACCACATGGATTATGAGGCCAGTAGTGCTGATCGAGATCGTCTTTCCGATCGTGCCCTTGATCCCGTTCAAAAGAACCGAATTCTCGCTCAAGTCCGCAGAGGAACTCGTGGCCGCTTCTCCGCTGATCAAAGCATTGTGGTCATCTGACGAATATTTGTGTGGAGAGTATGAAAAGTTCAAGAGGGCCAAGCAGTTCATCTTGTGAACTTTGAAACAGTACCATACTAGAGCGTACCAGAGGTAAACGCCAAATTGCACGAGTAGAACAACGCGAAAAGGAAGCGGTAATACGTCGCTGAAGGCCCAGCCAGCTTCGTCTTCCATGTTGGTGGAGGTACAATATTGGACACGTGAGTATTGTTTGGATCGCGAAATGGGCTGGAATGCCAGATGCTGGAGACAGCACTATTAATTCAGTCAAAACACCAGCAGGGTAGAAACGCTTTCCAAACGTATGGCTCACCGTTCCACTAGGAGCCTATGTCTGAGGGCACTTCTGCTGCGTAATCTGGCGTTGTAGAAAGTTGAGCGTAAGTTACATGTTGAGAACAGGCGAACAGGATCATCGAAAAATCCATGGTCCCCGTGCCTGGAGAACTCAAAAGCGAAAGAGAAACTACGACGAAGCTTGTGCTCACTCATGGCTTCAGACACGCAAAGCGTGTAAGGTTTTTAATCATAAGTCTCATGATTAGCATGGAAAACATCATTAGCCGGAGCCTACACTATGCAAATATGCCTTCTAGCTGTTCAGTTAGTTGCTGTTCATCGAGCGAGTTGAGTTACATGATCAGAATTTTCAGTGTGTTTGGCTATTTGTCGAATCGGTCATAGTCCTGAAAAGGATCCTCCGTCTGGGGCGACAGTGGTCATCATAGTAAGTGTATCACGGAACATACCTTTGACTACCGCCACTAAACGTCTGTTTAATGGCGCTAATCGCTGCTTCGGTTGCAACGCATAAAGAAAGATGTGCGCTTAGTTTGCGATGCCTATTTTGCAGTAACAATTTTTATCCTCCACTTTCGCAGTTACCCGGCAATAAGGCTGCAAGGTTAAGCTGGGCATTGTCCAGACCCAAGAAACGGGCCCAATGGGATGAACGATCCCTTAAATGGGATGTACGTTCGAGGTTTACGCTTCTTCTTGCTTTACTCCCTGGTTGGTGAAATTCCTTACACATATTATCCAATACTTCTATTCCCATGTCTAGTCCCTGTTTTTGCTCTTCATCTTGCCTGCCTTTGCCTTACGATTGTTCTCTCTCCTCTCCGTCTTCGTCAAATACCTAAACTTCTTCTTCTTCGGCTTGGGCTTCGACACACCACAAACAACCGCGTAATTCTTGGCTCTTTTGATGGACTTCTCCAAAACCTCGTCAGAACGTTTCAAGTCAACGTTGTTTTTCTGTGCCAAAAGCTCCAATCCAGAGTGACCAACATTTGCCATGTAGGGGTTCTCCAATTCTTCAATCGTCACCGTAGTCTCGTCGTCGACCACCGCATCGCCCAAAGCCTCGGGATTATCGATCTTGTAGACTTCCTTCCTCTGAAGAATACCCTTCAAAGGCTCATCCGCATCGCTATCTGCGTCGCTTTTATTGCTGTCCTCTTGAAATCCATTCCACTCCTCGTCCTGCTCTTCCTCTTCGTCTTCATCTTGGAGGGCACCGATGTCCAGCTTTCTCGCTTCCTTGAGCTGCTCTAGCTGTGTTTCAAACTCTCTCTGCTTCTCCTCTCTCAATTGCTTTCTTTCCTCGATCTTGAATTTTCTGTTCTGCTCCTCATGGAACTTCTGTGCCTTTTTCTGTCTCTCAACCTTTCTCTTGTGAAACCCAGTCAAATAGTCTTGCCGGGAATCCTTGTCAAAGACGACTTCGGCAACGCCAAACTTCTTCGCTTGTTTCTGCTTGTACTTGTTACCTCCAGTGAGGATTTCTCTATTCGACCTCACTGCCATTTGGGAGAGTTTCTGAGAAAAGTTTCGCGATGAGCATCAACGAACATCAACAGGAAAACTACCTAAACGCTCATCTAAACCTAAATTCACAACGCACGCTTAACCGAATTCGCGATGGATAATATCGATACTGTCAAGTCGTTCGTTCGCTCACTAGACTCATCCATTGATACTTTGAGTTCTTCTTTGGAACCCTTGTTGAACAAATCCCTTGAAGAGGAGATCGCAAAATGCAATCTGCCACAAGAGGAAATCAAAATCTATCATGGTCATCTATATACTGTTATTTCGTTGCTATTCGCGTACATCAAGGTGTTGGGTGTGAAGACGGAAGACCACCCAATAATGAAAGAGTTGGCCAGAATACAGCAGTCTATGAAAGATTTCAAAGCGCTTGAACAGCGTCTCAAGAACAAGGAGAATGCCACAGAGAAATCCAAAGATGACGCTAAGCAGTTCCTTCAAAACACCTTGGGCACTACAGGTGGAGAGGCCGCTCCCGATAAGTTGAAGCAGCCAGCTATTAGTGCATCCAACTTCAAGGGCACCCACATCAAGTTTGACGACGCTGATTCGTCGAAGAAGAAGAGAGATTCTAAACCGGCCAATAAGAAGACAGCACCTGCGGGAAAGGTGACCAAGAAAAGGAGGTGAGGCTACGGTATCACGGATAAATATAGGTGGAATGCATTAATTATACACGTAATCAGAAAAATGGCTGAAAAACGTGTTCTTCTTGTAGGTTTTCCTTCACCACGTAATAGACTTCCATCAAGAGCCTGGGGAATTTGTCGTTGAAGTATTTGTAGAAGCCGTGCGGTAATGGACTCATCTGCACCTGCAATTCTGAAGGCATGTCATTGTAGTGGTGATATTTGTTTCTCAATGCTCTGAGAAGATCCATCACTTTCTCGGTGCTGTACTTTCTGTACTTGCCTAGGTTGTCGGTGAAAAGCTGGTCAAACTTAGAGAGCCAATCTCCTCCATGCACGTTGTAGCTGATCTTCTCTAGCGTTAGCAACATCTCACTGGGAGGGTCTCTGCGTTCAATCTCGAAACGGTCGCTTACCTTCAAAAGAAATTCCAACTTTTTGTTCATATCCCAGAAGTAGGGATGTCTCAATAAAGTCGCCGTGTCAGGACGGAGCTTTGGGTTGAAACTTATCATCAGACTAATGAGATCATCTGCTTCAACGTGATCCCGAGGACAGAACGATTTCAATAAGCTCAAGTCGAATGCTCCACGAATGATATTCCCTTCTCTAAGGTATCTATCACCGAAGGGATGACTACCGCCGGACAAGATGTAGTAGAATACACAACCCAAGGAAAAAATGTCAATGGCTTTCGTCAACCGCTTACCTTGACCATTATTGGAAGTAGTTCCGTCTTTGAAAGAATGTCTAGAGGTCGACCCGTTGGACGACACAGTATCAGGAGAAATCTCTAATAGGTCGTGATGCAAAAGCAACTCTGGAGCTCTCCACCCTGAAGTACCAGATGCTGCGTGCTGAGTAGTAGCCCTGAATGATGACTGATCGGCATCTAGTTTTTTGCATAATCCGAAGTCTGAAATAAGAAGTCGAACAGAACAATTGGCATCCTTCCTAGTGCTCCTTTTGTTGGTCTCGCCAACTAAGATATTCTGGGGCTTCAAATCTCTATGAACAATCTTAAGAGAGTGCAAATAGTGGAGGCCACCCACCAACTGGTAAAGGACATCACAGTAGGATGAGTGATTGATCCACAATTCTTTGGGATAAGTCAACAGCTTTTCGATGATGTCTTCGAGTGAACACACACACAATTCTAAAGCAATGTACAAGAATTTTTCTTGCTCACTGGACTGGGAACAGAAGTACCTGATCACATTAGGGTGGTCATCACTCTCCTGGAGGAGACGAACCTCGTGATTTGCGATATCATAGAAGTCAAGTAACATCCGTTTGACGGCGACTGGCCTGTTTTCAAACGTTCCTTCATAAACAACAGTACCGTGTGATCCATAACCTAGGATCTTGTCCGAAAGGACTAAGTTATTGTCAATCTGAAGCTTCTTCATTTGAATGGCCGGCTTAGTGAAAGTTTTGACAAGGGAGGTAGTTTGAATTGGTTCATCTTCAGACTCCCCATCTTCGTCATCGGTTTTCCTGTCATCTTTTCCGTCATCAGACAGGTCCTTCCCAGAAACATCTTCTTTATTGGTATTGTTCTTCTTGCCTCGTCCTCCACGCTTTCCTCCACGACTGCCTCTCTTTCTTCTTTTCTTGGTGACAACAGCTTCTGAGTCCGCGTCGCCGCCCTCTCCGAAGTTTTCGGTGACTATCGTATCTTCATCTTTGTCGAAAATCTTTTCGAATCCTTCTTCAATATTATCTTCGTCCGCGAAAGTTACTTTTTTGGTATCGTTCTCTTCATTGAGCGTTTCTTCTGAGACTTGCTGGCTATCAATTTGAGAAGTGGAAACAGGAATATCCGGAAGGGATTTGGTAAGATGAACCACAGGGGACGGGGGCAATTCCTTCGTTTGGGTCGCAGCACTGAGTCCAGACTCACGCGCTTTCCAATATTTGACCAAGTGACTGAACTTGCTGAAAGCAAGCAAGAATAGAAGAAGTGCCGACATCACGAAAAGATCTTCAGCGACACGACGGAGCATGGATAAAGACTGTCGTGAATTCCCACGCTCCACTTTTTCATCGCGGTGATAGTTGACTGGCAAGTCTGTGTAATAGCTACCCTTGTTGGGTATTATATCTTTGTTGTTGCCATCGAGGGTAGAAAGATCCAGGCGTTGGTGGTCGCGAGTGTTCGGAAACAATATACCATCCATGAGACTAGGAATTTGCTTAGATTCCTTATCAGTCTGCAGCTTTGAGTTTTCGTTGTGATCAGACCCGTCACCTATGCGCTTCAGAGCTGCCGCTCCAAATTTCGCCACAGGTTGATACATGTTTTCCGGGTTCAAATGGTAAATTCTGTGGACACCACTAACAAATTGTTCAACCTCAGCGTCGATCACGTTGAACTCTTTAAGAAACTTAACGTTATCTTGGTCTAACACTCCGTTTTCGTACTTATAGAGCGCCATTTGGTACTGGGAAACTGGAGCAGACTTTAGTAAGGTTGGATAATTTTGAAAGCTCATCGCGAACCATTCTTCTCCGCTAGCAGTTTTGTTGATGAAGCACAAGTCGTTACTACCGTAGTCTCTTTCGTTGAGCTGAAGATCGTTCAAGACTTTGAGGGGATGAGGAAGGACAACAAATTCGCCGGAATCAGATCTGCTGTTGAACACATCAAACACATTCACCGCGAGTGAAGGTAACTTGCTGATCCAAGCTGGTGTGCCATTGACCTTGTTGATTGCCAAGAGCGATTTATCATGGAAAGGCGTGAAATATTGATCGTCCATCGACTGAACGTTTTGCATGATGAGATCATTATCGATGTTGTTGGGGCCCCATTGCGAATAGGTTACGTTCCAAACCACGTTCGCATCCACCTTTGAATGGATTGACAACTGGTATGTGGTCTTTCCGATCATGATGAATTCGGAGTTGTCTGCCTTGTTCAGATTGAAATAGACGTTCGGAAGAGGGCAATTCTCCTTTTCCGTTGGAGTTCCAAACTGGTTCACCACTTCTCCCGTGTTGAGGTTTATGGTGTAGAGAGAGGTTTTCCGTGACCCAGTATATATCTTGTTATCTCCACTGAGCGAAAAAGGGGATTCCATGACCAAGTTCTTGATTGAAGTTGGAAGTTTGTTTAAACCATACAGAGGCGAGAAGTAGTATAGTGAGCCATCTTGGTATGGTTCTACGAACCATAGTAGATTGGATTCCTTCCCGGCTTCCTTTCCTGGCAGCACTTGTTTCAGAATGCGCACTAAGGGTTCATCAATAGGTAGGCTCCATAGAAACGTTCCCGTATTCCTCTGTACCGCGTGGAGATTTCCATCAATGTCACTCACCAAGAGCAAGTCTGTAAGTTTCCAGTCGTTAAGTGAACGCAAATCTAGCGGGAGTATGTTCAGGCTTCCGGTATCGCTCGGAAGCGGGGGATAATTGTCTTGGCCATCCGTAGTGACTTTCTCTAGCTTAGGTGCCGCGTAGACTTGAAGTAGTAGGAGAAGTGGAAGGAGTAGTAGTTGAAGGAGCATGGCAAAAATTTGGATAGAAGCTGCTTAGTGCAATGTGAAATGTAGTATGATTTGTGGGGTTGAGCGTGTCGGGGAAATGAAAGGATGCAAGGGTGGATCAGTTGTCAAGTCGACCAGCGGCAGAACAGAAAGATTCCATTAAAATGACTAGAAGTTTGTCGTCAAAACAACGTATTGGAATTATCGGAGATATAAGTAGGTGAAATTTGGTGGTCCCTTTTTTTTTTCTTCACCGTTCGCATGCAGGTATTTAAACTTCTATATCTAGACAATAGGCACGGTTCGGAGGTTAGGGATCAGCATAATGCATCATATGATTAGCGTACACACTCCACCAGTAAAAGCTTTCCATGGGATAAATTTTTCCCTGGCTGCCCGATTGTTGGCCGCTACATAGCCTAACTAGGCAGAGCATCCGTCTTATGCTTCCTGCTCCCTGCAGTACAATCACGCCAACAATCTCCTCTGGCCATATTGATCTACACGTCCAAAAGCTTGTAAATGTTGTCGACGCGCTGTTTCGTCAACTTGACAATTTCGTCAAACTCTGGGTTCTCACTTGCACTCTGGCTGTTGCCCGCAACACCTCCAGTGCTCGTGCGTTCGTTGATCCACTGCCACATTTTGGCTTCGTTCACTTTGCGGCTCTGCTCGTCACCGAGATACGTGTCCGGTGTCGGCAAGAGCTGATATTTGTTGTTGTTGAGCATAATCATCTTGGAGTAGCCGTCACCGTAGGTCGAGACGTCGATGCGACTCGAGCGACTGCCCAACATCCAGAGTAAGATGTACGAGTACATCAACAGTAAAAGGATAAGCACAACACCTCCCGTCATGGCTTCGCTAACCATGGGGATCTGTATTGGCAAGGACAGTCCCACGAATTCCAAAAGCGCACTAAAGTGCTCGGAAGCCGTGAGGGGCTTAGGCTCCTCTTTCACAGGCTCTTCCTTGGGGGGAGGGACGGCAGTCAGAGACGCCTTAGACTTCTTTCTCTTCCTCTTCTCGCCGCCAGAACTGCCGCCAGCCGCAATGAGGGAAGAGAGACCCTCGGATAATACTTTCATGGAATCCTTCTGGCCCTCAATGCTTCCTTTTTCCACCGCTCCCTTGATCCAAGACTTGGCGGTCCATTCAACTATAGTGATGACATTTAAGTTCGTTGAATTGTCCTGGGCCCAACTTAAAAACAACTTTGTTCGAATTTTGAACGAGCCTCCCAGTGGGACGTCTGGTGTCTGAGTAACCTGTTCCACCTCGACATATTTGGAAAGGTCGAACGATTTCAAGGTTTCTTTAATGATGCATTTTGTTTGTTTGGGACCCACTGGACCACTCAATGGCTTGATGTATGTGTAGTCTCTCTCCTTTTGGCTGGAGGAAAGCTCAGTGATCGTGTCCTTCAGAATGTCGAAATTTTTCTGTTTCTCCAATATGGAGACAATGTAGTCCTTGTTGGGCCCGAAAAGAAGGGCGAAAACCACTCCTAACGGTGCCTTGAAGGACTGGTTCAAAACTTCAAGTTCTCCCTGTTGCTTGCTGTAGCCGGTCTCAGTAGCCAGATGAGTGGCGGGTCCTGAGTACGCAAATCCGTTGAACACTTGGCCTTTCTTTTTGCTACCTGAGCTTTCAGAAGGTGAGGAATCTTTCGAATTGTCTTCTGCTTCGTCGTCCTCCGGCTCTGACTCCGAGGTGATTTCTGAATCAGCATCGTCGGCATCGGCCACGGCCTTCGGTTTTGCCTTCACCGAAGACTTCCTGGAGAAATTGTTGTCTTCGCCGGAGAAGTCGTCCATGCTTTCATCGATATCGCTGGAATCAGCCTCGCCAGCATCTTCGCTGTCCTGTGCTGAGTGGGCCTTAGCACTCTTTCTGCGCCGGCGGATACCCTTCAGCTTCACACTATCGTCCTGTGTCTCTTGCAATGCATTGTGCCAAACCTTTGTAATCAAGTTGAATGTTGCGTCTCTGCTGAGAAAGGTTGCAAACACGTACTTGTGGTGCAACGTGCGGATGATCATGCCGTTGGGAAAGAGCACCGCGGTGGACTTCTTCTCGATCTGGATCACCTCCTGGAGCGGGATCATGAGGTTGGTCACCCAGCCCAAAATGTTGGAGTTGAAGCAGATGTAGTTGTGCGACAAGAACATCTTGCCCTGGACCAAGATGTCCTTCGAGAGCGCACACAGAAACTCGCTGATAAGCGCCTCCGTGGCGGGGATCTTGCGGAACGTGTGATGGAATTCCCTGTTCCTCTTGGGGTTTGCGGTGGTGACGGTGGACGAGTCGAGAATCTGGTCGAGCTCCGAGTTGTCACTCGTCACGGACTTGTCGTCGTCGCTAGCCTCGCTGTCGTCCATATTGGCCTTGTCGCTCATGGACCCGTTGGAAATGGACTTCCGTCGCACAACCTTATTGTCTTGCACGCCAGACACAGAAAGTCTCTTAGACGGTTCGGCCGCCGTCACCGAGAGCTGCAGCGCGTCGGAAGCGCGCTTCTTGCGGTCGAAATGTGTGAGCAACAAGTCGCCGTTGCCCAATGTGGCGAGAGGCGAGTTGTGGACGGGCAGAAAGTGCACGTTCGAAGGCAGAAGCTCATGGCCGGTAACTTCAACGTCCTTGGCAGCACCTTTGATGTCCTTGGCAGCGTCCGTCTCGGTCTGTTTTTCGTCTGCCTCGGTTGGTTTGTTGCCTTCCTCGCCGGAAGCAAGCGCAACCGAGCTGTGGGACTTCTCCTTGTCCTGGTGGCCAATGATGTTGGCTGCGTTGTGAGCAACAGAGAGAATGGAGGAGAGAAAGCCATTGGACTCGTCACGTGCAGGCAGCGCAGCTCTGGGCGACTTAGAGCCTGCCTTGAGCAGTGGGGGCAGGGACACTTTCGTTTCCATGCTGGAGCTCAGGACGAAAAGCTTGACGTTGCGGAGAGTTGGCCTAAAGGTCAGCCAAATATTGCGGAGCTTGCACCGCGTGCCATGCAGGACCGCCCGGTATTGCCTAAAGCAAGCAGAGAATCTCGGGGCAAGCGACTCGTATAAATCCTATACGAGCCATTGATTTAGTATACGAGCGAATGATTTAGTTGAGGTTGTGTTTGGACGTGGGTGCGAGAGGGTGGGTGCTCTCGCCTACATTGCACTACATGTCGCGATGGCTGCAAGAAACAAGACTTTTGGCGAAAGGTATAAAACGAAAAGAAGATCAAGCGATCGGACGAACTCGAGGCTCCTAGTACATCAGGCGAAGACGTACTCGTCAATTGAGGCTCCAAGTACTCAGGGGCGCACTCGGCCTTAGGCAAAGAGAGGCTCCAAGTACTTCTCCACGGTCTGGGTCTGCCTGTAGTTGGCGTCGTAGTCGATGGAGAAGAGCGTCACGGACGACTTGCACGACTCCTCGGCCAACACCCACGCCTCACCAGGCAAGTCGCAGTCGCCAAAGATGCACTTGGTGGTGGCATCAAACTGGCCGTACTGCCAGATGGGCAAGCCCGACGTCTCGTTGAAGGTCAAGGAGGGCGTAGGCGAGTCCGGGCCGGTCAAGCGAGAGTACACCCACGCAGGGTCCGTGCACGACTCGCCGACCACAGGGAAGTTGACGTTGATGCCGGTGGTGATGGGCAACAAGTTGGGGTGGTTCTCGAACGACTCGAAGAGGCCGTCCACAAGCTCCACCACCTTCTTGGCGTAGATGTTGGGGGCAAACGTCTCGTCGTCCTCGCGGCCAGCGTCGTCCTTGAAGAACGAGTTGTTGCCGTTGGAGCCCGAGAACGCAATGGCGGGGAGCCCTCTGTTGACCGCGGAGTACGTGGCGCCAATGGTGCCCGACAACGTGTACATGCCGGGCGACAAGTTGGTGCCCTCGTTGGGGCCGGCCACCACCAAGTCGATGGTCACGTTGTCAAAGTACTGGGGGATGATGTAGTTCAAGCCGAACGCCACACACGACGACGGCGTGCCGTTGAAGTACCACACGTGCTCGTCGTCCTCCTCGTGGCCCCACGAGGGGGCACCCTTCTCGGGGTAGTTGAACTCGCCGCCTGCAGTCAAGTTGGCGGTCACGGGAAGGGCAAACTGCCCGCCGTAGCCGGACCGCTGCAGCACGGGCGCCACCAAGATCACGTTGTAGCCCGAGTCGGTCAAGTCCCGGTACGTCGAGCGGATGTTGGTGGCAGCCCACCCGTCGTCGTTGGTGAGCAAGATGGTTCTGTTGGTGGTGGTGTTCGAGGCCACGGGCGCGGCAGCCACGCAGGCAAGACCGGCAAGTGCAGAGAAGGCAGAGAGGAACTTCATGGGTGGATGCTCACTGATGGGGAAAAGGGGTATTTATATGGCCCGGGGCCATTATGGAGAATTGCAAATTGCAATCGTGCTGCACATCTTATGCGGTCGCTCGCCATTGTGCAGGTCGATAGGGGAACGTGGCTCGCCGGACGGTCGGCCAACTGGGAGGACCGGCCGCGTGCTCGGGACAGGAGTCCGGGAGGTACGGGTGGGCACTTCCTTATAGCTGGTGCCCTTTTGGGCTCGGCCCTCGTTCTTCCTATTTGAGATAATAGGGTGGTGGAAGCACTTGCTGCACATCGTTAATTAGCTGCGGGTGCAGGCCGTTCTTCAGGGCATCTCGAGCCTCGCGGCTTCAAGGCCGCAATTGCTCCGCTGGTCACGTGTGCCACTGCCATAGGCGCTGCAGGCGTGGGCGACGTCATCCTTGGCTCCAGTGCTGTAGGTTGTGTTGTCTAGAAGCGTTCGCTCCCCTCCGCAGCCACCCCTCTAATGCCTCTAATACTGCCTCTAATACTGAGCCCAATTCTCAACGTGAATTTCTCCCAACTCCACCCAACACACTGCCAACACTCACCAACTAACTCGTACTCGTACTGTAACTCGTACTGTGGCTCTCTCCAAGTCGCCATCTCTTCATCCATACATTTCCATTCGCATGCTCCAAAGATGTTTCTCCGCAAAACCGCTACCGGTTGTTGAGCTTTCGCAGCCTGGACAGTAGATTCGTGGCCTACATCCACGTCTCGCGCACTCACATGCCCAAGCTCTTGGATCTAGGTATTCGTTCAGGCAGTGGCATTCGTCTTGACGCCATTTTTCTTTCTCTTGCTGAACTTCCCTCTCGGTCCTCTGGTCTCTCGCTGTTCCCCACCCTAGACGTGCACATGCCAGAAACCTCGGTTTCGCATCTAGTATCTACACTCCACTATCAACCACAGCAACACCATGCCCGTGTTCCCGTCGTTGGCGTCGTTTTTCCGCCGCCACAAACGGAAGTTGCTCGTGACTTCCGCAGCGTCCATCTCGCTCTACCTCTTGTTCTACCAATTCGTCATCAAGCGATTCCGCAACTTCCAGAATGCGTTGAAGCAAGAGCTCTTTGTCAAAGAGCAAATCAAGCGCCGCTTCATCCAGACCCAGACCGACTGCTACTTGACGCTCTTGGCGTTGTTGCCCGTGTTGACCCAGCCGCTCATGACATACTTGCCCACAGAGACCATCACGTCGGCGCTCAAGCGCAAGAAAAACGCCCGAGACGCCAGCGACTCGCTCACCACAGAGAACTTGATGGCCCACTCGGAGGAGGGCTCGGCCGCGGCGTCCACGTCCGACTTGCTGGTGTTCTTGGCCAAGTCCAAGCTCGAGTTGTGGCACGACTTGAAGGTCAAGTCCATCACGCGCATGCTCGCCCTCATCTACTCGGTGTCGGGCCTCCTCATGCTCACGCGCTTGCAGTTGAACATCTTGGCCCGCAAGTCGTACCTCGAGCTGGCCATCGCGCTTGCGGGCGGCTCCGTGGCGCCCAAGTCCTTGGACCTGTTTGACTACTTTGTCGAGCAGAGCTACTTGTCGTTGAGCTGGTGGCTCCTCAACCACGGCTGGATGCGCATGGCCAACGGGCTCGAGCCGTTGGTGCAGGCCAAGTTCAGCGCCATCACCCCCAAGACCGAGTTGAGCGTGGACACGTTCACGGTGATGTTGAAGGAGATCAACTCCGAGGCGTTGGCCGACGGCGGCTCGTTGGCCATCCACCTGGTGTTCCCCGTGGACTACGACAACTTGGTGGAGACGCTCATGAACACCAACCCCGAGTTGGTCAACGAGCTCGACGCCAAGGACCTGAACCTCGTCAAGCTCATCAACGAGACCAACTACGTGTTCGCCAACGACTTCACGCTGCTTGTGTTCGCCGCGCTCGTGCGCAGCGGTGTGGACACGTTGGCCGGCAACATCGAGCTTGCGCTCAACCCGGACCAAGTGCCGGGCCGCGTGGTCAAGCTTGCCACGCTCTTGGCCCAGTTGTCCGTGCAGTCGGGAGTCATCAACGACCCGAACCACGGCGACTACAGCGACGCCATGGGCAACGTGTATGTGAACAACATCAACGAACTAGAAGAACTCGATCAGTTCAGTGCCAGCATATATTCCAACTTCGAGTGATGAGTAATGAACGCTACAGTGATACCCTTGCCTCTCCATCTCGACACCTTCTAGAATCTCTTCAATTACACGGGTCTACAATGTGAACCAGACAACTAAGTGCATAACCCAAAGCATCAATAGCAGGCCAGACCGACCTTCCCTGTGATGTGCGATGTGATCACGTTATTTGATGACGTTACTTCTCCTTCGCATTTATAAAGGGTCAATGTAGGTCTCCTTGGTCTTTGGTCTTTGGTCTTTGGCCTCTTTGGGTCTTTGGTGTTTGGTGTTTACTTTGGGGCTCCGCACCTCACGGCACGTATAGCGGTAGGTATATTAGACAGTATTCGCACTGACAAATCCACACCAATGCCCAAAGTCGTGATCATCTCCTCTGACGAGGAAAAGTTTCCCGTTGATGTCGCTGTTGCCAGCAAGTCTGTGTTGATCAAGAACATGCTTCTGGATTTGAAGCCCGACTTCGAGGACGAAGACGAGGACTTTGAGATCCCAACCCCCAACGTGAGAGCGAACGTCCTCAGCAAGGTATTAGAGTGGTGCGAGCACCACAAGACGACGGTGTTTCCCGATGATGACGACGAGGACGCCAGAAAGTCCGCGCCCGTTTCCAACTGGGACAGAGCGTTCTTGAAGGTTGACCAGGAGATGTTGTACGAGATTGTCACGGCGGCTAACTACTTGAACATACGCCCCTTGTTGGACGCCGGATGCAAGATCATTGCCGAGATGATCAAGCACAAGTCGCCCGAGGAATTGAGAAAGACCTTCAACATTGTCAACGACTTCACGCCGGAGGAAGAGGCGGCTATCCGCAAGGAGAACGAGTGGGCCGAGGACCGTTGAGTATGTCGTATATTGTTTTGGAGATGTAAGTTAGTCAGAGCGGGAAGTAGGGAGTAGAGACTACGTGCAATGGGCTCGCCCATGAATCATCAAGCCGGACCAGAATCACGAATGCGTACTTGGATGCGTACTTGGATTAGAAGCGTACTTCGAGACATGAAGCCGTACCTGGATTCACACGGCTGTACTTGAAGGATGACCCGTACGTGGAATCATAAGCCGTACATAAAGCCGTATTGAGACTACATACGTAGCAGGCAGATCGCTAAGAAGCCGAGTTTTGGCCATTTAGCCTGAAAACGAAGACAAGATTGACCGAGTGAAGTTACAGAGTTCATTCCATTAGAAACTACAAAGATATTTAAGGACAGAGATTCAACAGTGAAATGCTTCCACTGTGTCTGGTATGACGTTCCGTATATGCACGTTCAGCTTTGGTCTCCTGCCCTGCACTCCTATTGTGAGTTAAAATTCGCAACTTCATCGTTTGAGATAGTTGTACTGTGAGCCCAAAAATGGACCCTCGATCGGAGCTGCCACCTACTCCTCCTACAGACGACATGCAGCCGCCTGCGTCGCAGGAAGTTTTCAATCCCGAGTTGATTTCTTCTCTCCCCTACATGACGCTGGAGCACCTAACCCTGCTTGAAGACCAGCTAAGCAGAGAATTCACCGCGTTGGCAAAAGAGTATACCTCGGCCAAAAGCTCGCGTATCGAGCACCTTTTGGCCATCATTGATGTCCAGATCAAAAACCGCAGGGCCAAGGATAAAGTATGGACCAGAACATACAATGCGCAAGTGCAGAATATCGAGCGCCTTGCAAACAACACCGAAAACATGGTTTTGGCAGAGGGAGCGGCCGGAGAGCCCAACACGGAGCATATCTCGAGTGTCGTGGAGTTTGAAAACGAGCTCAATGACCTTGTCTTTAGCGCAGAGCTGCCCCTACTACTAGATGATATATTTGGCGAGCGTCAGCTGGATCTTCCGTTCACCAAGTACTTTGACGAAATCATCGGCCCTTTCCGCGAGTACCTCGACGCCCTGTCCAACCACAGACGGCTACAGGACCAATTGGTGGAGGAGAATACGGAGCGGTATAGGAGAATTGCATGGAAGCAGTACAAGCGAGATGCCTTGGAGCATCGGCAGAAGTGCATCGACGACACGTACCGTGAGCTCGTGAGTCTTCACAACGAGTACTACGGCATCGACCCGTACACCCAGGTCATTAAGGGCCAGAAATACTACTACCGTTCTCTAGTCACTCCGGAGAGCCTACGCAAGGACGAGCTTAGTGACGAGCAGCTCCGCTTGGCCCCAGGCAACATCGACACGTACTACGACGTGGACAACCGGCACTGCAAGCGCCACAAGATCGAAATCACCGACGCCAAGTTGGACGCCCTACACCGGCTACAGGTGTTCTCTTCGCAACAAAGCAAGTACACTATCCCACAACGCGAGAATGATCATGTTGTATTGAGTGCGTGCCAAGGAATTACCCAGGTCGAGATGGACGCAGACCTCGAGCTTCTCAGGCTGCGCAAGCAGCCCGAATCACACGAAGCTGAAGGGGAGCTGCCTCTCAAGAAAGAGTACCACGACGTGCTCAGCATAAGCCGGGCGCCCTCCAAGATCACCATGGCGCATTTGGAACTACAGCAGGCATAGCCACAAATTCACACATTACTCGTTCAGGTATGTAGTTCGCCCAGGACCCAACCGCTCTGTCCGGGCTACTCTTTCTCTAGTAGGATGCTGGCATTCTTCAAGCCTGCGTCGGCGATGGTGAGGTCCAAGCTGTCAATGAGCTTTGGCTTGCCCACGCAGGAGATGCTGAACCTGGCCCCGGGCTCGATGCCGTACGCCAGCTCTTCGGCGGCCAGGAGAACGTGCTTGAGCCACTGGTAGATGGTCACCACCTTGTCGTTGTCGGCGTCAAACTTATGCACCAACCGCTTTCCGTTGGGAAATCTGATTTGAATTCTCACCGCGGCGCCGCTGGGCTCGGCGTGGTCCGCCGGCTCAATCTTGTCGAATGGGTCGACGGGCACCTCCTTCTCCGGCTCCCTCTGCTCTCTCTGCGGCTCCTCGTCCACAGCTATGGCGTTCGCAGCGCTTGCACCCACCGACTGACGCAATGCGTACTCGATCTGCTGCTCCTCCGTCATGGCGTCCGGGTCGATCTTCACCTCGTGCTCGACGTGCGGGTTCGTGGAGCCCGGGCGGAGCGAGAACTTCTCCAAGAACAACTGCACGTCGGCGATCCACTCCTCCACATCCGGCACAAGTCCGTCCGGCCACTTCTGCACGCGCTCGCCCGTCATCGGGTCCAAGATGCAGATGTGCGGGTATGCGTCGACGTGGTAGAAGTTGAGGAAGTTCGTGCCGTTGGGCGAGTCCACCTGGTACTGTAGGAACACGAAGTTCTCCTTGACCACACGCTTGACGTCCGCGTTGGCCCAGAAGTCGCGGTTGATCACCTGGCACTGGAACTCGGTCTGGTCCTGGATGTTGACGAGAATCCACTTCTGCTCGAGTCGGCCCATGGCCTTGGCGCCGTCCAAGTCCGTGCGCTCGATGAGGTCGAACGGCGGCTTGAACAACTGCGCTAGGCGGCGCTGCGTGGACGTGAGCTCGGATATGCGGCTGGCGGCCAAGCGCACCCGTCTGGTGGGCCTGACGACCTCGCCGTCGTCGTCGAGCTCCATCACGTCGTCGTCCGAGTCCAGGTCGAGCTCCTCGATGCGCGGCGCGTCCTCGTAGTCGTCGTCGCTGTCCTCAAACCGCTGGTTGAAAATGCCCACTCGGCCCGAGCCGAACATGCCGGCCTCGTGGTCCACGGGCGGCTGGAACGCGGGGAAGGAGTCGAGCAAGGTCTCGTGGCGGTGCACGTTTGCGTCGGCCGCACGCACAGACGGCTCCTGGTACGCCTCTTGTTGCAACCGCTGGGCCAAGTCTTCGTCATTGCCTTTCGGGTTGTTGGTGTTGCTCTCCATAAACAACTGGACCGCGTACTCCACGTTGTTGCCGCTGATCTCCAAGAACTGCTTCGCGACATCGGCGTTGTCTGTCGCCGTGAAGGCGAGAAAGGTGGCGATATCGTTGTCCATGGTGGTTCCTCCTGCACCTGTCTCACATGTTGCTCACCGCGATGTACCTAGCATGTCTCCTTGACTAGTCTACATCTAGTCCAGATCGTTTCAGACTGAGTACGGAGCTGCAATCCAGATGTATAGCTGGACTGTCGACGAAGCTCGAATCATTCGACAAAGAGAAGAATACGAATGGACCCGTAGAGACTGCTATTAGCCGGTGGAATCTCACCTGGACGATTTCTCCTGGATGACTTTTACCTGGTCGATGCCCTGGTGATTACCTGGTCGATTCACCTAGTCGACTCGCCTGGTTGACTGTCACATATCTACTGTTCTTACAAATAGCCGTGGTACTTCCCACGTACCTCGGTCCGAGATGAATGCGAAGTTCCCAAGTAGAGTAATGGGAAGTTGAAGACAAATTGAAGGGCAAGTAAACGTGAGGTGTGGTCCGAGGAGCTGTGGCCGGAAGATGCCGATGAAATTGGTGCCATGGCGGTGAGCCACACCGGTGCCAGGTGCCAAGGCCTGCACCCGTACACCTTCATTCCTCTAACGCTGTGCTACTCCACGAACGATCGGAACAGAACGAGTCTCCGCTCCCTCTCTGTTGATACTTTTCTTTCTGTCGCTCAAACGGTGCCGACAAGCCTGCCCGCGTCTCATTGCATCCCCGCGGTAGCCCACTCCGCCTCCCTCCTCCGGATCGACCCCATCATTTATGTCCACTGAACGCACCTAACTAGCATCTTTTTTTACTTCTTGTTTTGCATTTGGTTTTGATTTCGTCTTTGAACCCGACGGCCCGTTACCCACGCATCTGTCTCCATGGAAGCGTATGAAAAGTACGACCATGGTGGCCTCCTACACGACCGCTACATCAAGGTCGCCGACATCTCTGAGGGCTCCTACGGCTTGGTCTCGCTAGCCAAGGACACCAAGTTCAGCAACACGTTGGTGGCCGTCAAGTTCATCTACCCGGTGGACTTTGAACGCACGCAACAGTACAAACAGCTCTCCAACGCGACGGGCAGGGCCACGTCATCGCCTGCGAAGCTCAGGTCCAATGTGGAATCGCGGTCGCGCCGCAGATCCATTATGGATGCCGTCACCGAGGTGTCCAGCAAGGAAATCCGCATCCACAAGATCTTGGGTGTGCACGCCAACATCCCCAACTTGACCGACCACTTTGACTCGTGCTTGGTGCTCGAGTACTGCTCGCGCGGCGACTTGTACGAGGCCATGCAGAACGATATCGGGCCCATGTCGTCGCAGGACATCAAGGACGTGTTCTTGCAGATCCTCAATGCATTGTCGTACTGCCACTCCAAGTCGGTGTTCCACCGCGACTTGAAGCCCGAGAACATTCTCATTGCAGACGACTGGACCATCAAGGTGTGCGACTGGGGCTTGGCAACCACAGAGCGCAAGGTGACGAACCGCGACGAGTTCGACATTGGCTCCGAGCGGTACATGGCCCCCGAGTTGTTTTCGCCCGATTTGGAGTTTTACGACGCAGCCAAGGTGGACTTGTGGTCGGTGGGTGTCATTTTGCTCACGCTTGTCTTCCACAAGAACCCGTTCCAGGTTGCCAACTACACAGACAAGCGGTTCTTGCAGTTTTCCGCAAACAGAGAAGCACTTTTTGACTTCTTCAGCTCCATGAGCGGCGAAATGTTCGGCGCCTTGAGGTACTGCTTGAACATGGACCCCTCCAATCGCGACTTAGAGAGCTTGCGCCACGAACTCGAGAACTTGAAGTACTTCACCATGGACGAGGAGTACTGGGCAGAGAACTCCGACGACGAGTACGAAGAAGACAACGGATACGAAGAAGACGAGGAATGCGAGGATGCTGCTGTGAAACAGCACGATATCGAATCCGAGGACGAAATGTTCAAGTTCGAGAAGGAGAAGTTTCCACCACCGGTGGCCGTTTCGATCACACACGAAGAAGCAGAGAAGGAAGCCACGTACACCACTGCGCTGCCCAAGAAGGAGCCACGCTTTGTTTTGGACGGAGAGGAAACCACCAGCAGCGACACTACGGTGACCGCAGCCACAAACTTCTCTCAGGCAACCGAGGATGCAATGCCGTACAACCGCCGTGCGGACGCGTTGCTTTCGCCCAGCGCAGACGCCAGGCCCATCCCCATCGGAGGCGACAACGGCATCCGCAACACCAGAAAGCCCTTTGGCGTGGCTTCTTACAACAAGACTGGCGCATTCGCCATGCGCAACGGTCACTACGGAAGCAATCATGGCGGAAGCTTGGGCGGCAAGTTCCGCCGCGAAGACTTCTTCACGCCACGAAGCATCTTCAATCATTACTTGTCCACGTACGGCGCGGAGCGCGAGCAGCACCGCGACCAGCACCGCGACCAGTACAACCAGCGGTCCGACCGCAAGAAGAAATGGAACCGTGGCCGCCGGGGCCAGTGGAAGAAGCGGGGGCAGGAGAGCGCCCAAGGCAGCCATGCGTACCACGACCGGAGGAAGCACACCAGCCGCAAGAAGCGGCCCGTGGGGCCCAACACCAGCGGGACGCCCCAGCCCGGTGCCACTGCGGCCCATTTGCATACCACCTCACTTGCTCCTGCCCCAGTTTCCGCCCCACAGGCCACATGCAAGGAGGGCAAGTACATTCCGCCGTTCTTGCGGTCGCCCACGCACGCGCGGTCGCCGTTGGTGGGCGCGCTCGCAGAGGAGATTGACCACTTGGCGCTCACGGACGAGGTGTTTCATTTAGAGGACGACTTCCACCACGACGAGCCGCGCAAGCACATCGCGGACTTTGCCAACGGATACCACCTCAACAGCTTCGATGCAGCGTACTCGTCTAGCGGGGCTAGCGGCAAGGACAGACGGCACCTGATGGGCAAGTCGGAGTCCGGCAAGTACGTGCCGCCGTTTCGGCGGGGCTCGCACAGCGGTGCTGCGCGGCCCGAGAAGCGGCGGTCGATGCAACCGGGGTTGATTCCGACGTTGCAGCAGACACTTCTTGAGGAGACGCTGCGGAGCGTTCCGGGCGAGAACTGGATGTTCAAGAAGAAGTGGCTGGAGGTGAGTGAATAGGAATCTAAGTGAGGACGAGATGTAGAAGCACAGATCCCCCTACAGAGTGATCAAAGTGATGGAGAGATGTGCAAATGCCGGCCGTGAATGAGCAACGCTTTAGCAATGACACATAGTACAACTTGCACAAGACAGAGCCATGATGGTACAACAGTACTGTTGCCCGGTGTGAACGAACTACGCTCTAGCAATGACTCATAGTACGACTCGCCAAGAGAGAGAGCCATGAAATACAAGAACAGTGCTGTTCTCGAATCTGTTGCTTGTAAAACACGGCCGCTACGGACGATCAAAGTACGTAGATGCTTACAGAACGGCTGGTTGCATGAAGAGATGCTCTACGCTATTGTGAGAGGAAGACAGATCGAAAAATGAATAGTCAGAGGCACTGAATGGAACATTGAATGGGTCATTGACTGGGCAATTTAGTGAGTGAAGGTGGGACGAATGGGGATGCCAAGCGAGTGACGTCTAATTACTGCGAGCACTGACGTGCGTCTTCGCTTCCATCCCCGAACAATCCTTTTTCATCTCCGAGTAGACCTTTTCATGTTGGACCTCGTGTGACCACTCAGCAAACTAGTGTCTTGCGACCACTGCAATACTAGTGTCTTGCGACTACTGTGACTACGCTCCCATTGTCACCGTGCTGCGCTCTGTGTAGTCGCGGTGGGGAATGGCAGCAACGACTGCATAGCACAAAGCAGATTCGGGGCAATGCGCCCATTGTCGCCGATCGCCAGATCACCCAGATCCCGTAGAACGATCTCGGCGGAGCACTTCTCCGAGAGCATTCCCCGGTGCCACGCACGCGGGGGCCTTCTCCGTGCCCTTTTACGTGCCTTGTACCTTTAGACGCGGGCCTCCCGCCCAACCTCGCGACGCACGCTGCGGCACGAACGGCTGTGCTCCGCCTTGTCCAGCGAACCCTGCACACGCTCCCTCTGGTTGCGCCAGCCCTACTCGGGCCCACCGTAGTCGGAGGGCCAAAGCCAGGCCAAGCCGTAGAAGTCCCGCCAGATCGTCAGGAACGATGCGTGCGGCGCAGCTGAGTGCTGTTCCTGCGCCGCTGGCTTGCGCACAGCCTTGCCTGCAACTCCGGAGAATTGTTGACACAGTTCGCGTGAGCCGTGCCAAGTCAGATTTTTAGCAACTCAGCCTACGTTTGCTTTCCACTCTTTTTCCCACAAAACCCCTCCAGGCGCCGATTTCCATACCCAGACAATAACTTCTGTCTGCTCGTCGCCCTGTTCCAACTAACCCGAGGTCTCCATACTTTTCGTCTGGCATTCTCATCTCATAGACGGGTCCATCGCACGGCCAAACAGAGCCAACCACAGTCCCTGTTCCTTCCGAGGACCCAAGCACTCGCACGCCGTCTCAGAATGTGCTTGACCAAGTACTACAAGCGGCGCATCTCGCTGGTTGTGATTTTTGCGGCGTTCGTGCTGCTCGTGTTCCTCCACATGCTATGTCGGACCATCCCGGACGCCCAGCTCGACGCCAACGCGCTCGCCATGCAGCGGGCGTCGCCGTTCAACCCGCGCGGCATCACCCTCTGCTTGTACTCATACATCCGTGCGGCCCACGACAAGAGCGCCGCCACGGCCACAAAGGCCACCAGCGTGAACCTCATGGGCAACGCCAACGGCATCTACTTCCACTGGGACGACTGGATGGACCTCCTGCTCAACCCCTCCTTGGACGCGTACCGCAAGCGCTACCCCGACGGCAAGTGTGACGCCGGTCTCAGAGAGTACGCGTCGGTCAACCCGTACTTCATGGAGTCCTACAACACCAAGGTGCTCCGCGGCATGCTGCACCTCTACTGCGTGAAGGACATCCCCAAGCGCGTGCTCGCGGCGACGGACCACGGCTTCGTGAACGTGCCCGTGGTGGGCAAGAAGCGTCTCGGCCTGGCGCCGCGCCGAGTGGCCAAGGCCGCCGTGGTGGCCGAGATGGAGAGCGGCCCGGCAACCGGGCTGCTGTTCCTCCCGTACGCCTCCATGCAAAAGAACTTGCCCGTGAGCCCGAAGGACTTCGTGTTCGACACCGACCAGGCGCTCATCTCGCTCAAGGAGCAGTTCAACATGAACCAGATTCTGAACGACGACCTCCAGTACCTCCAGTTCCTCGAGAACGCCAACGCCAACGTCGACCAGGCGGACCGCTTCTTCAAGTACCCGTGGATCTACACCGACCTCGTGGCCGGCCGCGCGCACCACACGTCGTTCCCGTTCTTCCGCCGCTATGTATCCAGCCGCGAGCGCCAGAGCGTGCTCCAGCACATGGTGCGCGTGTGGTTCAAGTTCGCCGCGGCCAACGACGTGGCGTCGTGGATCAACTACGGCTCGCTCCTCGGCTGGGCGTACAACGGCGTCAACATGCCGTGGGACACCGACATCGACATCCAGCTTCCCATCGCGCAGCTCGACCGCCTCTCGCGCGAGTTCAACTCCACGCTCATCGTCGAGAACCCGCGCGACGGCAACGCCAAGTACCTCTTTGAGGTGTCCCCCACGTACATCCGCCAGGGCAACGGGCGCAACTTCATCGACGCACGCTTCATCGACATCAACACCGGGCTTTACATCGACATCAGCGCGTTGGCGCACACCAGCCACCAGCCGCCGGCCACCCTCTACGAGTCCGCGTCCGACGTCTCGCGCCTCAAGGCCATGCCCGTGCACTGCAAAAACTGGAACTGGCACTCGCTCGACGAGCTCCTCCCCATCCGGCAGACCTTCTTCGAGGGTGCGTCCGTCTATGTGCCCCGCAACGTGCTGGCCATCCTCCTGCGGAAGTATGGGGCGGAATCGTTCACCACCAAGCTCACCTTCAACAACCACCGGTACAGAAAAGACCTCCTGCTCTGGGTGCCCGACAACGAGTGCGCCCACGGCTGCTCGCTGTGCCTTTTCTCCACCGCGTGGACACAGCAATGCCGCCCGCAATGGCTCAACGACGAGTTCCGCATCGTGGCCAAATCCGCCGAGCGGCACCGCGTCCTCAACATTGGCCCGGACGAGACCACCGACTACGACGTCGATTCCGTGGCCGAGCTCCCGTTGTACCGCAAGGACCAGTGGGACTATTTGAACGATATCAACCAGCGTGTGGTGTCCACCAGCGACTGGTACATTTCATAGCATACACAGCATCCTAGTATTGAGTAGCGTATCTGGTAGCGTATCTGAGTTGCGAGTCTCAGTGGCGTATCTGAGTGGGTATCTGAGTAGCGTATTTTTGCAGTCGTAGGAGGCTTGGCGATAACCGTACATTTTGGAGTCATGGGCCCATGCTGAACGCATGATCTAAATACAAAAGCTACGTCCTTCGGCTATATAGTAAACTCCAACTGTGAACGTGCGTATTGTCTTGCAGCTACTGAAGCTCACCTAATTACGCGATTTGCGCCTGCCGAACTATGGCAAATGGAGTGTGGCACGCCTCATTCTTCCATCCTCAAACTGGAAGAGCCCATTGTCACATGGAGCGCTTCACTTGCATTGTCAGCGTGTCCGAGCCGTGCCATTCATTCTCCACGTTTCGCACTCTTCACAATGGAGCGCAGTCTGCGCACAGCAGTCGGAGTCACGTTCGCACTACCAGCCCATTTAAGTCTCCACGGACTCTCTGGAGCACAGATCTTCCATTATACCCGTATGTCGTGGCATCTCCTGTCGCAATTCATTTCATAAATGGTTTCGTGGTCTAGTTGGTCATGGCATCTGCTTAACACGCAGAACGTCCCCAGTTCGATCCTGGGCGAAATCATTTTTTTCCTCCCCCAACGTTAGCAGAGCGGTTTCGGCGTTTGTCCCGCACGCTCGGATAAACTCGGGTCCTGCAGGAGGGGGCGCAACGTCATCCGAAGCCAGCCCGACAACTGACGACGGCCCATCTCAGTATCGACCCACATTCGAGCATCACGAACGCACCGGCAACTCTCGCGAGATCTGCCCCGGAGCAAACCTGCGTGCGCGGCCAGCAGAACCTTCCCCACATTTCCTGCTGGCTTCCAACCAGCAGTCACGTGCACCGTAGTCCTCTTCGTCCCGGCGGCGCCTCCCGCAGGTATAGCCGCCGCCGTCACTTCTGCCCGCCTCTTGCATCTCCTCGTTAAGCTCGACCAACGGCGGATTGACTCGTCCTGGATCCCAAAATTAGGTGTACGGGTGCGCACTCCACGAAAAGCACCGTTCACTCACACCTGCAAAACAAGTCTAGCTTCTTCCCCGGAACAGTCTATTCTCCAGAATCCCCACCCACCACTAGTCCGCCCGCATCACATCTGCGGCCAGCTCGGAAACGCAACTCCGTCCGTCTCTATCTGCCTTATCGCGGAGGAACCACACCATCATGACTTCCAACTTGGGCGAGGTCTTCGCCGGGGGCGCCACCACGTCCCAGCACGTTGATGCCGAGGACGACGACCACTTCCAGAACACCACGTTCAAGTTGAAGCGCACCCGCTCGTTGGGCTTGTTGGACGAGTTCATCGACCCCGAGGAGCAGCAGAAGCAAATCGAAGCCAAGAACTCCCTCAGAAACGACGCCTCCGCCGCCACGCATACGGACGACGACAGCCCTCACTCCCTGCCCGTACCGCCGGACGGAACGGCGGCCGCGGCGGACGCCGCTGGGGCCACGCATGAACACACGGCCGACGCCGACAACGACGACGACGACAAGTTGGAGCCGTCGTTGCGCAGCCCGGACCTCATTCCACACGACGACCTGGACTTGGTCGTGGAGCCGTCGCGACACGTGGACTACTTGTCGCACCAGTGGGATGTGTCTGACATCTCCAAGCTGTGGCGGTACGTCATCAGCAGAAGAAAGAACGTGGCCAACGCCGCGCGGCTCGAGAACGCATCGTGGCGCACGTGGGCGCAGAGACGCTCCAACTTGAAGACCATCAGCCCGGAAGAGGTGAACTGGTCGAAGGAGTCGGATGTCACGTGGCTCTACGGGCCCATTGTGGACGACGACGATCACGATAACGAGGAGTGCGGCTCCACATTCAACACGACGGCAAGCTCGGTCGTGGCGGGAGACATTTCCATCTCGCGCAAGATGCACCAGCCCAAGCCCATTCTCAAGCGGCGCACCGTGGAAGACATGATGATCAGCCACCTGAACTTGTTGAAGTTGGAGGTGGCCACCGCCAGGGCCGCGCAGGAGCAGCTGCGGCGTGAGGAGGCCGCCCAGGAACGCCGCACCGCTGGCAGCGAGCGTCCGCCCGAGTACTTCGACTACAACGCCATCAGTGCCAAGCTCAACTCGCAGTACAAGAACTACTCCACCGCCCCCAGCGTTGCCGAGACGTTTTCGGACGAAGAGGAGGAGGCCGACCGCCACATCCACTTCAACGACGAGGTGCAGCAGTGCATTGCTGTCAACGAGTACTCAGATGACTCTGAGTTCGAGTATGAATACGCAGAGTACAGCGACGAGGAGCAGGAGGACGACGATGAGGACGACGAGGATGAGGACGACGAGGGTGGCTTCTTCTTGCAAGTGAAAGCTCCGGCCGTTGGCATGGCCCCTCCCGGGTTGCTGTCGGCTGCCAAGGAGGTGCACACTGAAGATACGGATCTGGTTTCCACTAGCAACTCGAAGGTGTACAAGACCATCCACCTCTTACCTCCCACCACGTTGAACTATGGCTCTGATGAAGAGAGCGATGACTCCAATCCCTACACCTCCAGTATGCTGCACAATGTGGATAACAGCACCAGCAGGGGCTACGACTACTACTACGACTACAATACCGTCTACCAAGTTGATCCAAACCACGCTATTTATGGTACTAAGACGAAGCCAGACGTCGTGGATGTTCCCGAGAACATCGCCATCGGCTCAAGCTTTGACTACGACATCATCGAGAACGAGTACCCCTCACAAATAACGCAGCCCATTGCCGCGCCACAAGAGTCGCAGCCCGAGCAGTCCCAAGAGTCTGAGCGCTTGCCCATTTCGTCCTTGGAAGACTCTGTCTCACGGGGCAGGCCCAACCCGTTCGCACTCCAGTCAGATTCAGAAACTGACTCCGATTCAGACTCCGACGACGAGGGCGGATTATCCATCTCCGCCCGGAATTCAAGTCAATCTCTTGCGCAGCTGGTATTTGGGCAGCCGTTGACGGCAGCTCACGAACACTACCCTTCTGAAATCCAACCGGAGCCTCAACCCAGCCACATCTCTGAGATCAATCCGCTATACTCCCAAAATGAGCTCCTGAAGCAACCGCACTCCTCAAGCTCGCTTGCGGATCAATTTCTAGGTGTTTCCATGACATCGAAGGACTCCTCGTTGACCGACCTGTTCTTCAACGCAAAACCCCTGAGCCCATCTCAAGCGCAGGGCCTGACATACCTGGGAACCCAGTCCCCACCGGTCCAAACCAAGTCGTCGCCACTTCCACCTACCACTACTTCCACCAACGCCTTCCTGGGCACCAAATCGCCTCCCATCCAAAAGGCTGCAAGCAAGAAGTCGTTCATTTTCGACTCAGACAGCGAGTCCGAGGACGACTTCATCGAGGACCTGAACGCAGATAAGGGCCAAACCAGCAATGCAGACAAGGGCCCCACCAGCTACGCGTCGCTATACCAGGTTGCCGATCGTAATGGCATTTCCAGACCTTCTTCTGAAACCGAAGACAAGAAGGGCCTGGCCGTGTCTAACTTCCTCGGCAGCTGGAACAAGGGCAATTAGACGATCTCGCTGTGTTCATATTACTCGCATCAACCACTTTGCATTTGAGATGACTGTTCCTACGTATCTGGATGAAATGAAACTCTCATCGAGTACCACCTTGTAGCCGTATTACTCTGAAGAAAGTAAACGAAGAGGTCTGAGTCCTCGTACACTCGAGTACTCGTACATCTTGGGCTCCGTACATCTGAGTCCTGGGGCTGACCTTATCGGTATTCCATATTGATTGCTGGATTGCTCTGCACATACCCTATCACTGACTGAAACCCGTGCCCCATCTCACTAGCTGCACCCAATACTACTCCACAAAGCCCATTAATGGCCATTGCTAATCACATATTTGACATTCTAACTAGTTTCTATGTCCACAGTGCTCCTCCAAAAGATGATGACACCAAATGTGAGCTAGTTGGCACGTTTTCTTTGCTTACACAGGCGTTGCTTGGTCTTCTATGCTTGCTGTCGTTGATTGTGAAGCGTTTCTACGAGTACCCGTTGAGGCGATCATGGCAAGTGTGGTTCTTTGATGTTTCCAAACAAGTCATAGGAGCGATGGGCGTTCACGTGTTCAACTTGCTCCTCTCCATCCTAAAAACGCTGCCGGAAGTCAACCTGAAAGGGAAGAGCTTAGACTGCGATGACGGTGGAGAGTGCACGGGCGATCCTTGTGATTGGTATTTCTTGAGCATCGTTTTAGACTGCACTATCGGAGTTTATGTGCTTTACTTGGTGCTCTATTACGTCAGTCTCGTTTGCAAGAGCTACTTTCACCTTACCCAAATCGAAAGTGGACAGTATGGTCCTGACCCACATAAGCCTTCTGTTTCTGCATATTTGAAGCAGTTATCCATCTACTTCGGCTCGGTCATGATCACAAAGTTCATCTTGTACGGCTTTGTGGAAATATTCGAGGACCAACTCGTGTGGATTACCAGCCACATTCTCCTTGCATGGCTCGACGAATACCCAAATGAGTTTGAAATCTTCGTTGTGATGTTCGTGGTGCCCATCTTCTTGAACTGCTTACAGTTGATCCTTGTAGACAACTTCATTCAGGACCAAGTTGTACTTGATTCAAACGTCAGAAGCCGCTATATGAGAGTGGACCTGGAAAGGGAGATTGAGGGTCTCATCAAAGCTGACGACGAACGCAATTACATGTCAGGCGAGGGCCAAGAATAGAGACTACGCCCTATAAAAAGTTCCTGAGTCTTAAATTTTTATGTATCTATATATGTGGGTTATATGTACAAGTAGTCAACGACGTATACGTGTTCTGTGGGTGAACACGAGTATTCCACTATATTTGAGTGTTTTGTGGGTGGAGTTGTTTATCTGGTCTCAAAGCCAAAGCCTTTCATACAAATTTTGTACTTCTCGATGAACTCCTGGCATTTTCCGCCTTCTTGGCCGTTGAACAAGAGACATTCGTCTCTTGCTTTCTTTTCATCCAAGCAAACGCAGCAAGGCTTAGGCTTCTCCTGTTGGGCAGGTTGAGACATGAAAGTAGTTGGAGTGGAAATTACTAATAACGCAACCTTAAGTGTGGTGGGTCACGTGATTGCCTCCACGCTAAGTGTCCATAGTGATCGACTTCCTTATACTGCTTGCGTTCCTTGTCAAACCTCGATGCTTTTATGAAACAGGCTGGTGTTGAGAATACCTTTGCCGAAGGTGCCGGTAGCAAAAGTGTCGACTACGAATTGTAGATATTTCCGACTTAAACCAGAAAGTGCGACAGGTTGCCAAAAGCACCACAAACTGCAACATTCACACAAAATATCATCTTGTTAGGCTAACAGCAAGAGAGTTTTAATACTCGTGCCATTCCTATGTTCCCGTCTAAGATCCAGGATCACTAACTCCGAGGACTGCGTCGTCAAGGTGTGCAACCATAGCCATAGATTCGGTGGAAGTCCACCGTAGTACGTCAATTCTGTTGCACGTCCAGCTGATCAGATCCAAAGTACATTATAGTTGTCATTCATTGACGTTCATATAATCATAGAGAAATGGTACTACTGACGTAGACGCCAGAGAGTGCCTGCACAGACCTCAGTATACCGAAACCACAGCTAAGCAGTGTTCATCAACATGTCCGTGGACGACGAGGGCCATGGCCTGGAACGCCTTTCCGTGGACACCACGGCCAATATCAACGAAGATGTCACGTGGGCCTCGGAGTACTCAGGCGAGTCGCCCGTCAAGATATCAGAATCGGTGTTTTCGAGCTACCGTACTTCACTTGACGCGAGCTCCAACATCTCCAATGCATTCAACATACTCAAACATGGTACGAGCTTAGATGGCGAGAAGACCACCGGAGCGTTTTCTCCCTTGGGTCCGAATTCCATTTATGAGCTCACTGTCGCTCTAGATGCCGCTCGAGTGAGACTGAACCGGGGTTTGAAGTCTCAAGTCACACTCAATGGCGGAGCAACCACCGTCTACAACCTCACACGACCTTCCACCAAGGACATACCGCAGATTCAGCTACTGTCTCTTGAGAAAAAGGTGCCCAAATCAGAGATAACCTCCAAGTTGGTCGACAATGTGGATCTGGATTACACGTCATTTGAAGAGAGCTACAGGGCCCTTACTGAGGATGTGTTATCCAAGTTTGCTCTGGTGCATTCGCGCGAGGACGATGCAGACTCTGACAAGGGGTTTCTATCCGACGATGAAGAGGAGATCATACCTACTGTTTTTGCAGATCCAGAGTTCCGCCTAGACGACCAAAGGATTTTTCGCCAAGTCATGGAAAACTCACGTATTCTTCCCGACCCTGAGTCAAATGACGACATGCAGATTATTCACAACACTCAAGTCCAAGAAAAAATATCACGGTATTTGGATGCCGTGGAAGTTAAGCTTATTGCTGAGATCTCAAAAACGTCTGATTCTTTCTTCGCCACATTGGGTGACATTGAAGATATTCGAGCCCAGTCCAGCGAATGTATGGATCAATTTCTGGGAATAATGTCCAAACTAGACGACATGGAGAACGGCCAGGCAAAAACTGGTCTTAAGATTATGGATCTCTTGGACGAAAGAAAAAATGTCTGCTACCTTGAATCGTCTGTTCTACAAATAAAGGAGATTATAAATGGCTATGAAAAGGCTGCCAAGTTTTTCAATGAAGGAAGCAACTATGATTGCTTGAATCAAATCATCGTCGTTGAAAACTTAATCAAAGGCGTCGACCACGCAGACTATCAAGACCCAGATACCATTCTGTTGTATCCCAAATTTGAATATCCCTCAATTGACCTCACACACCTACCAGCATTACGAGGAACCAGAAGAGACTTGGAAGTTTTGAAGAATTCATGCAGCAAAGGTTACATCATCAACTTTATTGACCTACTCTTACAAAATTTGAGATCGCATTACGCATCGGTCACCGCAAAAGACACTATGAATCGCATCTTCGTTTCACTTGATCCTTCAAGGCGATACAGCGACAGACCTGTCAACCGACAATATACTGAAATTGACCCTGTTGATAAAGAGACCCTCCTCAATTTCATCAAGAACCTATCAAAATCCGGACATCTCGTACAAGCTTTTGCAGAGTACGAGGACAAAATAATTTCGGAGATCAAGGCTATTATCAGAACTGGATTACCTTCAGGAAAACTGGATTCTTTGCAGGTTGAAAGCAACACGGGGTCACGGGCATCTTCTCAACCTTCAGACGGACGCCAGACACCAATTGAATCCACAGCGATGGTCACAAACAATGGTGCCAATTCCTTGTCATACAATATCAAGGGATTGAGCGGACCCGAATTCAATGAAATGATGAAGAGGATTTATGCTGGCCTATCTGAATGCTTGCGCCGATTGACGATCCACCAGAAGCTTTTGCTTGATTTGTCATTGAGTTCCCTCTCACCATCTATGGCCCAAAGTATTGACGTTATGTCACTTGACATTACTAATGCTATCAACAAAGCAATTGAACTTTCTCAGGTGAGGCTCGTGAAGGTTTTAAATGTGAGGCTGGAACAACTTGGCGACTTGCCAATCGACGAGTATTTGAAATTGTACCTGCTCACGTCTGCTTATTTGCTGGAATGCGAGAACATCAACCCAGGATACAATGCAACTGGTCCGGGAAATTCTCTCAATGAATGGATAAAGAATCATGTGGGTTATTACACTCACAGATTCCATTCCAACTCTGTGAAGAGGTTGGCTAGCCTGTGCGATAAGGAAACTTGGAAAGAATATACAAACGCTGAGCAGTTGACGTCGACGCAATTTGTTGTGGATGAACTTCTTGAATACGCTCGGTTCATCGATACTGAAGGGAAAGAAGGATTCGATGGGGCAAATTGGCGCAAAAGATTCTTGGACTTCTATGAGGAAGGTCCTCTTAAAAACGGAACTGAAGTTGAGACTAGCTCTCAGGATGTGACGAGGCTCAAAGTTGGAGAAAAGTCCTTCTTGATACCTGAGTTTATTTTGGGTGTTGTCTCCAACACACGAGACTACATCATCTTATCCAAAATTTTCCCTTCTCGTGCCTCAACCATCATGTCTAATATACTCACTTTCTACAAAGTGATGAATTCGCGCATCTCGCAAGCGATTCTCAATGCTGGAGCTACGCGCACAGCAGGATTGCGTCACATTACCACGAAGCACCTTGCCCTCTGCATTCAGACTGTCGAGTTCAATATTGAATTCTTAAAGCGCATACAATACATTTTCAAGAATCAGATGTTCGATTTTGATCAATCTCAGGGTGCCATGGAGGAACAAACATTCAACAAAGCCATCTCCAATTACGAAGATCACGAAAAGGAGTTGTTTGCCAAGTTGGAATCCATCATGAATGATCGCACGTTGAATCATTGCGCCGCGATATTGAAGTTGGATCTTTCCCAGCCGATCAAGCACCCACAACAATGCCATTCATACATGGAGACTTTGGTCAAAGAAACGACCACGGTGGCTAAAGTGCTAGGCAAGTATTTGGGTGCAACCGAGTGTGCCCTAGTTCTCCTGAAAATATTCGATAATTACAAAAGGCTTCTCGTCAATTGTTTTTGCAGCGAGTTGCCTCAGTTTAAAGATTTCAACGAAAAGCATTCGTTGTTGAAAGATATTGATTATTTCAGAGTGAAGTTGAGCGAAATTCCAGGGTATGGGAATTCTGGCCAAGTGATTTGGGAAAACGTGAATTCTCTTCCTACCATTGAAGATGCAAGAATGGAGGAAATAATGCGCAGCAATATCGAAGGCGAGAGGTCTGCTGCAGCCGCCGCTTCAGCACGAGCTTCCCTGGAAAGCGAAGCAAGGGTGCAAGAAGGCGGGGACCTGCAAACTAAGGACGAGAAATCAAAGGATGACGAGACACCTCCTTCCGTTGAACCCGAGGCTCATGAAACTAGCGCATCTTCAACTACCGAGGCACCCCCTGAGTCCGCAGGTACGGATAATGAAGCACAAACGAAAAGCATTCAAGAGAACGCCAACTAATAAGTTACATAGGCATTCTAATATTAATGATAGAATCAAAGGTTGAACCTATTGTCCTCCTTTTCGATTGCACGGTCCTCTGTAACTATGCAATCGATGAGTTCATGAGGAGCGACATCAAAAGCTGGATTCCAAACTGTAATTCCTGGCGTGGCTATGCCGACAGTGGCCTTCTCTCCTACAGATCCATCTGCGGCCAAGAGTGGGCCCTTCAAAGTAGTGAGCTCATCAGCAGGTCTCTCCTCAATGACAATAGCATCTCCGGATGCTGTGTTATAGTCAATGGTAGTCTTTGGTGCTGCGATGATGAACTTTATCAATTCCAGATCCCTCGTAAACCTGTTTTTGTTGAAGTAGTCCGCAATCGCCGCCAACTGATGGGTACCTATTTTGTTCGCAGAATCACCGTTCTTCACGATTCTGTCTGCTCCCGCAATGATGAACTTTACTGGAGCAGGGGAGTGCTTCACTTCTCTGCCTTTGTTTAATGTCGATATCAAAGAAGTGACCATGTTATCACATATCAACGTGAATGGTATTTGCTCGTGATTCAACTCATAGGTAGTAAGCTTGGCTCCCTGGTTGTACGGTCTTGTTTCTAAAGGATAAACATGGTCGAACCAAAATTTCTCTGACGAAACGTCTTTCGACAACTCTGCGTGAACCGAACGTATAATTCCGAGAGCAGTTCCGTGTCCCGAGGTGGCGAGGGATCCGGTGTTACAGACGGTGATGATCGAGAAGGGCCCAGTGAACTCCTGCGCCTTCAACGTGTCCACGATGTATTGTACTCCATTAGTACCAATTTTATAGTTGTTGCGCAAATCGTCCTCATGAAGTTTCACCGCATACTCGAAAAGAAGCTTGTAAACCTCATCAGAAACTTTGCTCAGGGCCACGAAAGCATCTGATAACAAATGCTTTATTTCTGTGCAAGCATTGGAAAGATTGACTGCTGTTGGCCGAGAGGTGATCAAATAGTCAATGGATTCGACCAAGTCAGCCACGGTTCTGGACGTTTCACCACTATCCAAGTAGTTTTTAGTGTCCACAACAATTGAAAAAGCGCCCACAATGGCAATGGCTGGAGCACCTCTCACCTGCATCAACTTGATGGCTTTGAAGGCATCTTCGATGGACTTGATCTGAATGTACTCTGTGGAGTAGGGAAGTAAGAGCTGGTCCAAAATCTCCAAGCTTGTGTCTTCTTTCGAAAAGCGAATAGCTTCGAGGGTCTTACTCATAGCACTACTAATTGGATGAACTTGATGAATGGATATCTCATCTATATAACAGACAAAATGCAGAACCACATGGGCTCCACAGTCCTAGAAGATCAATCTCCGTATGCCGTCCACCTCAAACTCTCCTGTGAGTTCGTTCCACTTGCACCCTAATAGTTTTCTTCCTGTTATAGGACAACGTCCGCCTTTTGAAGTGTCATTTACACTCTGTCCTCGAGAAGACTTTACTTTCTTCTCGTCCGCCCCGCCATCTTTTTCTCCAACGTCGTCGTCTTCGTCGTCTTCGGACTCACTCTCAGATTCGGTTCTCCTGTGATCGGCCACTAATTTATTAGAGTCGCGGAGGTAGTTGTGAATGCAAATGTAGCAGAAAACGTATCCAGTTTCGATAATCGCAGGGTTCAGAAGCTCTTCCTTGCACAACGGACATTTGCCGTCCAGCACATACATCTTCTTCGGCTTACTCTCCAACTCGTTCAATTTCGTCAAAGCTGCTGGAGACGGAATGTAGTCCTCCAAAGCATTGCCTTGTGACTTTGCTACTTTTTGAGCGAAATCGGAATTGCTCCACCACTCCAAGAACTTCAACGTGAATATAGCAAGCGGGAAAAAAGTGCCAAGAAGGTACTTCGTTGTTCTCCACGAGGGTCTCAACATATACCTCGTGATAGCTCGCAGAAGGCTTTCTATGCCGCTTGGTGGTGCAATCCTACTCGCTGACTTGTCCTTTGCGGAGTGTAGGCGAGGCTCATTCTTGGTATAATCGTATTGATTAAGGCGAGAATAATTGATTTTGAATAGGAACGTGAGCAATGAAGGCGACTTCGATGCCCCGCTCATGTACATCAACGTTGTGATCAAGTTTGCGCCTCGCCAAAAGCTCTGGAGGTAAGGGTATACTTTCACAAAAAGCTTTTGAATCCAAATCTTGCGTGCTTCGTATGCATTCGAGGCATTCAGCTCATTGAGCTGATTTGTAATGAACTTTGAGTATAGCAATTCATATTGGTACCCCAACTTTTCCAGCAAGTAGGACACTCCAGTAATCTCAAATATGGAGATAAATGTCTGGAGGTGAGAAAGCTTTCTTCTCTCTTCTATCATGGAAGGTACTAGTTGGGTTAACTTCCCCACGTTGTACTTGTTCTTGGACAACGGGGTTTGACTAACCCTTTTCAAGCCGTAAAAATTCTCAGTGAAACTTCCCTGCCAGTACTTGAAGAAGTACCACTCGACAAACAGCCTGAGTAGTAGATTGAGCTCGTCAAACCTGTTGGTGATTCTGAGGAGATAGTTTGGGTGCCTCTGAGCATAGTGAACGAGAATGTATCGGAGAGAAGGCGATAGAAGGGACTCCAATTGATTGGACGAGATCAACTCGAAAAGCGTTGGAGTCTCGGAGTCAAGCTGTGACGCATCGAGAGAAGAGTAGTACTCCATGTCAATATCGAGACTAGGCAGTTCCCCACATATTTGCTACCGAGGGTTTTGGTCGTGTGATGCTCAAGAATCAAAGTAGACACAACGGTGTTCCGTTCCCGATGGGCCATCAGGAAGGATTTTAGACGAGTTTTGTGGCCGTATATGCCCTTACAATGCGGTGACGAGCTTTTTGTTTCGGTGATCGAACTCGGCGCCACCAGTTCTCATTATTATCTTGGGTGCGAAAACTCACAACAACATGGAAAACTTCGAGTCGTTAAACGCCATTGTGAATGAATTCAAGATCAAAAAGACTACGTTAGACATTTTCTCTTTAGCGGAATTGGTAGAAGAAGGAACGCATTTCAAAATCGTAACGGAAGTCTCACCAGCGGACTATACCCACATCCCAGAGATCATCTTTGAAGATTCACTGGAGGTGTCGTTCTGTTCCATTTTCAGCGATTCTTACGACACTACGCAAACAAGTCTCGTGGAGGATAGCAACACGAATGTTAAGCTCAAGTTTGATGACGGCATCTTGAGCAGCGAGTTCGATGTTGACGAGACACCAATTCTATTGACAAGTGACGGCAATGTTAATTGTCTTGGCCTATGATAATGGAATATGAAAAAGGACGAGAAGAGAAGGAACTCAAAGCAGCTAGAATAGGCTTCTGGAAGGCGCATTTCGACTCAAGCGATGGTCGAACTTGAAACCATACTTGATGTAAATGTCCCATGAGCTCAAGTCAAACACCTGGAAGTCACCAAATTCAGAATTTAGGCTGTTCTCCGATGTGCTCATTCTCTTGAACCAGTATTGAAATTGTTTTGGAGGTTCCGAGCTAGCGTCTGCGTCACCGCTCAAACCATAAGGCGTCCATCCCAACTTATGAAGCTGAGCCTCTGCAATAATGTTCTCCAACGGAAGATATCCGTAGTAATGCCCATAGAATAGGACTAACGTCAATTCGTTGGCCATCGGAGCGTTCTCGGGGCTCTTTTGTTCCTCCAATAGCTGTATCTTTTTGACAAACTCGTCGAAGCGGTTGCCTGCCCTGATTCGATTCCAATAGCTCTGGAGTTTACTCAAAAACAATGGAGGTTTGAAAGACTCGTGACCACCGCGCCCATATAGCCCACCGGGAAGATATGGTTTTCTGATGACGTCAGCTGACTCCACGTAAGGCTCTGGCTTTTGTAATAGCTTGGTGCCTTCCTCTGCGATGTTGGCCGCTGCAAAAGACACGACAAACTCTTGTATTCCTGCGGGAGCCCTCAACAAGTTCAAGTCACTGAACACTTCCAATTCTCTTCCTGACAACTTGGAGCTCTTCAACACTTCTAGGTAAGGAGAATACTCGTCGTTCTTCGTTAGGAGTGAGAGTAATTCCAGTGAAGTACTGCTCTCATCTTTGTGCGCTCCATCGTTTGCCAGTTTGTTCTGCGCTGGAGCAGTTGCGGCCTCCTTATGCTCCTTGACGGGCTCAACTTTAGATTCTACCCGCTCAGGGCTAGCCAGCTTGGACGCACTATCGGAGCTTTGAGCACCAGCTGCGGCAAGTGACCACTTCAAAGCACCCACTGGCTTCGAAGGTGTCGATGCTGGTTTCAAAGTGGTGATGAAGGCCGGGCTAGAGGAGTCAATCTCCTCCTTGCCCCCTTTACCCTTGGGAGTCGAAGTGACATTGTTCGTGACCTTTGAAGAAACCTCGGGCACAGCGGGTAGAGGCGCTGGAGAGGCTGAACTGGTAGTAGCTCTTGGAACAGAAGAAGTATGCGAATTGAGATCAGACATGATTTCGCTCGAGGAGAAGTCTGCTTCGTGACCATTCGTTAGCGATAAGTCGACAGTATCATCACCGTTGGAGACAACGGTGTTGTTCTCGTGGTTCTCTCTAGCTTCACGAATTAGCTCATCGTACACGGTCTCATCATCCACAAAGTCCGGCTCCTGGTTAGACTCCACGTAGAAGGTCAACTCCTCCTTGATGGCCCATACCAGCTCCACGGCGATTTTGTTCGACTTAAGATAATTTATCACTGACTCCATCTTCTCCATGTGAAACTCATTCCGCGACCTAAAGTTCTCCAATTCCTGTTTGCTTTCTTCAATAGCCAGCTGGTTGTTCTTTCTAACTTTCTTATGTGATAGCTTTTCATACTCCTCTTCCAAGCGCTCGTTTTGTTCGCCTAGTTCTTCGATGGACGAGTTGAGGAATTCAATTGCTTCTTCCACTTCTGGCGTTAATTCATGGTCACCGTTATCGAGCGAGGCTAGCATGATTGACTGATTCGAAAACGACTTCATCTTAGAATTCTTCTCCACTTCTTTGTAACACTCCATCGCTTCCTCAACAAGCCTTCGGTGCTCTTGCAATTTCAGCGGTGCTATCGTGGCTTCTAGCGAATCATTGCCTTGCCAGTTCTTAATCTGATCTCGGAACTTTTGAAGCTTCTTAATCTCTTTCTTTAAATCACTTTCTAGCTTTTCCCGCTGGGAGTCATTATTAGATGCTTCATGACGAGAAAAGTAGTATTTGAAAAGATCAAGTCCTTCGTGAATTTTTTTAAAGACGGTATCCACCTCCCTTCAGGTTAGTAAAATTCAGTTGCAATGAGCAGCGCAAGATTCGATGCCGCAGAAAGGAGTTGACATACTTTTGTAGTTTTCTGTTTGACATTGTCCTCTAAGTATTGTATCGAATCAATATTGGCAAGGTCGAAGGTGCATTTCCTGGATTCCTTTGCGATTTATTCTAAGATTTTTTTCTGCTGTAGCATTCGGTTCGGTGAGAATTGGCTACTGAAACACGTGACCTTGATGATTCCCCACTATGTTTGCATCGATGAGAGGGCGAACCAGGACTTCCGAAACACTACTAAACTTTCACAAAGCACTGATTGATCACCAGGTTAAAGCATTGAAGGAGCCAGTCACTAACAGCGTTTTTTATCAGCCCTGCAAATGTACGTCATTCTATATGCCGCACGGCAGGAAAATTCCATTCCTACATCATATACTAAGGTGGATATATTAAGGGGCTCTAAACATAGTGGTTACAACTCGTCGTGATCCAGATCGTAGTCGGAGTCATCATCATCGCCGAACTGAGCCTCCTCAGCCTCACCTCCGGAAGCACCGCCATAAAGCTTCTCGGCAAGCTTATTGCTCAACGAAGTGATCTTTTGCTTCTGCTCATCAAACTCCTCAGAGGTGGCGGTCTCGTAGTTGTCCTCCAAGAACTCGGTGGCCTCGGCAAGAATGTCGGCCATCTGCTCTCTGTCCTCGGCATCCAACTTAGAGAAGTACTCGTCCTCATCGTCGAGCTTGCTCTTGAGCTGGTGCACAAGGTTCTCCAAAGAGTTTCTGGACTCAATCTTCGCCTTGATCTCAGCATCCTGCGCGGCGTACTTCTCAGCCTCCTCCACCATTCTCTCGATGTCCTCCTTGGACAATCTAGACTTGTCGTTGGTGATGGTGATAGACTTAGATTTACCAGTGCCCTTGTCAACAGCATCGACCTTCAAAATTCCATTGGCGTCCAAAGAGAAGGTGACCTCGATTTGGGGAACGCCTCTAGGAGCTGGTGGAATGCCGGTCAACTCGAACTTGCCCAACAAGTTGTTGTCCTTGACCAAAGCTCTCTCACCTTCGTAAACCTGGATCAACACAGTGGGCTGGTTGTCGGCGGCGGTGGAGAAAATCTGAGACTTCTTAGTTGGGATGGCTGTGTTTCTGTTGATCAAAGTAGTCATGACACCTCCAGAGGTCTCGATACCAAGAGTCAATGGGTTGACATCCAACAAGACAATGTCGTCGACACCCTCCTCACCGGAAAGGACACCAGCCTGGACAGCGGCACCGTATGCAACAGCCTCATCGGGGTGAATACCCTTCGAAGCCTTCTTGCCGTCGAAGTAGTTCTCAATCAACTCCTGGATCTTTGGGATTCTAGTAGAACCACCAACCAACACAATGTCGTCAACCTCGCTCTTCTTCACGCCAGAGTCCTGCAAGACCTTCTCGACAGGCTTCAAGGTCTTCTTGAACGCGTCAATGTTCATCTCTTCGAACTTGGCTCTAGAAATGGGCTCAGAGAAGTCGATACCATCAACGAAAGAGTCAATTTCGACACGGGTCGAGATCTGCGAGGAAAGAGTTCTCTTCGCCTTCTCGGCCTCTCTCTTCAACTTGGCGATGGCCTTGGGGTTCGAGGTCACGTCAATGCCGTGCTTCTTCTTGAAGAGCTTGGCAAAGTGTCTCACGAGCTTGAAGTCAAAGTCCTCACCACCCAAGTGGGTGTCACCAGCGGTGGCCAAAACCTCGAAAACACCGCCCTCAATGGACAACAACGAAACGTCGAAGGTACCTCCACCCAAGTCGTAAACAATGATCTGCTTCTCGCCGTCGGTCTTGTCCAAGCCGTAGGCAATGGCAGCCGCGGTAGGCTCGTTCACAATTCTCAAGACGTTGAGACCGGCAATGGTGCCTGCGTTCTTGGTGGCTTGTCTCTGCGCATCGTTGAAGTAGGCAGGGACAGTGACAACGGCGTGGGTGACCTTGGTGCCCAAGTACTCCTCGGCGATGGACTTCATCTTGCCGAGGATCATACCGGAGATCTCCTCTGGGGTGAAGTCCTTCTGCTCACCGTTGAGCTCAACCTCGACGACGGGCATGTTGCCCTTCTTGACGATCTTGTATGGCAAGTGCTTGAGCTCCTTCTGGACGGCTCTGTCGGAATATTCCAAACCAATCAATCTCTTGATGTCAAAGATGGTGTTGTTGACGTTGGAGGGCGCCTGGTTCTTGGCGGCGTCACCAATCAATCTCTCCTCGGAGGTGAAGGCCACGTAGGAAGGTGTGATTCTGTTACCCTGGTCGTTGGCCAAGATCTCCACCTTTCCGTTCTTCATGACACCCACACACGAGTAGGTAGTACCCAAGTCGATACCAATGACAGTTCCATAGTTGTCGCTGTCATCAGCCTCGGCCAAAGCCACACCACCGTTGGCGGTGAAAAATGGCAAAACCACGCATACCAATACGAGGAATAGGGAAAGCCCCGACACCCAGAACTTGCTGGAGGCAGATCTGGACATTTTATGCACAACTAAATTCAAACAGGAAAACCTCTGAGGTGTAGGGCAGTAGATGGACAAGTATTTATATTAGCTGCGTCGCGGCGGAACACTCGAGAAGTTCGACGGCTGTGTGCAGGGACGTGTTTTTGCGACGTGGCCTTGATGCACGTGAGGCACCATTGAAGTCTTGACAATCGGGACCTGAAAGTGGCTTGTACGGCGTAGAAGTTCGTTCTGCTGAGTGGGGTTGACGCGAGCCTTTAGTCTTGCAGAATAATAGAGTATGTGCGACTACGTGGACAGTACAAGTAGTCTCACTACGAAAATCGGAACGCGTCCTTCCCTGCGGATGGGAGGCAAAACGGCACTTCAGTAACGTGGCTTGAGTGACAGTGGCAATAGAACCCTCAATTATGTGCAGAGTATAGAAGATTGTGCCACCATTGCGACAAGATGTGACGTGGAACTGGCTCTGGGCTGCGATTGAATGTCGCACGACAATGTCGTCGCTACCCCACCAGCCAGACCAGTGACAGTCGAGACGACGAGAGGAGTTAATGGGAGTAGCGACGTGGCTTTGGCAAAAATGCTCGTCCAGCCATCAAATCTGGCCTGCATCTCCGTTGGTGCCATTCAGGAAGCACCATTGTGCATGTCCATCTGGAACACACCCGTACCTCCCACCGGTCCTGATATCGGTCGCCAATCCCTCAACGCTCAACTTCCCACCTCTGGCTACGAGAACCACCCACGCCACTGCAATCGACCCAAGCAGAAGCAAGAACTGCATCTCGAAGCATCCCAAACAAGCAACTCCAAGCGCAAGCCCCACCCCGGATAGCACCGCTACCTCCTTCCAATCCGCAACTCATCTTCGCAACCCCAATTCCATCATGTCCTTCGCAACAGAGGAGTTGAACCAGTTGCAGAAGGAGATCCTCGCCAAAAACCCGGCCGACGTGTTGCAATTCTGTGCCAACTACTTCAACACCAGATTGGCCCTCCAGAGGCTGCACCTGTGGCTGGTGCAAGCCAAGGCCAAGGCCGCCGGCATCGACTTGTTCCCCAAGCTTGACGCAGTAGCGTTGGACAACAAGGGCTTGGGCGTGATCCCCAGCACCCGCCAGCCGTCCTTCAAGTCGCCCTTCGGCAACAATGACCCTCACTCGGAACACGCAAACACCCACTCGGACGACCCTGTGGCTCCTCTGGCAAGTCTCTTCAAGGGCTTTGGTGAAAAGCACAGCGATTCGGCCAAAGAGGTCAGCCCTGATGACCCTACGTCGAAGCCCAAGGCGGCGGCCAAGTTCCCCGTGGCCTTCAACGCCAACAGACGTGTGTCGGTCTCTGCGGAGGCCATGAACCCCGACAAGTTCAAGCTGGACTCGTGGAAGCCGCCCGTGAACAACTTGCTGCCAGAGCAGCGCGCAGAATTGGCCAAGACTTTGGCGCTGAACTTTCTTTTTCATCAATTGGACCCGACCGCAAAAAAGACCGTGGTCGCAGCGTTGATGAAGAAGGAGTTTCCGCAGGGCACCGAGATCATCACCCAGGGCGATGTGGGAGACTTTTTCTACATTGTCGAGTCGGGCACCGTTGACTTCTACGTGAACGGCACCAAGGTCAACACCTCCGGCGACGGCCTGTCGTTCGGTGAGTTGGCATTGATGTACAACTCGCCACGTGCAGCTACTGCGATTGCCGCAAGCGACGTCACCTGCTGGGCATTAGACCGTGCGACCTTCCGTCGTATCTTGTTGGAAGGCACTTTTAACCGCCGCATCATGTACGAGGACTTCTTGAAGGACGTCAACGTTCTCTCTGGGTTGACGCACCAGGAACGCCTGAAGTTGGCCGATGCATTGAGCACCGAGATCTACCGTGCCGGTGACAAGATTGTCACAGAAGGAGAGACCGGCGACAAGTTCTACCTCATTGAGAGCGGCTCGTGCGAGATCTCGAAGCACGACGACGGCGTGATTGCCACCATTTCCAAGGGCAAATACTTTGGCGAGGTTGCCTTGTTGAACGACTTGCCGCGCCAGGCCACTGTCACCGCAGTGGACACCGTCATTGTTGCCACGTTGGGCAAGTCCGGCTTCACCCGTTTGCTCGGGCCTGCGCTCGACGTCTTGCGTAAGCAGGACCCTACAGCCCATTAGTGTTTATTTCTTATCTGATGACATGCGCACGACAGGGTGGTCAGACATGCTGTCGTTGTCTCGCCATGCCTACATTTGAACGTTCACTTCCTTGCCAGCAATTTTGCTCATTGCACTCCGTGCGGCTTCCTATACAGAGCAGTCTTTTCAATCAGTAGCATATACCTAGAGCTGTAGCGATGTTCGTCCTTGGTGGAGTTCATCTTGTGCGACCTTGCCTCGTATACATGGCACGAGTGCGAAATTCGAAACCACTTGTTACCACTGCAAGACACCTCGGCATGCTTCCCTTTGTCCTGCTTCTTCCTCCAACAACGGCCCAAGGAGGCTACTTGCCCCATTGGCTTCTTTTCATCTCCGTGGTGTCTGTTTTCAACTCCTTGCAGACGTACTTGGTCAAGGACCTAGCCCTTACGAGAAAGGTCTACTCGAACGCGCCTCCCAACGAAGTCACGAATTTGAGTGCTCGCACGTTCGGTACATGGACCTTCTTGACGTCTGTTGTGAGGTTCTACGGAGCATACAACCTCGTGGGAAATGACCAGATCTACAATCTTTGCATCTGGACGTTTGTTATCGCAGGTGCTCATTTCGCCAGCGAGTGGTTGTGGTTCAAGAACTGCAAGTTGGACAAGGGCTTGGCAGGCCCATTGATTGTCGCCTCCTCCAGTTTGTACTGGATGACCTCGCAGAAAGCCTTCTACGTGGGTAACTAATGCAATGGAACGTCATTGAGCCAGCGACAGTTGGCTTTGATCTGGTGGCTGTGAACTACAGCAACACTCTCAAATCTTCGATACAATCTACGCAAAATTAGAGTTCGTTGCCGTTTAACTCTTTTCGTCATCTCTAGTCAGGTGCCATTGTGCTTATGTGCGCTCTCGTTGCTCTGTGTACTCCCGTATGTTTCCATGTGCTCAAATGGCCTTTTAAAGATTTCTATCCTTTCGAGGTAGAGAGCTTTCCCGGTACTGTTGAACGTTGGTGGTAAGAAGCTGGCAATATGCTTGCTTATAAACCGTTATCTTGGTGACTCTTCGCGAAATTTTCAGCCCCACCATAAAGCTTATTCATCTGTCCCAGCGCCTCTGCCTACCATGACTATTGAACTCGAGGAGCCTCCCCTTACCAATGACAACTTGCAGGTGTACAAGGACCTTTTTGGTGGTACTATGGGCGGTATCGCCCAGGTTTTGGTAGGGCAGCCGTTCGATACAGTTAAGGTCAGGTTGCAGTCAGCGCCTGAGGGCACCTACAACGGCGCGGGCGACGTGATCAAGAAGCTTATCGCTAATGAGGGTATTGGTGGTTTCTACAAGGGAACTTTGACGCCTTTGGTGGGTGTTGGTGCCTGTGTTTCTGTGCAATTCTCGGTCAATGAGTATATGAAGAGATACTACGACAACAAGACCGGCGGAAAACCCTTATCGCTAGTGCAGTTTTTCAACTGCGGTGCCGTTGCTGGCTTTGCCAACGGTTTCTTGGCCTCGCCCATCGAACACATTCGTATCAGATTGCAAACACAGACCGGAGCTACCAAGGCCTTCAACGGACCGATCGACTGTTTCAAGAAGATCCAGCAGAGTGCCGGACTCTTCAAGGGTGTGTACAAGGGCTTGGCTCCCACCTTGGTTAGAGAGAGTATTGGCTTGGGTATCTATTTCGCAACCTACGAAGCGTTGATTGCCAGAGAGTTGAAGAACAAGATCTACCCTACCAGAGCCGATATTCCCGGCTGGAAGCTCTGCATGTTTGGTGGTTTGTCCGGCTACACGCTTTGGATTGCCATCTATCCCGTTGACGTCATCAAGTCGAAGTTGCAAACCGACTCGTTGTCCAATCCTAAATACAGAGGGTCCATCGATGTGGCCAAGGACATCTTCAAGCGTTCTGGCATCAAGGGTTTCTACAAGGGTTTTGTTCCAACGATATTGAGAGCTGCCCCTGCCAATGGAGCAACGTTTGCCGTCTTCGAATTGACAATGAGGCTCCTCAACTAATGATTATTTATTCGGTGTTCATACGCCTATAGACTTTCAACAACCCCGACATCCGGTCGGCTCTATTGTATAGGTGCATTACTGGGTCTGGGCCTAAACCTCAAAGTGCTAATTCATAGTACTTGAAGCTGTACTTAAATATACCTGAATAGAACTTGTTCCTATATTACCTATCTCCCAACCGGTGTTCCCTCGCTTTGCAATTCGTCGTTGAAGTCATCAGGATTGATAACCTTTATGAACTCATAGTAGTCTGCGGCGTACTCGCCGTTGAACTCGTACCAATCTGTACCCAAGAGTTCGGCTTCCTCTAGCATTAAATCATCTCCATCGGGCAGCGGATCACTTGCCCTCATCCGCTTGTTGAAAGTCTGGTCAATGCGAAGATGTAGACCTGGAACTTTGTCAACAATGTATAAGAGCACGAGACTCACCACAAAGGAATATATGGATGTCATAAAAGAGCCAAATAATTGATAACCCAATTGCACCCAATGGTGAGCCGTCCACCCTCCAAGAGAAGAATATGAATCGTCTGCGAAGAAGCCAACAAGTAGAGATCCAACAATTCCGCAAACACCATGCACTGCGAATACATCAAGAGCATCATCAACTTTGAAGAAGTACTTGAGTTGCGTCGCCAAGTTTCCGCTAGCTCCTCCAATGAGTCCGCAAATGATACTTTTCCAAAACGCTCGTTCGGAACTCAAGTATCCACCACCAGGGGTGAATACAACGAGTCCACACATCATACCCGAGCTCAATGATACCATGGACAATTTGCGTTTACCAGAATACAATTTTGGCACCGCATTGGACTTGCTTGCTTGTGGACTTCCCAGGTCGTCTAGGCTCTGTAGCTCTATCTCTGGACTTTCAGCTTCACCTTCTAGAGGAGTAGCTGAGTAATAGTAATCGATCGCAGTCCATGCAATGCCAGCAGAAGCCGCGCAGAGAAAGGTGCCCGTCAAAATGTAGAACGACATGGCAGAGAATTTGTAATCGCATCCAGAAATAAAACCACCCCATCCAAAAACGATAAAGCACACGCCAATCATCAAAATCGTATTATTGGAGCTGCGGTACTCGACCAAAATCTTTGGGTTCCGCGGACCCAAGAAGAAGGAGTAAGCCAACGCCGTAAAACCGCTTACCACGTGAATGCAGTTTCCGCCGGCGAAGTCGAGCACTGGGATCGAGTCAAGCTCTGCTGACAACCAGCCGTTTCTATTCCAAAACCAGTAGGTCACGGGATTGTAAACTATGGCCGACCAAAAAAAGAGAAATACAAGCATTGGAATCAACCTGCCTCTCTCAGCAATGCATGCGGGAAACGTGAGGCAAACGCAGATCGATTTCATGAAACCGTTAAAAAGAAAGTGGACAATGGAGAGAATGCTGCCTCGAGGGGTCACATAGACCTGGTTTTCTGAGTCTTTCAACTGGTTCAACACTGCAAACTTCAAGCTGCCAATGAAATGGTTCTTTGACGAACCGTAACACAAAGAATATCCCCATATAAACCAGTCGATGAACACTAATGCTCCAAGCAAAAGAGGGACGGTCAACATTGTGAACGCAGATCTCCGTTGCGTTAGGCCGGAGTAAAACATGGAAACGCCAAGTAGCACAGATATTAGCATCATGATGCAGACCAACATGAATAGCGAGTCGATCGCCATCGATGTCAGTAGTTCCGTGCTAGCAGTCATGGTGACCGTTGAGGTGAGATGGGTGGACTGCAGAGTATACAAAAAGTTAATGCGAGATCTGCAATCAGGTGCTGTTCCCCGGACGGATACTAAAGATAATGAAAAAATAACCTTCATGAAAGGTCAAGCACCAGACACAACATCATGATAGCAGTATTTGTCGAAACATGTACGACATACGTCAGGAAGTGTAAACATGTTGCGATCGGCGTTCCTCTTCAACATGGCACAACCAACGCATGTTCGGTATTCAGAGCTATTGCCATGTGTTGCAATATTGTAGCCATTCGTCATCATTTGTCTTACCGTGTTTCCCTCGTATTTCGTTCGGAAAGTTGAAGTATTAGATGCGTACGAGTAATTATGATTCGCAGCGTAAATAATTAGAGGCGGGAAGTAGTCTTCCCAGAAGTTGTGATGACAATTCGTATCGTTGCGGATGGAAGGATAGTCCGTGGCCAAGTCACAGCCGAAGAAAATTGGACGGGATCGCATTCTGTTCTTAAGGTAGCGTTCAACAGTGGGTACGTAAGGGAATATACGTTTTTCGCACCCATTGTACTCAAAAGTTGGAATCTCGAGACTTGCCCTGTCGGCATGGAACCGATCCGCCGTGCGCTTCAATGTTGTCCCATTTGGAAAGTTTTCAAGCTCAGAGGCAAAGTCAAAGGCGAATAAAACGTCAACCTTTCTGCCTCTCACCATTAGCGGGAGGAATGGGATGTTTTGTCCGTCATCACCACCATCCGCGAGATAAAGATCTTGAGCCCTCGAAATGCATCTCCCTCGTGTGCAATTCGTGCCATAGAAGGGGTTGGGAGAAATAACAGCGTATTCCCTGTGAGCAACCTCTTTTGCAGACCAACTCCCGATGCCGAATATCAGCAAAATTTGAGTAAAGAGCCCCAGTGACTGCTGCTCCATGCCAACTAGAAATTTGTAGACGTATTCGAACAAAGTGTTGAACAAGCTAGAGGAGGTGGCGGTGACCAATCCAAAATTGTCGTACCCTGAAACGCAAACGGAAAAATTTTTGTATTCGGATTGAATAGTAGGAACACCATTCGAAGATAGAGTCCCGAGAAATTTGGTACTTGTGAAGCTGTTCAAATAACTATCCCATGACCCAGACTCAAAGATGTTGAATTCGAAGAGGTGTGAATCCTTGCTGTCCTCATAGAACCCTGGCTTCCGTTCAACGGATACTAGTATGGGAAATGGTTGCGAATGGTTCCGGAAGGATGCCAAATTGGCCGACGAGGAAAACGTTCGGCCAATGTTTCGTTTAGACTTGGGAAACACCCTTTCTGTAAGCGCTCGTCCCCAGTAATCAGTAAGTGAGACCTTGAAATCGGCATTCTTCTTTGCTCGAACTTCTACTGATAAGTTCTTGTAAAAGTCCAATACCTTTCGAACCGTCGATGATGACGTTTCTCGTGATTCATTGTTGCTTGCAAAGAAAGCGCTCAAAAATGTGGAGGAAAGGGGTGTTTTCGTGAGTTGTGTTCTATTCCAATACCCGCTACTGGGAGTCTGGCCGTTCCCGTCGAGATCTTTTCTGATCAGGCTGGCGTCTACCTCAGGAACTCCTTCTAAAAGTGGTGTCGCAAGTGAAGACATAATATCATCAATTGAGTCGTAAATAGGACAGCCATCGTTCAAAATATTATTGGCTACGAGCCACAGACCGCCCGATATTCCCGCTATATGAGTTGAAAATTGGTATATGCCGCCAAGGAGCTCTGATGAGTTCGGTGTTCTAATGTCGAGCGCCGATAATACGCCCGCACCTGAGAGCATGGCTCTATAGCCACCTCCAGATATGGCTATAGCAGTGTTGATAGAGATATTAGAAAGGAATCGGGGTTCAATGAAGTTTATGCGTCTGAAGAATTCGGTCATGTCACTGCGAGCCTTGCGCCGTCTCTCTGATAAATATCGAGCTTCATTAGAACAGAGAGTCTTGAAGTGTTAGAACGATGCTCCACGACACGGTTTACCCAGAGTGTTTGGAGTGGACAGCTCGGCGTTAAGTCATACGTACGTAGTTGGCAACCCTCAACAAGGAGGAGCCATCGCAAAGAGAATAATACGGAGCGTAGCTGAGACTTTGAAGGGAAGGGACAGTGCTGTTTCCACTTCCCATGGACTGTTCTCCCGAACATACTTTGCCAACGACAATCAAAGCTGCAATTACCCACAACATGTTGTTTCGCAAAAATACGTACGTGCGAATATATAAAATCTATGATATTAACATATAGAAATAAATTAATACTTAACAGCTGTGTATGACGAGCTCGCTTAGAAGTCCTCGTCAGAGGAAACGTAAGCGTCACCCAACTCCTTCTTCTTCTTCATTCTCTCCTTCTTCTTCTTTCTCAACTCGGCAGAAGACAACTTCTTCTTTTTCTTGGCACCGGCAATCTTGTTACCCATGGCGTCGAACTTGTCCTCCTCGTCGTCGTCCTTAGAGGAAAGTCTAGGACCAGCACCCTGACCCTGGACCCAGTTGTGGCCGGATGGAGTCATTCTACCGTCCAAGACGGCCCAGACTTCCTCAGTCAAGTCCTTGGTGAACTCGGCAGAGTGAGTAATGATGACAACACCACCCTCGAAAGCCTTGATGGCCTTGGACAAAGCACCCAAAGAGTCACGGTCCAAGTAGTTGGTTGGCTCATCCAACACAATCAAGTGGGGTCTCTGCCAAGTGCAGGCAGCCAACACCAACTTGACCTTCTGACCACCGGACAAACCTCTAATTCTAGAGTGAGAGACCAACTCGGTCTCCAAGCCCAACATGGAGCAGTGGTCCTCGATCTCCTTTCTGGTCAAAGGTCTGAACTGACCGGAAGCAAGAGCCTCCTTCATGTCAACCTCAGCAACCAACTTAGAGTGGGTCTCGATCAATTCACCTCTTGGCAACCAGGCGTTGTCAACGGACATCATAGGAACCCATCTCTCGTTCTTCATGCCAATGTTCTCACCCAAGGTGAAAGAACACTCGTACTCGTAAGAGTTCTTGAACTTTCTTCTGGCGTGGATACCGGCAATTCTTCTTGGGGTACCCTCGATCTTGAAGATCTTGTTCATGGCGTTCTCATCGTCCTCGTTGATGACTCTGTTGGCACGGTCCATGGTCTCTCTGTCCTCACCGGTCTGGAATCTCCACTGAATGTACTCAGAAGGAGTCTTGTCCAAGTGGTTGTCAATGTGGGCGAAAGCGTGCTGCTTAATGTATGCAATACGACAGTTCTCGTGCACGTAGACCTCACCCTCAGTAGGAAGCAACTCACCAGTCAACACGTTAATCAAAGTGGACTTACCGGCACCGTTAGGACCAATGACGGCAATTCTGGAAGACAACGAACACTGGAAGTTAATGTCGCGAATCTGAGGCTTGGCAGTACCAGGGTACTGGAAAGTCATGTTGGACACCTTGACGATGGCCTTCTGCTTGGTCTTGACACCCTCCAAGAAACCTGGCTCAGGGAACTTGAACTCGATCTCAGACGCACCCAACTCGTAGTAGGACTGAGCAGATGGGCACTTCTTGACGAACTCAGACAAGTTACCCTTGTACTTTCTCAACTTGAAACCCTCGTAGTGGATGATGTACTCAACAACGTTGTCCAAGAAACCGGAGTCGTGGGAAACGATGATAGAAGTGATACCACAGGTCTTCAAGTAGTTGACCAACCAGGCAACGTTGACAGTGTCCAAGTGGTTGGTTGGCTCATCCAACAACAAGATGTCGGCGTTCTTCAACACAGCACGGGCCAAAGCCAACTTCATCTTCCAACCACCGGAAAGGGAAGCAATAGGCATGTTGATCATCTCCTCGGAGAAAGCAAACTCTCTCAACTTGTCCTCGACAGCCTCCTTGGTCAAACCGACCATACCGTCAGCAAGAACGAACTCGACGACGGTGGTCTCGGCGTGAGTTCCGTCAATGTCGTGCTCGACGTAGACAGTTCTGCACTCCTCCTGGGTGGGGAAACCCTCGACCTGGCCGTTGGCGATAGCTCTCATCAAGGTGGACTTACCAGCACCGTTAGGACCGCACAAACCGTATCTTCTGTTTCTCTTCAATCTGAACTGAGTCTTGTTCAACAAGATCTTGGCACCGTAGGCAAGAGAGAACTCACAGTTACACAAGTCCTCTCCGTCGTCCTCCTCGTCCTCGAAGTCTGGAGGAGCAGGAATGTTGTCGATGGCTCTCTTTCTGAACTCCTCGATGATTTCCTTGGACTCACCCTCGTGCAAGAAGATGGTGGCGAAGGGCAAGACGTTCTTCAACCAAGACTCGGGCTGGATGTCTCTCTCGTCAACCAAGTCACCGGCAATAGCGGCAATGTAGTTCAAGGCGGTGTCGAATCTGGCACCAATCTTCTTGTCGGCGATCAAGCCGTTGAAGACACCCAAAGTGACATCAATGTCACCGGCGGTGGACACCTCAGGGATGACGTCGTCCTCGCCGACGGCACCAACTCTTTTAAGGGTGACGAGGGCTCTCTGGGTAACACCACGGGCCTCAGGGTCGGCGATGGTGGAGAAGTTAGCCTTCAAAGCAGGGAGCAAGGTGTTCAAGAAGGGAGCAACAACCTGAGGGTCGTCGACCAACTTACACATGTTGTCGACAATGACAGCAGCCTTTCTCTTGATGGCAGTGTCACGCTCGGCCAAACCTCTGGACAAAAGAGGAGCCATGATGGACAAAGTGGCCATGGTCACCTCGGAAACAAAGGTGGTGGCACCCAAAACGTGCACGGTCTCGGGAACCTCGGTGGGCTTGGCGATACACTCGATCAACTTGGGGATAAACTTCTCAATGTCCTTGTTGTCGATGGTCTCGGTGGCCTTGGTCATGGTGGCGTGGGCAGCGTCCTTCACCTCCTTCTTGGTGTCCCACATGGCCTCAGAGAGGGATGGGATCAACTCGGGCATTCTCAAGGCGATCTGGGCCTTGGCGGTGTCCACGAGCTGGGAGACAGCCTTAAGGATGGCAACCTTCTCGGTCCACTTGTTGGTGGTGGAAAGGTTCTCCATCAACGCAGGCAACAACGCCTTGACGGCGGTGGGGGTGATGGCAGTGGCGATGGCGAGAAGAGCAACATCGGCGGCGGCAGCCACGTCCTTGTTCTTGTCACCGCTTCTGACGGCAACCTCCTGGGCAAGAGCAACCACGTAGGGCTCGACAGAGGGCGACATGCCGTTGGGGGAGGCAATGTGCGCGTAGGCGTTCAAGGCCGAGGTGGCGGCGTTGGCGTCCTTGCTCTTGATCTGGGCCTTGAGGTCAGTGAAGAACTCGACTGGCACATCGTGCTCAATGATCGACGAGTTCAAGAAAGACGCAACATTGGCAGCAGCCTCGTCCTTGTTGTCGGCAACCTGGAGCTTGCTCAACAACTCGGAGAGAACTTCCGCGGAGTACTTGGATTCACTTGCGGCAGACATGTCCAATACAGTAGGAAGAAAAGAGGAAAACCCAATATATAAGTGCGCAGAGGTAAAAATTTTCCGCCGTGTGCAGGCCCGTTTCTTTTTCGCGTAATCGTCAGCACGCTGCCTCGCCCTTCACTCTGCGGCACCCGGTGGGTATTGCAACCGGTTGCTTGGGCGTTGAATTTCTGCTCTTTTCGCTTTGGTCCGTCTGGGCGGCCCGTGCACGTGCCAACGTGCCAACGTGGCAGCTCATCTCATCGGGTTACCCGCCACTGCGACATCGATAACAGTTGCAGATCGTGCTCACATGCCGCAGGATATTCGCTGAGATGGACTTCAATGTTCCGCCGGAACTCCACAAGCTGAATGGATTGCCGTCTTCTCAATTGAGATGCCAGAAAAGAGAAATTGAGCATTGGGCGTGGGCCTTACACTCTGCCTGCCTGTTATGTAGTTATGCCGTTGGATTAAAAGTTGCAGCCTGTCTGCAGCGACGCGGCGTGTTAGCTGATTGCAATGAAGCACCCCCAGACATTTCCGTGGACAGTCCCAAGTGGACAGTTCCAAGTGGTTAGCTAGACCACAAGGAGGAAATGATGGTGATGCTTTGGTAGAATATTGTACTGTCATCAATCGTAAGTGCAACGTTGACTTTTAGGTGCTCACGTGTAACTATTTGCGGAATTTGTGCGAAAAAATCAGAAGTTGCAAATGTGTTCAGATGGACATGCAGTGATGCATTTTGCATCTTCCAATCCAGCCTATAGCCATCGTCGTATAACGGAGTAATGAACCTAAAGTTGTTCGACGACGCGAAAAGCAACCACCCATATACCTCATAGAATGGAGTTCTTCGTGCGATAGGAAGTACCTTCGAATACAAGCAAACCACCCATTGGAACGTTCATACAATATGGTATAGTGACACTGCAATCTTTTCATTCAACAACAGGTTGCATAGTGTAGTGGTCATCACTGTCGGTTCTGATCCGACCAACCCCGGTTCGAATCCGGGTGTGACCTTTTTTGCCCATCAATTCTCCGATAGAGATCTGATGCGAGATTCGACGCAAGTCGATGCTAGTCTGATAGCGCAATCAAAAATTGCACCAGTATTCACACATCAAAGCGATCTGAAACATCAGAGGTACTCCCCAAGGTATCCACTTTTTGTCCATGTTGCGCCGTTCTCTGTACTACATGCCGTGTCGTATACTACATGCCTTGTCGTAACCTGAGTCAACTATAGTGCCCTATCTATTATCCGTGGCGGCGGCAGCTTATTGTGTCTCCTCCATGATCTTGTCCACCACATCAGCGTCTTCCTTCTCAATCTCCTTCTTGGGCACGATTCCTGTCCTTCTTCCGCCCTTGGCAACGCCCTTGCCTCCGCTCTCTGCGTCGCCGGCGACTTTGGCGTCGGAGTCTTCAACCACGCCGGCGCCGTCCACCTTTATATTGGCCACGACCTGGTCCTTGATGTTGTCCACCACGGCGTCGTCTTCGCTCTTATCGCTCTTCTTCTTCGGCTGGCCCTTGTCGGCCCTCACCGCCGTGTCCTTGTCCTTGGTCGACACGCTGAGCTCCAGCAAGTCTTCGGCCTGCTCGTGCTCCAGGGCCCCGCCGGCCTTCGCCTGCGGCTGCGCGGGCTTGGCCGCGGCGCCGCGGTCCTTTCTGGCCGCCTGGACCTTCGCGCCGGGCGCCAGCTTCTTCTTTCTGCCGTCGATGACTAGCTCCTCGTCGTTGCCCACCACCGGCGCCTCGTTGACCATGCCGCCCTTGGGCGCCTCCAACACCGCCTTGCCGTACTCGCCCTTGGCGTTCTGCGCCTTGTTCTGTGCCAAGTCGGCCTTCTCGGTGGCCTTGTCGTCCACCTTGGCCAGGTCCACGAGCTTGCCCACGTCGCCGTTCAGCTTGCCCACCTTGGTCTGCGGCACGAGCTCGTACTCCGCGTCGGGGTGCGGCCGCATCTCCTGTGCCACCATGAACATGCATAGCCCGAACAACACGAGCATGATGATGTAGCCTGTCAACTTGCGCGAGTTTGTGAGGAACACCAGCCGCGGCATCTTCTCGTATGCGGACCCTCGTTTGTTGGGCTTCATGTAGTAGGGCCGGGGGAGGCCGTTGTTTTTGTACGAGCCTTGCATGCGGATGTGTTGGGGTGAATGAGAAAGGTTCGGTATTTGATCCTGAAATGTTCGCACCGCTCGTGGCAGGCGTGCAAGGCGGCGCAGAATAGCGTGTCTGCACGAGCGGCCAAGGCCCAGCGCGTCTTGCAGGGCGAAGATTCATCTCGCGCCCACTCGCCCACTTTTGGGGCCGCGTCCTGCCTCCGGGGCACCGGTGCCTTGCCCGCGCCCAGTCTAGGCGGCGCGAATTAGCTCGGTAGCGGCTGAGCCGGGCCGGAAGAGGGCCGTAGCCGTGGGTGGCAGGCGGATTTGCTTCAAACGGCCGCGCTTGCGTGCGGCGAGCAGGCGGATCTTCGTTCTGCCTCATATTGTGTCGATCGATTGTGCCTATTGACGCGCTGCTGGTCTATCGATTACGAGGCGCGGCGCCAATTTCACCGTCGTCCACCTAAGCCACTGCCCCCAACAGCCCATACTCAGTACTCTACTGTTGGCACTCACACTTCGTACTGGCACTTCGTACACTTCGTTCTGTTTGCTTCGTGCTCTACCGGTGCATGCCTTCTTCTGAGCACTGCCAATGCTCTTACTCTGCTAATGCCATGCGATTATACTGTGCGCACCATTGATTATACCGCGCGCACCATTGGCCCGGCCTCCGCTCCCATGGGCTATCTCTCCGAAATCACCAAACTTACCGCAGTGTGTTAACGTACCGATTATTCTATATTATACTATGGGTGTGGGGCGAGAATGGGAGAGGAGGGTCAGGAATGGGGTAGGGTGGGCACTCTCTGCCAATGTATGTCCAGCCATATTCGCGAGCTTTTTGCACCCACCACCATGCACCGCCTCACGCTCTTGGCCCTCTTGGCCCTCGCCCTAGCCACCCCGCCTGCGTGCTTTCTCTCCTGTACCAACGAGGTGGCCCACCGCTGCGGCGGCCAGGCCAACCTCCTGTGCATCTGTGCCGCAAACGACGCCCTCCAGGGCTGCTTGGTCGACATCTGCCCGTACGGCAACTTCGAGAGCGCCCGAGACCACTTCTGGGGCACATGCCGCGAGCACAGTTTGCCCATCGGCTCTGATCTGGGCGTGTACGCCAAGCCCACGGCCAGTCCGCTCGACTCACGACAATGGGAACAGACCGGGGCCGACGCCATGCACTACATCGTGCAGCGGCCCGCCATGGCTAACCAGGAGGCCAGCCGGATTGCAGCCGGGTCGGATCCAGAGAGACAGCGGCCTGCAATCCATCGTGGCCGGCCCCAAGAGGCACCTCCTGTCTATCCAGGCGAGTGACTGAATCATTTTGTGACTAGAATCATCGTGTGACTGGGAAATTTGAAGGGACATGGGCCTAGATCATGAGCTTCGCCTGCTTGGCGTCCATGAGCACGCTTTTCACCTCGTTGCGGGGCACGCTGACCAAGCCAAGTTCTCTGGTGTGGAGCTCACTGTTGAGCTTGCCGGGCGCCGTCTCAAACACGTTGGAGAGAAGCAAATTACCAAAAGGGTCAACCACCGTGAGCACGCCGTCAAGCTGCCGTCCGTCCGCGGTTTTGATCCGCAAGGTGCTGCCGATGTACTGTTGAACCATTGGTTTCGCTGTACTGCACGCACGCAGTGGTATACATCGGGTGGCCGTCAGAACTCCATCATTCAGTAACCGGTGATTCGAAAGCAATTGTAGTCTCTGTGCCCTAGGGCCTTGAGATTCCTTCCCATTCTGAGTGGTTCAGCCTACGTGCTACCTGAGCGATCTCACTGCTAAGCTCTCTTAGTGTAGACAGTGAGCTAGTAAATTCGAGACCTTGAAACACCTGGAATGAACCTGAAATGCACCTGTGATGCTCCTAATGCCACCCCGAGGGGGACTACTCGGAATTGGTAGTTTCCACCACTGGCATCATCACGCGTTACCCGCCCGAGCAGCTGCTATATAAGTCGCAGCATTTCCATTTTTCAACCTCAACATCAATCGCAGCTCCGAGCTCTGCAAAGTCCGTCGCAACGATCAGTATTGTGACGGGTGGGGCAAGTACCGGGCATAAGCGTAGAGTAAAAGCACGTTGCTGGGCGCCTGGCGTTGACCTGAATATGAGACGTTGGGAATCAGTTGTGGCTACATATGTAACGAATCACCTCTAGGGATTCTTCAAGGAATTCTTCTTCAAGGGATACTCTTCTAGTGCTTCTTCGGTATAGTGAGCACGCACATTAACATTGTCACCTGCCACCAGCTGTTGACGTGCCCTCACTCTTGACGATACGTGCAAGTCTTTTCTCGCGCACTACATGTTCGTCCTCAATGAGCTAGAGACGATACGTGTTGAGTACGAGACCTACTTTCCGCACATCCGGCTCGTGTCTTCGGCCGATCCGTATCTACTGATCGTCACCAAGGAAGGTACGCTGCTAACAATAAGCGTCAGTGAAAGTGGATGGTATCTACCTGAGAAGAGCTGCTTCTACCAGACTTTCGAGGCCTTAATGGACACGAAGTCGCCGGCATTCCGTGCCTCGTTCGCCAACGATCTTGCGAGCAAACTTTCCTTGTTGGCCCAAAGCTCGAACGTTTCGAGCTCGTCAACTGAAGGAGAATCAGAGTAGCATATTTACAATCGTCGCTAATCAAAGTAGTCCAGCTTCGTGTCCCAGCTTCGGTCGCAGATTCGGTCCCGCTTCAGTCTCAGCGTCATATCTCATCTATGTCCATTATATATACAAGAGCTATTTCTGCTGCTTCTTCTTCTCCTTTCTCAAGAACCCCTCCACGTCGCCCACGTCGTACCTCGTGTTTCTGATGTAGTACTGCTTGGTTCTGTGCAAGTACTCCTTAGGCTTGTGAAGAAGCTCGATGTTTCTGATGTTGGGGTTGTACAACGGGATTCTCACCTCGCATCCGAGCTTGGTGATTCTGTTTCTGATCAAGATGTTGGTGCCCACGTTGTTCTGGCCTCTTTTGATGGCAACGATCTGGCCCGTAACGTCCGTACGGTCGAGATACGTAACCTTGATGATGTCGCCCGCGCGCAACCCCTCGCCACGCTTGACCAATGCTCTTCTCTTTCCGGTGGGGTCGTACTTCTGAAGAAGCTGCTTCTGAAGGAACTTCATGATGTTTTCGCCGCCTCTCTTTTTGGGAAGAGGCTCGAACACGGCGGGAACAGTAGAGGTACTGAGAGTCCTCACGGCCGCGAACACCCCCTGGGTCTGCCTCACCAAGTTACGAAACATGTAGTCGCTAGAATTTTTCTTCCGCGGTGTGCAGGATGTTGGAGTATGGAGAGTCTCCACCAACGATCAAAAGTATTAATGCTTTATACCTATATGCATGAGAGTATACACCGTGTAGCCTAGAAGCGCGGCCGTCTTTGTCTGGCCGTGAACTTCGAATCATGTGCCACCTTGCGCCCCCTGCGCCTCATGGTTTCCTTCTTTCTGTTGATGTATGATTTCCTCGTCTCCAACTTCTTCTTCATCTTGCTGCTCAACTTCTTGGTTTCGGGTGCCTCCATGGTGGCGCCAGCCAAGTTTAAGTTCCGGTCAGCCTGGCCCGCTGTGAGCACCAAATAGTGTTTCTTGTTTCTCTTGGATTCAGGGTCGTCGATGACGAGACCTCCGGCAAAACCGGCAACCTTGGCACACTCCATGATCAACTGTGTTTGGTTGTCATTCATGGGGTAAAATTGAGCCACAAACTTGCCGCCTCTCCTCATGGAGGCGTACAAGGAGTTGAAGAAGCGCAAGGTTCTCTTCTTGGGGTCCACGCCGGATGTGTCCGCATTACACAACCACTGGATCACAGAAATAGAAATGGCGGCGTCAAAAGTGCCTGCTCTGAAGGGAATGCCATTACCCAAATCGGCCAAGAAGAGGTCTCCTTCGACCTCTCTGTCTAATGCAGACGCCAACATGCTTGGCGCAATATCCATCCCTATCCAGTTGTAACCCTCCTCTGTAAGAATCTCTCCCGAGAGTCCGGAACCACAACCCAAATCAAGGAGAAAATGGGGCTGGTCTGTGTCCAAGTTCAATAGCTCGAGCGCTCGAAGCGTCATTTTTGCCTGGATGTGTTGCACACGTGTGGAAGAGGTGTATTTGTGTGATTCTGAGTCATTGTAGAACACCTCAGGGGGTGCGATCTCTTCTGGTCTAGACATATTGGGGTAAGGGTTGTACGAGATGAGGTTGAAAAAGATAGTAAGCGTGCAGGACCTTGAGATCCGTCTCGCAGCCAAGCACTGATAAAGCGAGTAGAATGGTGCGACTTAAGGATATGGTAAGCTATACTATTTGTGTCTAATTGAACAATTTTAAGATATGAGTGCTAGTAAACAAGGTAGAGGGTGCAAATGATTGCGGGCCCAGTCACGAAACCGAACCAGCAGATGACGTTGCCCAACACCTTCTTGTCCCGCATGAATTTGGACTGGGACATCATCGCCAAGGGAATCTGACTCATCTGAAACAAGAACAAAAACCCACGCCAGCGTTCGAACACGACGTACATCACCACCTCATGTACTATGCTCGAAATGAGAAACGTCGCGAGCACGGCCCAACCTTTAGGCAACGAGAATGCACTGATGGACGAGTAGTATACGTGGCGGAGCAAGAACCGGTGCACGGGCTTGTTCCAGAGCCGCAGGAAGTCCGACCAGTCGACGCAGGACCACCAGGGCCCGTAGAAGTCGCGATCGGCGAACTTACTGAGCTCTGCTATCAAATTGAGGATGGTGTCCCAGATGAGATAGAAGACGAACAAGTACTCCATCATGAGTGGCGGGATCAAGTCCACAAGAGTGAGGAGGTAGAAGATCAGGCGGTCGTGTACACTCATAGGCGTGTTTCTAGCCTTGTTGCACTCTATGACCTTGGGGTAGATTGTGTGCTCTGCGACGAGAAGCATCAAGAAAATGACACCAATCATGGCGCAGGTTTTCTCAAAGACGTAGGACCACAGGATGCGTTTCGTGCGGGAATACACGAGCGAATACAGCACCGTAGGGAACATGGTGTAGTCGAAGAAATTCTTGACGGTGATGTTGCTCGGGAACTTGACCACTTTCTCGCACAACTCGAACAGCGTCATCTCAAGCACACCGTTCACCTGCGCGTCCTCGAGCTGTTGTGACTGATGAAGTAGCTCGAACTTGCAGAAAGCAATCGAGTCTTGAAGTAGCTTCTTGGTACCTTCGGGGGAGAACCCCTTAGGAAGCGTAAAAGACTCGCCATAGAGCTTTGCCAAATAGCCTTCAGAGAATTGAAGCTCGCGAAGCACCTTCCAAAGGTACCCGTTGTAGAAGGCGTACGAGTGCATCTTCATGAGGAACACAAACATGTGCAACACCAAGAACACGCGGCCGATCCACTGGTCGCTAACAACGATATTACTGATGACGTAGAACCAGAATACAGTAAAAGCGGCTTCGTATGCTGACAGAAGGGCTCTTCCCGTGCGGCGCCATTGGATCCAGCCCTTGGCACAGGCAACCTGGATAAAGTAGGGCACGTAGATCGAAACATACATGGCCGCGTCCGTCAAGGCAATCTTGTAGAGGCCAGTGGAAAAGATCACGAACACTGGAGCCTCCCAAATCACCAACAGTTCCGAAAAGATGGCATGCACAAAGTTCTTCAAAAGCAAAAACCCCACACTGAGCCAGAAGAGGATATAGAAGCCGAAAAACAGCGAGTTTTTGAAGCTTGGCGAATCAAAGATGGTGTAGGCCACCAATGGCGAAGCAGCGTCAGCGTAGTTGGACTTGAAGTTGCCATTGGCTCTCTTGCTCCGGCTCTCTCGCTTCAAGGTGTCTTGCTCAATGCTGGTGAAGGTGGTCTCTATCTGCACCTGGTCTATGTTTTTCTTCTTGTGGCTCGCCCGTCTGCGCAAGCTCTCGCGCCGGGAAACTTTCTCTTCCTTGTTCTGGACCTTCCGTTCTGGTCCGTCAGATTCGTTGCTCAGGGCCGGGTCCTCTGGGACCAATGGCTTGCGGGCACTCATGCGCGAGATGCGGGTGAGGTTCATTTCTGACGACGACGCCATCTCGATTGTGACCTTATATATGGAAAGCGGGCTGCAAAAGAGAAGGTTAAAGGTAGAGTTGAGGGCGACTGTATGTCGGCACGGATAAGGTGCCCCGGCCGATGGGCTCGGACATTATTATATCCGCGATCTACGCCAAATTCAATGCTAAGAAATTTACCGGAATATTCGGCAGGTCATAGATTCGATAGACTATTTTAGACGAATTGAGTAGACATCGGCGTTCAGGACCATTCGTTGAGTCCTGTCAAAGTGATTTAACATTCTATAGTGAGAGCAGAGGAAGTCGGCCAAGTCGGCCAACAAATCGGCAGACAAGCAGGTGTTAATTGGACGGTGAAGCAGGCTGATGTCTTGTGCAGCACGATGTAAACTTTCCGTCTTGAGAGTGCGTGAACATTCTATGATCAAGTCACGAATCGGTGTCAGATGCCAGCCGGACTATGCTCCAGCTCACAGAAAGAATGCTTGGCGTCAAAGTAGGCTGTCACTCCTTTCTTTCGAGCATCTTCGCACATGATTCCAGTTGCAGCCGCCTCAACGTCTGGTACTTTGAAGCCCCAGTTGCAGCCAATTGTAGACCTTCTGTAATGGCTGTGTGTATCGTTGATTGCGTGTATCTGTGGCCATGCCTGCTATTTACATCATCTGTACACTCTCTCAAACGGACGGGTGTCGTTGAAACACGACGTCCACACCGTGTCCACCACCTTCTCCGCCTCTTCGGGCCCAGAGCACTTCGGGTTCGCAGACACCGAAAGAACCGCGCGGCGGCGGATGCAGCTCTCAAACTTCTTGCCAAAGTTCCCGAGGCCCGTCTTGCGGATCTCGTTCATGATGCGGCACTCTCCGCTGAGCATGCTGGCCCGGATCTCCGTGCAAGCGTGGTGACGCAAGTTGGTCAAGTCCACGTTGAACTTCAAGTGGTCGTACGCGTGCACCAACTCGTGCGTCAAGACGTCCTCGAGCTGCCACTTGCTCTGGAGCCAGTTCGAACAAAGTAGAATGCCCATGTCTGGATGGAAGCCTCCGCCTTTGAGGTCGTCGCACATGTCACACGTGATGTTGGCCGTGCTCAAGTTGCCGCCCAACTTCTTGATGTGGCCCATCATGAACGTCACCGACGGCGAGTAGCGGAGCATCCAGTCTCGGTACTCGATGCACTTGTCGCAGTTATTGGGGAAGTGCTTGGCCCGGTAGTCGTGCTCGAACTGGGCGTTCTCGGCGTCCGTGGCACCTAGACCAGTTCGGTAAGCGAGAGACCTGCGCCACCACTCGAAGCCCGAGAGTTTTTCGGGCGGCGACGTCGTGAGCTCTTCTTTGGAGTTCATGTTGGTGGTCGATCCATGCAGGCATCGTGAAATGACCACCACCTGCCCATCTGGACCGTTGAAATCTCTGTTTCTGTTGTTACGATAAGGTAGCTCAGTCAAGCTCTAGATTTCAAGCTATAGTGTTCAAGCTCTAGTGTTCAAGCTCTAGAGTTCAAGCTCTAGTGTTTAGGCTCTGGGTTCTGGGCTTTTAGTAGATGGACGCATAGGTTCTACTTCTATTTGAGTCTGACTTGGCCCGTACTATAGCCCATCTTCTCTCTCCGCTCGTCCTCTCTAATCCGTTCTTTTATTATTCGGCCTACTCTGCTAATATGGCTGCGTGTTCGCCAGTATCAGCAGGTTTGATGCTCATCGCTTCGTACAGTACTCAAACTCATCAGTATGGTCTCCAACATCTGGGTTGCCGCGGCGGACAACGAGATCGAGGTGGTCGAGAACCACATTAACTCCGGCAACTTCTCAGCAAACTCAAAGGACCCCAACGGGTACACCCCCATCCACGCTGCTGCCTCGTACGGCCATCTTGACTTGTTGAAGTTGTTGATCAGCAAAGGCGGCGACATCAACATCCAAGACAACGAAGGCGACACGCCCTTGCACCACGTGGAGGAGTTGAGCGTGGCTAAGTTCTTGGTCGAGGAGCTCAAGGCGGACAACAAGCTCAAGAACGGGGAGGGCCAAACGGCTGCGGACTTCGTTGAAGAGGAGGGCGAGTTCCCCGAGTTGGCGCAGTACTTGCGTTCGTTGGACCACGAGAGCTCGACTTCCGTGCTAGAAAACTTGCCATCTCCTGGAATTGTCGATGGACACCAAATCCGCTACACCATGGAGCCCGACCAGGGCGAAATGGACGACGAGCGCAGAAAACAGCTTGAGGCAATCGTCAACAGCGAGAACCCAGAGGCTGCGCTCCGGGAGATGGTGACTGCTGCCGTTAAAGAGGGATTGGCCAACTACAGAGGAGAGGAGCCCTCCGCCAAGAGAAGCCGCGACACTTGAGCATGGCAAACGACTCGAAATCGTACAACTAGATGATTCACTTGGAACGGTGAGAAATACCATCTGGATCGGTGAGGAATCTACTTGGATCGGTGAAGAATCCATTTGGATCGGTGAAAAGTCCACTTCAATCGGTGAAGGGACCTCTGGTGGATGGTGGAGGAATGCACACGCAACACTGTCTACGTGCATTGCATGGCTAGACGCAAGAACTCAATGGATAAATAGTAATAGAAGCTAAACGATAGACAATTCGGCAGCTACATGTCGTTCCACGCTCTTTCAAGAATCCAAGAGATTCCATGAAATCCGTTCGCTTCATGAAAAGATGTGACCGAAACGACACGATCAAACCTCATCTCTTCAAGATCAAGTTGACTATGTCGAATTTGCTATGTGATCGACTTGAGTTTACTCAGTTCTTCGGACTTTCGTCGCTTCCCCCACCGTTGTACTGCACAGTGGGGCTCACTCTCGTCGACTGAAATTCTAATCGACGCCCCACTTCTACAACTGTGAGCAAGATGTTGGACTACATTGTCGACTACTTCAAAAACGGCCCATCCAATGCGGACGGAACTACATTGTATGTGAGCATCAACTGCAAAACTCGCAGGTTTGGCACCAGACACCCCCACTAACACCTTTAGCAAGACGTTCCATATGCATACTGCCGACGAATTGTCTGCCATGACGTTGTTCCAGCGTCTCAAAACTGCAGACTGGAGATTGGAGCTCTTCACCATCGTCTTCACGCTTGTGTTTGTGATCTTCTACAAGGCAGGCGACTTGTACAACTACAGCAAGGTGTCTGCCTTCCTCGGCGGGGTCAAGGACGTTTTCGAGAAGAACTTCTACTTGTACGGCGTCGGCAACGGCAAATTGTACGTGAAGGACAGCTCTGAAAGCTACTCCTCGTACGCCACTGGCCGCGAGAACATCGCCAAGGTCAACTTGAACTTCCGCTTGGCCCCCAGACAAAACGTCCTCATCTGGATCATGGAGAGTCTCTTCGGCTACTTCACCGAGTCTGTTCCTGTTCCAGAGGACAGAGTGGAAATCGTGATTCACCCATCTGCGGACTACGAGAACTTCGTCTCTGCCGTTGTCTCGAAGAATGGCATGAACGACTACAGAAAAGCTAACTACTACTTGTCTTTGACCAGAACCACCGACTCGCCTCTATTGCCCGAGTCGTTTGTGTTCATGAGTGAGTCCAACGAGTTCCAGGAGAAGACGTTCACCACCAAGTTTGCCGACTCGTTGACGTTGTCCATGGCAAACTTCTTGAGATTTGTTGCGTTCACCGACCAGCCCGTCGAGAGACCAGAGGCTCTTCGTGACTTGCTCCCTCAGAAGAGAATTGTCATCTCTCTCAAGTTGGTCACCGGCAAGGAGGAGTTGGCCCAGATTTCCAACGTGCTTGCTGCTGTGTTCGACATTGTCGACCAGATTGCCAACAACGAGATCACCTTCAAGCCTGAGGCCTCGAGAAAGATTGTGAAGGCCAGAGAGGCCGAGATCGCGAAGATCAAGAAGGTCGAGGAGGTTGCCAGACAGGAGGAGTTGGCGGAGGAGAAGGCCAAGTTGAAGAGACAGGAGAGAGACGAGCTCAGAAGCTTGTCCAGAGACGAGCAGTTGAAGGCGGAAAAGAAGGCGCAGGAGAAAAAGCAGAAGAAGATGCAGAAGAAGATGAGAGTGAAAATGTAAACGGACATAAACCCAACCTTTTATAGCAATAGCCCTAATCTATAGTTTTCCCGTTAGTCTCCATCCACGCCCCACCGGCGTGCTGAACAGCTCGACAATCCCTGCTCCACGTGCCTCGGCCAACATCCACAACAAGTCATACCCATAAAACGGTTTGCGGAAGTTGCTCATGTTCTTGCCCTCCCACTTGTCAAACAACGCCTCCTCCAACATCTCCTTGTACTTTGGTTTACCCAACGTCTTGACCAACCACGCCCGGCCGGCATTGATCATCTTGAGAAACGTGCCACACCGCGGGTACGCAATGGAATACTGGTGCACGTCAATCTCATTGTGGTGATTCGAGGTTAGTGTGAGAAAGCCAGACTTGACCAACACCGTGAGGTCTGGCGCAGAAAAGTCGTTGTTCGTGACAAAAAGCGCTGTCGGGTTATCCCGCACAAATGAGCTGAACTTGTTGAGAGTAGCTGTAGTGTTGTCGCTGCCAAGTGTGGCCGCGATCTCATGCAAGTACAGCTCCGCTTTCACCACCACCTCTGTGTTCTCGTAGCCATAAGTCACTTTTTGGAACACGTCACCCTTGCCGTTTCTCAGAATGACAGGCTGCGCATTCGTGATGACGAACTTGCGAATGAGACCTTCTCGTACGCAGAGCTCTAGACTTCGGTCAACGAAAGTATGGCCCTTGCTGTCATACATTGTATAGAGTTGGTTCACCGTCAACATGCCGCCTCGTGGGAGCTGCTGCTCTCTATACTTGATAATATCCGCTTTCGTTTCCATAGCTAGCCCCCTTAACAGAAACAAGAGGTCCGAAGGCACTTGACAATTGCTTTTGGCTTCTCTAGAGTGATGCCTCGAGTGGAAAGCAGTCTGCTCTGCCCATTGATTCCGCACTACCGTATCGATGGCGTCCACTATAGTGGACGAACCTTGTAGTTCAAAGTCCATTTCGATGTTGTGGTGGAGAACTTCCAACTTCTCTTCCGCGTCGCCTTTCTCCTCGCTGACATTCTTCTTTGGCGCATGTTTCGGTTTGAGTGGAGAAAGCGGAGATTTCTTGGATGCCCCTGGCTTCTTGATTTTCGACAGGTTCGCCGCAGTGAATCTAAGGCTCATAAGAGTGGGTGCAAACAGGTAGTTGCCGTTATCTCTACACAGGCAGATCGGCCGTGATGACGCATTCTTCCCGAAACGAAGCTCACGAGATTGGCAATAAGACTTGACTTTCCAAATGTTCTGATGTAGATCGGTACACATCATGAGATTCTAGTCCTCGTCAATAAAATTCTACGGCTTCTCGCCGAAATCCTCGTTCATCAGAAATCTCGCTTTCATGCAACACGCCATCACCAATAGCTTGCTCCATCAATATCTTCTCTAATACCTGTTTCTTGACTATTTACATATCTATTGAACCCTGAGGTTCTTTTTGAGACTGCCCACTTCTCCGGGAGCCGTGAAAGTCCACGAGTATTGGCCAACGGAAGCAATCTCATCGAGCGCATTTCCGTCTCCTTGTCTCACCTTAAGCATAGAAACAGGAACTTCTATACCAGTGACGCTGAAAACCGTGCTTGCAAGGGTTTCTTTCGTCACAGGAAGTTTGACATTCTGCAATGTGTAGGTCGCAGGAAGAGACTCATCCAACTCGGCCAACGAGTAAGACGCAGTCGAGGCTTCAGTCTGGAAAGTCTCAGGCGTAGTCGCCGCCTTGCTTCTGCTCATACGCATGCTAGAAAACATGCTGGACAACTCATCAAGAGACATAGCTGGCGTTTCGTCCTTGGACGCTGGGACAACTTCCGCGTTCACTTCAGCCGCAGGCTTTTCGGCCTCAACGGCAACTCTCTTCTCTACCACAGGAATGCGAGGGCCCAGTTCTTTGGTGACGTAGCATGCCTTGTTGTCAACATGCAAAAAGTTTCTCATGAATGCTGGCTTGACTCTGACAAGCTGTCCGGCAACGCCCAAAGGAGCGTAGTCCTTCAACAACTGGACTGTGATCTTCCTGCTCTTGCTCGAGACATGCCTCGTGAACTGTCTGGCAACGCCTGACCTGGCCAACATGTTGAACTTTGATAGTGTGGGCCGAAAAATTCTGCCTGTATCGGTGTACGGATGCAAACTACTTCTTAGAGCCCTCCACCGTTCACAAAACTAACCAAAAGGGGATTAATAGTTGATTCACTTTAGATCAGCAACAGCTTTCGAATTCGAGAAGACTACTTTTTTTTTTTGTTTAGCATTTTGCGTGTCTTACATACTCATCGCACCTCATCTCACTCGCAGCCATGCCAGAGTTGTGCTCTGTTTGCCTAGAACAGGACTCCAAATACACGTGCCCGGCGTGTGACACGAAAACATGTTCGGTAGAATGTGTCAAGAGGCACAAGCTTCGAACAGAGTGCAGCGGCCAGATTGACCCCACGCAGTTCATCGCCAACAAAGAGCTCGCCTCGAGCCAAACCTTGGTCAACCGAGACTACAACTACCTTCTCAACTTTGAGCGGAAAATCCAGCTTGGGAAGACCGATGTGAAGTCCAACGCAGGTGGCTTGTTCAAGCGCACGTACAACTCCGGCCGAAACGTCAAGAGACAGAGACCTAATGAAGCTGTCGATCCCAGGAGAGCGCAGGTGAACGAGGTCTTTCCGAACAACCCTCAGACATCCATAAAGAGAGAGAACACTCTCGTCATTCACGTTTCTCCGGGCATGAGTCGAGCAACGCAGAACAAGACCGGCTATGACAAGAAGTCCGGCTGTTTCACGTGGACAGTGGAGTGGCAGCCGGTCGACAAAGAAGGCCAAGCTGGAGAAAGCTTCATCAGCTACAGATTGAAGGAGTCGTTGCCATTGAAGGATAGCGTACCACTCAACGTGTTGGAAAAGAGCCTTGGCTCGGCCGACCTCAAGCCCGATGACTTATTTTTCTACCTCCACAACTGCATCAATACGTCCTCTAAAGTACATTCGTTGATTAGGCTTGACCCGAATGCCTCTCTCTCTGCAGCATTGAAGGACAAGGTGGTGCTCGAGTACCCAAAAATTTGCATAACGTTAGCATCAGATGTGTGGGAAGAGTACGTCCAGACGCAGGGCGACGCCTATGGATTAGTCGAAACGTCGTCTGAGTCTGAGTCTGATTCAGAAAGCAGCTCCGACTCCGATTCTTCAGAGTCAGACTCTGGTTCAGATTCCGACGACGCACCAGAAGAACTGTCGTCAAGGCCTCCCACCTTGCCCCCTTCCTTTGCTACCGAGACAACATCTGGTGATCCCATCGACAACACAGCTGCCGATCCCAAGATTGTTATCGACACAGCCGGCGATGACTTCGAAAAGGACCTACCATCTGCATAGCATTAACTCGCATAGATAGCATAACCAATAGAGCTCAATGTAAGACTACAAGTTGAAAGTAACAGGTCACTTCAAATCACAAAGAACTTTTGTAGTGAACATTCTCACAGAATATCGTCTTGTCTGAGTGATTGGTGTCAGTGCGGTGTATTAGATTCGGTGCATCAGCGCGAACGGTCCATCGCATCTCATCTCATGAACGTCTTCCGAAAACCACAGGACAACGAGCGGAATCTCCATGCGTCGCTTTACGTGGGAAACCTCGACGCGCAAGTTTCGGAACCGCTTCTTTATGAGCTTTTTATCCAAGTCGGGCCGGTCAAGCTGCTAAACCTTCCCAAAGACCGAATTCTGCGAGAGCACCAAGGCTTTGGGTTTGTCGAGTTTCGAACTGTCGAGGACGCCGAGTATGCATTGAACATTCTACGAGGCATCAGGCTTTTTGGCCGCCTAGTCAAGATGAAGAAAACCGACCCTCAGAGCTCCAGCACGCCCACTGTTGAGACAGCAGCAAGACCCAAGATGAGCGTGGGCGCCCGTCTATTCATCAACAACTTGAACGACTTGGTGGACGAAAACTACTTGCTTGAGACGTTCTCCAAGTTCGGCGAATTGCTTGAGAAACCCACCATCTCGCGTGACGAGACAGGCAAGTCCAAGGGCCACGGATTCATTGAGTACGTGGACTTTGAGAGCAGTGACCGTGCCCTCGAGCAGATGGACGGGTCTATTCTCATGAACAATAAAGTAGCGTTGCAGTACGCTTACAAAGAAGGCTTGGAGCACAAGAAGATGCGGCACGGCGACCTGGCCGAGCGACTTCTCTCGCTGCAGGGCAAGCAGAACTTGAAGGTGGGCAAGAAGAATAAGCTGCGGCGCAGATGAACTTCTTTGCTACATGGCAAGAGCTCACAGCATCTTACCATCCTCCTTATCATCCGACCTTATCATCCCACGTTCATCTACCGTTCATCCTTCCCGACCCTGTCCTTTCATCCTCTTGCCCGATCGAGATGTCCAGATCAAGCGTCCGCTCCCCGATCTAGACGCCATTTCATATCATGCATATTGAAGTTCGCTGACTATATCAGTTCAGTGTGCACAATGGCTTTGAGAGTGAGGTTCTCATGGCAGCGACTTGTCATCTACGACAAAATAGGTCCATTTCATGTCATGGTATACTTGTCAAGTGCGGCTGAACCTCTAAACGGTGCCACAATAGCACTGAACTCGATTGTGGGTGTGGCTTGCTATAACCACCCTGCATCGGGCGATTACTAATTCTTAGAAAGTTCGCACTATAAGTATGCTTCGAGTCTTGACATCAACAGCCATTGTGAATCGAAAAGCCGCTTTTCGAACAGGATTACCTTCAAGAGCCCGATTCATTCAACGTCTCTCCCAAATGTCGCTCCCAAAAACCCAATATGTTGCACTCGTGAACGAGGTTTCTGAGTCTCCCGATGCTATCCAGTACGCAGAGGTGGAAACGCCTCAGATCACCGATCCGCTTGACGTGATCATCAAGAACAAGTACGCAGGAGTCAACTTCATCGAAGCGTATTTCAGGAAGGGTATTTACCCCGCCCAATACCCCTTCATCTTTGGCCGCGAAGCATCTGGGGTAGTTGCTGCAGTTGGCGACAAGGTCACCAACTTCAAGGTGGGCGACAAGGTTGCGTATCTTTCGCCGAAGACGTTTGCTCAGTACACCAAGGTGTCGCTGAACCTCGTCCAGGTGCGTGTTTTGCCTGAAGACACCACCGAAGCCCAGTTAGAGGAGTGGGGAGGCATCCTCCTTCAAGGCATTACTGCCGTGTCGTTGGCTACTGAGTCCTACGAGGTGAAGAAAGGTGACTTTGTGCTTGTTTGGGCAGCTGCAGGCGGCGTGGGCCAGATTTTGACGAAGTACACCGCTTCTCTTGGAGCTCGGGTCATTGCGGTGGCCTCGACTGACGACAAGTTGGCCATTGCGAAGGACTTGGGCGCCGAATTTTTGGTCAAGCAGAGCGAAGACGTGCCGGCGAAAGTGGCGGAGATCACCAATGGCGCGGGTGTGGCTGTGTCCTTCGACGGTGTTGGAAAAGACACCTTTGAGGCTTCGTTTGAGTCATTGGCCAGAAAGGGCACTTTGGTCAGCTATGGAAACGCCAGTGGCGTCGTTCCACCCTTCTCGATCGGCAGATTGAGTCTGAAGAACTTGAAGATTCTCCGCCCCACCATGTTCAACTACGTCACCACTGCCGAGGAGTGGAAGAAGTACACAGACATCTTGCTCAAGTCCTTGCAGAACAACACCATCGACATCACCATCAGCAAGACGTACCCCTTGTCCGAGTACAAGCAGGCTGCAAAGGATTTGGAGGGGAGAAAGACGACGGGCAAGTTGGTTCTCGCCATTCCTCAGTAGATGCTCCTAGACTAGATTCCTAGAAGTTCACCGAATACAGTTTTGGCCGTTACTTACCTTTTATTCTATAAACGTGGGCGCGAGTGCTCGTATTTCAACAAGTCCTGTGGGGTCACCACGCCGTAAACCAAGTTACCCTCACCGTTGGTGATGATCGCGAAGTAGTTGCCCGAGTTGAAGAACTTGGCCAAGCGTTCTAGCGGAGTCAACGGCGTCAAAACCTCGTAGTGCTTGCCGCCAGAAGGTCTGGGCTTGAGGATTTTCGAGTTCAACTGTGTGCTGGATGGAGCCTGAACCGACGTCTTCTCGTATCTCTCGCGGGCTTTTTGGCTGAACCAAAGCATGTAGTTGACAGTCACGGGCTTGAGGAACGAGTTGCGGAGCTTGTCGGGGCTCTGCTGCAACGCCTCTACGTTCAAGACCCCAAGGAGCCTTTTGTTCGTTTCATGGATTACGGGCAAGAACGAGAACTCGTTTTCGAACGCAACCTGGAACGCTTTCTGCAAGGGCGTGGAGGGGTTGATGGAAATGGCCGGCCTGATGTCCAAGTCCTCAATGGTGGCACCACGGTAGTCAACGGTGTGGAAGAGCTGAGGGTTCATGATGATTTTCGCGGTCAGGTGCACCCATAGACTGAATAGACAGACTTACAGTGAAGCCAGACAGTATGAGGGAGGTCAAAATAAACGGACCGTTGCGGCAACTAGAATGGATCGAGTTCGTAGTCCATATTCAAACTTAGATTTGCTTTCCATAGCATGCTCGATCCGAATATGGCTCTTCACACCTGAAGTCAAGGTGTTACTCGTACAGCGCTCTTAGACTGCTGCTGCTCGTATGTATCGATACACATATGTTTCATGCCCGTGTGTGTCCGTGTTTGTTCCTTTGTGTCGATGAGCAGGCGAGTTGGAGCTATTGCTGATCAGGACAATTTGCACCCAAAGCGCGATGTCTCGCACCGATGTCATAGCCAAAGATCGTAGTCACAGATCGTTCAACCATACGTATACAAACCAGACGTGTCTTGACTCGTGAACCACGTACCGAATCATGTAACGCATGCGACTACGCACCTCTCATGCCATAACCTTCATTACCAATATAGATGGACGGTGGTACCGTCATTAAATACCTCTGTCATTAACCGCTAGGCCGCCTCCGCCGAGCGAGACTGCCCGCCGCGTCGCTCCTCGTTCACCCCGCCCTCCTCGCGCACTGAGCGCCTCCACACGTCCTCGTCGTTCACATCAAGCACCCCGATCCGCATGGTGGCCAACAAGTTCACCGCCGCCGTCAGGTGCCCATACACGCCTCCGTAGAACGCTCGGGTGGCGTCCTTGCCGTGCAGCGCCATGAGAAGCGGCAAGCCGCCCGGGTGCTGGTCCATGAACGGCGTGATGTCGTGGATGATGCCCTGGATGACGATGTAGAGGCGGTCCGTCGCGGACGCACTGAGGCGGCGGAACTCGCGCGTGGTGACGCGCGGGAGCTTCGAGAGCGGCGTGCCCCAGTCGAGCTGCGAGCGCATGCGGTTGAGCACCTGCTGCTGCTGCTGGATGCGCAACTGCGTCACCAAGTTCTTGGGCGTGGTGGCCAAGTCCGACACCATGCGCACGCGTGCCAACAGCCAGAGAAACCACTTGGCCGGGTCGAACGCCCACACCAGCTGCGACCCGCGGTAGTCGTGCGGGAACTCGTGGTGGTAGTTCTGCTGCGCGTTGCCGTACGTGAGCACGGCCACGAGCGGGTTGAGGCAGTTGGACAGCGTGTTCTTGTCGCTGAACGGCTGCGACGGCACCGTCACCAGGAGCCGCGAGTGGCACACGGACTCGGCCGCGAACACCAGCTGCTGGCACGCGAACATGCGGAGCACGCCGGGGAACACGACGCCGTGCACCCAGGTGTCGCCGCACACGACGGCGGCGCACGCGGGGAGCACGAGCGACGACGCAATGAAAAAGAGCCAGTAGAGCGGCTCCTGCCACAAGACCCACGCCAAGTTGCCGCGCCCGCGGCCGGGCCTCGCACCCACGTCACCCAGCCAATCACCCTGCCCGTCACCCAGTCTGTCAGCCAGCCCGTCACCCAAGCCTTCACCCAAGCCTTCACCCACGCCGTCCGCATAACCGGCCAAGCCGTCCGCTATGCCGCTCGCGTCCTCGCTGACACCATTGTGAATGGGCCCGAGGTCTTCCTCGATCGTACCGGTGCCAGTGCTGATGTCGCGAGGCGTCTCGATGCCAGATGCCCTGGCCGCATTGGCGTCGCCCAACGCCAGACCCGCCTCTCTCTCCGTGTCCTTGTGCCCCTGAGACGGAAACTCCTGCTCGACAAAGCCGCCGTGGAAGCCCGTCTTGGGCCGCTTCAAGAGCCAGCCCCAGTGCGCCCAGAGAAAGCCGCGGCGGATCGAGTACGGGTCCTTCTCGGGGTCGTCCGTGTACTGGTGGTGGGCGCGGTGGAGCGCCGCCCACAGGCGGATGGGCCCCACGCCCACGCTGGCGCCGAACACGCAGAAGAAGACGTGGAGCGGCCGCGTCGGGCGGAACGTCTGGTGCGCGTAGCACTTGTGGTAGCCCAGCGTGAACGCAAGCATGGTGAGGTTGTAGTAGGCCGCGGCGAGCCAGAGCGTGCTGGTGGAGGGGCTGGTGGAGGTGTGGACGCAGTAGGCGATGGCTGCCAACGGGAGCACCACCGCGGAGAACACCGTGGAGTAGTTGACGCGCAGAAGCAAGTTGCGCCGGCGCTTGCGCATCTCGTGGATGGTGCGCTCGGGCGGCTGCACGCGGGGGCGGCGTTTCTGGACCTTGAAGCCTTTGGCCAGCATGAGAAGAGTGGTGCGAACGATGTCTGGCACAGGAAGATAAGCAGAGGCTGCGAAAGAGGTCAGGGCAGACAGAAGCGGAGAGTTAGTTGGATCGAAGTGACTGCTCTATTGTGGTCGGACTGTTGGGATCAATTGTTCGTTGACCTAGGTCAATTGTCTATCTGTCCCATGCCTGACCATGCCGGCATTATGCCTGCCCCAAGTCTCTGGCCCAAGATTCTGCCCCAAGATTCTGCCCCAAGATTCTGCCCCAAATTTCTGCGCCAAGATTACTGGCCCAAATTTCTGCCCCAATTACTGGCCCAATTACTGGCCCATTGCTGGCAGACTGCCTGTGACTTGCACTCCGCTTGACTATCTCCACGCTTCTGCCAAAAGTCGCTCTCTCACTCTCACCTTAATTCTGCAGCTACTCGCGCTCACTGTTCACTTTGACAACACGTATCTGCTCTGAAGGTCCCTACCATCACCTAATCAGTCCCCTATTCTGCCACATACCCTCTACTCTCTACTATATCACTGCCGTGGCCACTAACCTGAGTCTACGAATGTATTTCTCAACTCTGACAATGTCAATACTGTGTTGCCTTCGATTCATACCTTATGGAAAGTGTCGGTGTCACAGTCTGTTTGGTCTGCTTGGGTTGGTCTGGTGGTCGGTGTAGTGGTCTGTGTAGTGCGCACTATCAACATTTTCACCAACAACATGTACGCGCCCCAGCCTCAGGCCGAGGCCCCCACAAAAATCCACCAGGCCAACACCGCCGCGCCTGCGGCGTCGTACACGCCCACGGACGTCAACATCCCCCTCCGCTTGTACGAGAAAGTCCCCAACTTGGACATGTACAAGAAGCTCCAGGACGCCGAAAAACACTTGGACTTGCTCATCGCCCAGAAGGGCTTGGACTTCCAGTCCGTGCAGGCCGCGTCCTTGCAGCCCCACAACGTCAAGCACGAGAGCGGCGTGTTGCGCGTGTTTGTCTACAACACGTGCGAGAACATGCCCTGGCAGCGCGGCCAGCACGCCGACACCGTGGACCTGCGCTGGACGTTGCGCATCGAGGGCCGCTTTGTGCCCGACAACAAGGAGGCCTCCGAGGCCGCGCAGTTGAAGTTCTCGTCCTTTTTGGCCGGCCTCTCGGTCGAGATCCTCCCCAACTCGGATTACCCCAACTTGCAGGGCAGCCTGAGCAACGTCATTGAGTGGCGCGACCCGGCCGCGCACCCCAACCAGCCGGCGGTGGCCAACGGCTCGCTGCAGTACCTGTTCGACGGCATCGACATCAAGCGCCTGGGCGTGTTCAACATCAACACCAAGATCGCGCTCTTGGTCAAGGACTACTCGTCGCGCCTCGCGTTGTCCACGGAGATGGCCCAGTTCACGGGCAAGCGCGAGGCGTCGCAGCAGGACCTCGTGTACGCCGTGTGGCAGTATGTGTTGTTCAAGAACTTGTTCAAGAAGTTCGACAACTTCACCTCCGTGCCCGCGGTGTCGGCGGCCAGCATTTCGTCGCAGTCCATGAACGTGCAGGGCGAGGACGACAACGATCTTTCTGTGGTGCAGTGCGACGACACCTTGAAGGACTTGTTGCGCGTGGACCAGTTCAAGTTCAGGGACTTGTACAAGTTGATCCGCCCGCACTTGCGTCCCCGCCAGCCCATCGTGCTTGACTACGAAGTGGACACGACCCGCAGCACCACGTTGGGCGAGGTGGTGCTCGACATCCCCATCGAGTTGCCCTTGTCTTTGAGCAAGGTGCAGAAGGAGATTATCGACGAAAACAAGGCGGCATTCGACAACATGTCGAAGGCCGACGACCACGTGCAATTTTTGAACCAGCGCATCTCGCTAGGCGTTGCCGCGTTGCAGTCCGTCAGCGCCAGAGAGACGTTCTACCGCGAGTTGAGCAAAGACCCCGCAAACTTTATCCGCCAGTGGTTGGAGACCCAGTCCGAAACGTTGAAGGCGTTGAAGAGCGAGGAGGGCTTCAACGAGGAAGAGGTGCGCAGAGCTGACTACTTCAAGGAAAACGAAGAGCTTTTGAAGCAGAAGATTGATCTTATGTTGGGCGCCCAGAAGATCTAGAATGTAAAGTAATGTATAATAGATTAATGATCTGCGATTGACCGCGGTTTACTCGTGTACCTCACCAGCGTCCGTGCTGACAACTCACTCTTGGTAGTCGTCTTCCTCTTCGGAGTAGTCCTCCTCTTCCTCGTCGCCTTCCGCGTCGCGGTACTCCTCCTCTTCTTCCCACTTTTGCTTATAGTCCACCTTCTTTTTGCGGGCACTTCTGGTGTCTATGAACCCCGTTGTTTGTTCAAAATCCTCCAAAAGTGGGGCAATGTGTTTGAGGTATTGGTACATGTAGAGGATCGGGCGGTATGCTGCGGTATTCTGCGACACCGAGTTGATGTTGTTCTCCACGATGCCGAGTTTCCACTCCAAATGACTGACGAACGCATGCATTTCCTCGGCGTTCGATGCAACCTGATACCAGTTTTTCGTATCATCGTATCTCTGGTACTTTGCACGCACTTCCTTACCTCTGACGTCAAATTCGGGGCCGTACGCAGCCAACGAACTTGTCAAAACGGCGTGCACGTCTTCCACGTACAACTTGAATCCGGATGGAACTGATTTCCTCACGCTTGTGTAGCCATTTGCCACAGAGCGCATTTTCTCGATGGAGCTGAGTCCACCGCCTGAAGGATTTGCCATTCTCACCAAGTAGAAGCGTCCCATGTGGAATCCGCAATCACCAACAACAAATTCATTGAGCCTCAACGCCATTGGGTGTGCAAGAGGGTCCGAAGCAGGGTCAATGTAGTTCATGTTATCGGCGATAGGATTAGCTTTGGTTGGCTTTGCTCTCTTGGTGAGTTTCGCCTCCAACTCTTTCTTCAATTCTGTCGTTTGATAAAACCCCTTGAGCACTGCTCGAGATGCATATAACGTGTCTCTTTCACCGGGAATTTCTTGTTGGTTGACCACGGCAGCCATGTGCGCCTTCATCACATTTGAAGCGGACAAACTCCACAACATCAAGCAGCGGATCAAAATGATTCGATCGATGGGGTTCTTTATGCCTATCAAGCCCTGCTCCTCGAAACTCTTCTCATGAAATGGATTCATGGTCTCTGTGGGTGCCTGATACTCCACGGTCTCCTCCAACTGAATCTCTGGTTTAGTTGGGTCCACCCTGTCTAGAGCAGGGTCGCAAGGAATGTTGCTAACTTTTCTGACCGCAGAGTCGTCTCTCCACTCAAGTGGGAGTCCAAGCGAGATGTACTGCCCCTGAAGCTCTTGAATCGCAGGGCGCTCGCCGCCCTTCGCCACTGGTTTCTTTCTGTTGAGCACGAGGGTCAAGAGTTTGCGAAAAAGATTCTCCATGAGGGGAGAGACGTAATCTTCTTCTGGAGCTGTGGTCTCTATGCGCAATCCCAATCCCTTTTCAAAATCCTCTGGACCCACGAACCCGATATTGATGATGGACTCGAACGTAGACAAGAAACTGATGACATAGATGATGTCAAACAGGTATGGACACATCTTGACTGGAAAGCCTAACGCGATAGGTTGGTTCGCAGCAGATGAGTTAGCCTCCGCTGCAATGAGATTGTCATCATATAGATCGAAGTTCAAAGGCACAATGGGCCCAGGGAGCGTGCGGGTGACTCTGTTTTTCTCTCTGATAATGGTTGTTCGGGTTGATTTGTTTCTGAAGTTTTGGGCTCTGATTTTGCTTCTCGAATCCTTCTTCTTCTCGACCTTCTTTGGTGCGTTCTTTAAAGACAACTTGACCACAAGTGACCTTTTTGGCTCCTCAGTCAACTTGCCAGACTCCGCAAATTCCTCCTTCACATCCCTGGCTTCTTTCATCTCCACGTCATCACCTCCGTTGTCTGCACGTGGTACGCCAATCTGAAGCTCTGTTGCTGACGTGTCCGCGTGGCTCTCACTTTTCATTAGATCGCTGTTCTCTTCTATTGTGTCTTTAGTCAAACCCAACGAGGTAGAGCCCTCAGTATTGCTGAAATCAAGCATCGCTTGCTTTCGCTTCTTCAGGTTCTCAACTAGCCCCTTCTTCACCCTGTTAGACGTGTCTCCACCTCTCGAGCCAGGCCCCACAACGGGCCTGTCGTCGAAGCGAAACTTAGAGACCGTTGCCTTTTCCAAGTTCTCGCTCGCAGAAGCATCTGGGGAGGCCGGCTGCATGCCACCCAAATGTTTTCTTGGTCTTCCTAGTCTCTTGGCTTTTTCATGTGGATCATAGCTCACCAGCACCATTTCGCTCAGAGGGCTGAACGCGTCTTTCCGGGGAGGAGACGCCTGCTGCTTGTCCAAATGCTGCAAGTTGATCATGTTCAAGGCGTCCAATGTGGTTTTCTGCCCGCCGTTCTGGTCATCCATGAACAGCTGAAGTTCGAAGACATTTCTGATTTCGCTCTCGGGTTGTGATTCGTCCTGTTTTGAGGGGTTGACTCCATAGGATGCATTTGCAGGGCTCTTTTTGAGTGTTGGTTCTATTTGGGACACCATTAGCAAGTCGGACTCGTCGACCGGTAGCGTATTCATTGGTGTTGTTGAAGTCGTACTGTATACATTCAGTATCGAAGAGCAGCATCAATGCTACGAGTACATCTTCAAGTACACCTTCCAAGTATTTATCTGGACGCGTCTCTACAGACAAGCCATGTTGTATCCAAGAGCCACCTTGAATTCACTTTCACTTTCACTTTTTTAGCGGACCAGATTGCACACCATAGGATCGCAGTATTTGTCAACTGCTCCTTGCATGGGCAAATATATAAAGATATTCAGTAGGCGCGACATGGCCCCGAAATGTACACCTTCAGTAGCATTGTGAAGGACGGTCATTGCATGATAAGATCAAATGGTTCTGGAAATTTTAGGCCAGATAACGGAACACTGCTGTCGTTGTTATCGAGGCCTACTCGATGAATATCAACTTGAAAGCAGTAATGAAAACCTGGGTGAGTTGTCTCGAAAGGTTTAACTTTGGTTGCATCTCAGAATACACAGAGGAGGACCATAGCGACATGTCCGAACTAGTACTGTGGTAAAGTAGAGTTTATCAAAGCGTATTGCTCTCCCTTACTCACCGTGTGCGTTATAGATGGACGAAAATGCGAGCGGTGCAAGCAGTTTGAGCAAGGTCAATCGACATAGGAGGAATCCATGTCCACATGAGGAGGCGTGACAGAGAGAAGACCACAGAGAAGAAGCGACAAGAGACGACGTGATCGATCCATCTCCTAACCACCACTACGCTGGCCTTCTTATGCTACCGATCCTAGATGTACGGTGTAGTAGCTGTGTTTGCAACTAACGGAAATGGCCAGATTGCAAAAAGTCACCTTCGGGATTCTGCGTCTTTCGCCGCTGAACTTTCGCCACTGAAGTCTCTCGTTCGAGTTTGGAGGCGCGGAATGACTCAGCGGCACGATCGGACCAAGAAACTTTCTACGATTGGCCTCTTCCACCTGTGGTATCATGCTGAACTGCATTCGGGCAATTTGTCATCATTGCGGACTTGAGCTCAAGGCCGTACCATGCTACCAGCAAATCAGAATTGAATCCAAATACAAGCGTATCGACCGGGAATGGTCGAGCCTCGAATGAGGGGATCGTACCACCTGGACCATAGGCACCGGGTAGCCGAGCGGTGTCATACGTCAGCCGCATTGTTGCGAGAATCGTAAGTCTATACGAATTCGTTAAATCCGCCCTTCTCGCAATGCGTCAAAGAGATGCTCGTAACCACAATGTGCAGGTCCTTTGGGTCAAGCTGAAAGATTGGGCCGAGCCGTTGCCCATATACAGACCCTCTTGACACCTGTCAACCCAAATTCGGCGGTCAATGCCCAAAATAATGTAAGGGAAAGCCGTGAAAAGTTAGCTACAGCTTACAGCGGAGCTCAAAGTCAGATTACTCAGCGTCATCTCCGGCGCCGTTCGGCAAAACCACCATCGGCAAAGGTTTGTGCCGATGCAGCACAACAAAAGCAACCCATGTGCAGGTTTGAAAGGTCTATCTAGCCGCCGCTCGGTTCGGGGAAGAAAGGAGTCTCGAAATCTGGGAACAATGCAGAATCTCCGCCGGGATGACCGCGCAAGTAGTGTGTAATCGTCGGGAGACGGACTTTACTTGCCTAATGGGGCTGAACCCCGCCCAACAGAAAACGGAACATTTCACGAAGAAATACGTCCGCCTATTTTAGTCCTCTACTTATGAACTGCATTTCCGCCGCGCTGGACCCGTCTTTACCTGTATTCTTCTTCTCACTCATCTCTTTCTTCTGACCCACCAGAATGGTTACTCCCACAGAACTGTCCGATGAGACAGCTCACTTCGGTGCACAACCGTACAAGTCCGAGCAGTCGTCAAGCAATATCGAGTCCGATGACCACGCCGTGCAAGAATTTAGCGGTGATCTCGAGGCTGCTCGAGATGACAACTCGGACTACGAGGAATACCAGTCTCTAGCAGCAGAGTCTGTCACGAGAACCTTGAGCAGAAGGCTCGCCGGTGTTGACGACCTTTATAAGAAGGCGTCCAACTCAAAAGAACCGATGCCCAAAATGGGTGCGGGCAAGCCATACCCCCCACTTCTTCCTGAAAGAGACCCCTATGCCGTTGCGTTCGACGGGCCGGACGACCCTGCGTTCCCCCACAACTGGCCGTTGTGGAACAAGATGGTGATCTGCTTTGCTGTCGGAATAAGTGCCTTCTCTGTGATTTTGGGCTCTGCTATGTTCGCCGAAGGAGCACCAATGGTGATGGCAGAGTACCACGTTGGACGCACTGTGGTGACGTTGGGAACGTCGCTTTTTGTGTTTGGATTTGCATCGGGGCCGGTCATCTGGGGCCCACTTTCTGAGTTGTACGGAAGAAAATCCGTGCTCATTCCGTCCGCTTTCGGGTACATTTGTATGTCCTTTGCGGTCGGCACCGGTGAAAACATCCAGACCATCATGATTTGCCGATTCTTTGCCGGTTTCATCGGCGCCGCTCCCTTGGTGGTTGCTCCTGCGGCCATGTCCGATGTCTTTGACGCTAAATCGAGAGGCCGTGCGATGACCATCTTCGCTATGGTTTTGTTCGGTGGCCCCATGCTTGCTCCCATTTTGGGAGGCTTCACCTCTAAGAACCCCGGCTTGGGCTGGAGGTGGACGTCGTACTTCCCTGGCCTCGTGGGAGTCATTGCACTTGGTTGCATTGTGTTCCTCATGGACGAAACCCACCACGCTTTGATCTTGGTGAGAAAGGCCGAGAATTTGCGCAGAAGGACCGGCAACTGGGGCATCCACGCGCCTCACGAGGAGGTGTCTTTATCCATCAAGGAAATTGTGGAAAAGAACATCGCCAGACCATTGGTGATGTTGTTCACCGAGCCCATTTTGTTTTTGATCACGCTTTACAATGCCTTCATCTACGGGTTGTTGTACTTGTTTTTGACTGTCGTGCCTTTGATTTTTGAGTCGGGCTACGGCTGGCTGCAGGGTGTGGCCGAGTTGCCGTACCTCTCTATGCTTATCGGCGTGTTCATCGGAGGGTTCATCAGTATCTATATGGAGAAACGGTTCATTCGGGTCATGGCCCAGAACAACGGAAAGCCCGTGCCCGAAGAGCGGTTGCCTCCCATGATGGTGGGTGCCTTCTTCTACACTGGTGGTTTGTTCTGGCTCGGTTGGTCCGGCGCGTTCCCCGAAAAGGTCCACTGGATCGTGCCCACGCTAGCTGCATGCCCGGTGGGAATCGGTCTTATTTTGCTTTTCCTTCCTGCCTTGAACTACATCATCGACTGCTACTTGTTGTTTGCCGCTTCTGCGTTGGCCGGTAATGCGTTCTTGAGATCGGCCTTCGGTGCTGCGTTCCCTCTCTTTGCTCTCCAGATGTTCGAGGGAATGAAAATCAAGTGGGCAGCCACGTTGTTGGGATGCTTTTCTGCGTTGTTGACGCCGGTGCCGTTCCTCTTCTACAAGTACGGTAAGCAGATCCGCACGAAGTCGAAGTTCGCTTTCTAATTGTGCTGTGCAATTGCTTTACGAGTTCATACAGCAGGATCCAACTTCCTGCGATGTCATTTAATACGTTGTGTAAATAGATCATGCAGACATCTAATACCTATTATGTAACCCTTAGTGGACTTGATCTCGAATCGCAATCAGAAAATACTCAACGCGCTTTGCCATACTAGAGCAGCCCTGCTCGCTCGAAGAATACTAGAATGAACGTCTATATGAGAATCAGTGTAATGTAGATATGTATGGTACTGTGTAGGAGGGAAGTGAACTGCATCACACGCGACCTACTACTACTCCACCACAATGGATTACGGCAACTACGGCAACTACGGCGACGGAGGATTCAGTAACGATAATCAATATTCCGATGGCAACGGCGGTTCGCAGCGCCCGAAGGAAACGCGTTCCACACTCAGCCCTGTCACCATCAAGCAGATCAATGACGCGTCGCAACCGGTGCCCGACGGCGAGTTTGTCATCAACAACGTGTCTTTGAACATGGTCTCGTTCGTGGGCGTCGTGCGCAAGGTGGAGAACCAGACCAGCGCCCTCACCATCACGATCGAGGACGGCACGGGCTCCGTCGACGTGAGAAAGTGGATGGACGAGAAGGTGGCCTCGCCCGCGGAGGAGGCCGAGCGCTTCAACGCCATGGAGAACAAGTACGTGTACGTGACGGGCGCGTTGAAGGAGTTCAGCCAGAAAAAGAGCATCCAGCATGCCACCATCCGCGAGATTCTCGACCACAACGAGGTGCTGTACCACATGCTCTACGCCATCGCCAACCACTTGGAGGCTGAGGGCCTCCTTGGCGTGAAGAAGGAGCAGGGTCTTTTCGTTCTGGAGAGTGCCGGTAACGGCAACGCGTCGCTCGACGTGCTGGATCGCATCATGGCCACCATCGCAGCCAACGCTGCGACTATGCTCGAGGGCGTGCCCGTGCTGTGGATCAGCAATACGTTGAATGTTGGCGAGGACGTGGTGCGGTCCAAATGCCAGGAGTTGCTGGAGATGGGCAAGATCTACCAGGGCTACGACGAGGGCACCTACTTCTGCGTTTGACTCCATCAAAGTTTGTAATAATGTCTAATAATGTCTGAACTGTAAAGGACACCTTCTCATTGCTCTGATATTCTGTTGCTCATGTTTGCTCAGCTTTCGGGTTCGCCGGAGTACTTTCGGGGCCCTCGCCGAAGTACACGTTGTACAAATCGGCATCCGCCACAGACTCGCTGTTGCCTGAAAACGTCCCTTCCGACGTCGTACCCATCGACAAGGCAAACGACTCGGCCGTGCGCAAATCGCTGTCCTGAATGTCTCCGTCGGACTTCAACGTGGTGTGCGTTTCCCTGGCGTTGGCCCGCAAGTACTCGAGTCTCTTGCGGGTTCCCAACGCCACAATGTTCTCCTCCACGGAATTCTCGATGGCAAACATCCATACGGTTGTCACCTCCTTCTGCCCGATACGGTGGATACGCGAAATCGCCTGCAATTCCGCTGGAGTGTTCACCAATGGATCACATAAGAATATATGCGTGGCGTTGATCAACGTGAGCCCACTGGACTGTGCCTGCGCATTCAACAAAAAGCACGTCTTAAGCTTGCGCTTGTCCTTGAACTCCTCCACTGGATCACTTTTCCTGTTCTTGTAGGCCGCAACATGAGACCCTTTGGCTGAGACGTACGAGATGCCGGCTTTGTCGAAAGCAAAGGCAAGAATGACCAAAAGGTCCTGCCACTGACTGAATATGACAATCTGTACTTCGGGGTCCTCGTTCTGCAAATGCTTGATCTGCTTGACGATCAAATCCACCTTTGATCCGTAACTGTTCGACAAATTAATCCGCTGGATCTTGCGAAGTGTGTCGATGTCCAATTGCTTGTATACTTGGTGCATCGCTTTCGATTGGGATCCACTCTGAGAGTCCTTGTCATTGTGCCCATTCTCGACGGCTTGTGCTTTCAAGTCCGCCTTGTAATGCGTGAAGTAGTACACGGTGTCTTTGTCGGTGTAGGATTTGCAGATCGGGCACGACGCACTTCTAGCGAGCCACTCGTCAAGGCATGCCTTGCAGAATCTGTGGCCGCACGCAGTGAGAGAGCCAACGACTATTGGCGATTGGCAAATGATGCACATGACTTCTTCCAGCGCGGCCTCACTTTGAATCTCCTCTAGCTTCTTCTCTTTCGGGATGAGAGTTGCCAAATACCTCCACCGCGACGTGCTGCGGGACAATTTGTTCCTTGCTGCAGCTAACTGGTAAAAGAGCTGGTGAAATTCGGCATCGATGACTGAGGGCTCGAAGTTTTCTTGCGGAAAATCGAAAGACTTGTTTTGAACGGTATCAGAAATCTGCTGAAGTTGCTTGAAATATTCGACTCTGAAGTTAAAAATTGCATTGAAGCTAGAATTGAGCTCTTTCTGCAACATAAGTTGGCAATTTTTCTCATTTTCGAATATGACTCTCATGATATGCGCAATTTCTTTGAATAGCTCCGGATTTCCGTTGAGCTTGTAGTTGTCTCTTAGCTCCACCTCCAACAATCTTGCATCTTGGATGAGCTCCTCCATTGATATATGAGCACTAGGTTTGACTTTCAATCTCTTGGCCTGTGACTCCTTTAAGAACTTTCGGTCACTCACCCTTTGCGCCTCCAACTTGAAATCCTGCTCTTGCTGTTTGTTGATCTGTGTAACCTTTGTCTTGCTTTCCAATGTTGCATGAGACCGGTCCATCAACATTTGAGAGATAACAAGCAAAAGACATGATGCTCTGTCTTGATCTTGGATGGATTGCTCGTACTCTTCACCGTCAGGCGTTTTTTCTGTCGTCAAAAGCGGGTTGGTGAGAACTGTTTTCAAAAGTTGCGTGTTCTCATTTATCAATTCAGCTTGGGTATTGAGCTGCTTGACCAATTTAACAAATTGCTCAACTAGCTGCATGCTTTTAACATCTGCCACAATGTCGGTGATTGCTTCTAGATCGATGTCCGGAATGGCCATGAAGAGTTTCTTTGAGGTTTTAGGAAACGATTTGCTTCCATCATTCACCCACTCTCCGGCCTCTATCGTACTCCTTTCGGTTATTCTTTTCGCTATGATATTAGCGACTTCCTTTATAGGATGCTTCAAAATCTCTTTGCGGCACTCTTCGGCAAGATCATAGAAAGTGGATTCGAGATACTTATTCCTCTCGACTTTCTGTTCCTCTTCAGATAAAGATTCGTCAGGCTGGAAATCAGCAAGGTAATTTTTGTTAGCGCTAGTCTTCAGGTCAAAACCTGTGAAAAGTGACACCTCTTCAGCCGTCAAAAGTCCGCTCAGTTGAACCTTCGAGTGGATGTCCCGCAATGAGTCAAATGAAACACGCAAGTTCTTGATCTTCTCTTGATATTCCGGATCATAGAGCTGGAAGTGGGCGGATGCGAGTAAGAAATAGCATTTATGCTGAGTCAAGTTCCAGGACCGTAGACGCATCCGATTGCTTGACACAAGCTCTTTGAGTTTCTCAAATCTAGTCAAATGTTCGAGGATCTGTGTCTCATCCACAGTATTCTCTTCCTTTTTGACAACGATCTCATCCTCTATTTTGTGGATTGTTTGCTCTTCGTCCTCTTCGTCCTCTTGATCACTCGCATCTCCATCATCTAGATCTTTACCACTGAGTGCACCTTGGCTCTCCAAGATATCTTTCACACGTTGATACTCCTGCAAATCTTTATGCTTCTTCGAGGTCAATCGTGCGATCAATTTGTTGATTTCCACCAAAACAATGTTCAACACTTCAATCACCTCACCTGGGTATAAAGTATACTCTAGAAGCAGACAAATCTCCAAGAGCCTGTTGATTATACCCTTCTCGGACTCGCTCATTTCATCAACAACCGCATCTATCATGTCATCTAGAACATTCTCCAACGTCTTGAGCTCCGGAATTCCATTCAATAAGAACTTGTTTTTGTTTCGACCTCGAGATGCATGTGCCCTCGGCAAGCGTCCCACTTGCAAGTTTCCGCATAGTTGACGGAGTTTGACGAGCCAAGATCTCAAATGGACGTATGATGTACTGGAAAAATTACTTTCCTTTTGAGACGGAATATTGTCAGAGTATATTCCAATGGAGGCAAGCGTAGACTCGAAAATCTCATTATATTTGTCTTGCTCAACTTTCGTGAAAGGTATGGTGAGCAATATTCTCTGTTGAGGAGGAAGTTTTATATCTTCGTGCACCATGGCTTTCGTGTGTCGCAAAGAAAGGTTCAGCCAAATATTGACGAAGTCTGTATTTTCGCCCTCCGGGGCCGTAAGCAATTTCCAACAAAACTTGGAAATGTCATAACTGAATGGGGCCACTTTCAAAAACTGCAAAACGGCCGGCAGCCTCACAGGAGTACCTGAAACACCCCAGGAGTGAAATCTAGGAATGATTGACGCTGTATCAAAGGCTCTGGTTGCACCGGAGGAAACCATTTGCACCTCATCTAGCACAACTCTCCACCATTGGCAAAGCATTAGCGGCGACTCATAGAAGTGTGTGTGGGGGATGGTTGATGGGTCTTCTTGCCGCAACCGGGCGGCAAGCTCTTCAAGTACTGCGCGATCATACTTTTTTTGACTAAAGCCAGTCTCGACTTGGCCAAAAAGATCGGTCTTGAACTCGGCCTTGAAGGTGTCTGCAGTTACCCTCTCTTCAGTTTGAGCGCTCTTCTCGCTCTGACTGCTATTGGGCCTCTTGGTCCCCCCTCTTGTGGGTACGTGCCGCGAGGAATAGTTGGCGTAGTCCGTCTCTTTCGACATTGTAGCGTAGTTCATCAAGACAATGTCAAACCGTTGAAGGTACTCGGCAATGTATCTCGGCACGTTGGCAAGCTCGGGATACTTTCCCAACCCACGATAGATAGTGACCAGCAAACTGGGGCAAAGTCGCAGTATTTCCCTATACCACTGGTTCAAGATAGAGTCTGGAGCAGCGATGAGGGTGGTCTTCACTTTTCTCACCAGTCGAAAGTCACCCTCTTCCTTAAATTGGAGCGAGATGTCCTGTCCAACTTCTGCCGCGGGACGAGGATGGAGAAGTATTAAGCTCATGATCTCGACGGTTTTCCCCAATCCCATTTCTTCGGACAAAAGTCCACGTCCAGGCAAGCGTTCCACTTGAGCATCATTGTAGTACTGAAGTAACGTCTTGACGAGGTGGCTTTCGGTCAAAATATTTCCAGTGTAGACGTTCAACCAACACACATCTCCTCTATAGAACTTACGCTTCCACCCGAAGCAAATCTTGTTGACAACCTTGCTCATTTCTCCATCTAACCAGTCCGTATCAGTATGGGGAAAAGCTGCTAGCGCCTTCCCCATATCATCGCTGATTAGCGGTATTGGAGTACACGACCGCAGGTCTTCAACGTATCGGGCCCCTTCTCTATCAAGAAGCCAGCCAACGCTACGTTGTTGGAACGGTAGGAGTTCGGTAAGAAGGTAAGGGTGGTGGAACGAACATTCTGCCTTTGGCATTTGGGCCGTGCGGTCGGTGATGATCTTGTAGAACAAGTGGGTATCAATGGGCATATTTTTGTAGTCCATGGCAAAGTCGTCCTTGACTGCCGGGTACTCGTCTAGATGAGGGCCCAAGATGCGCATGAGTGGCACGGTCACGTCGGAAGAGAAGTAGCGGTAAAGCTGCTGGCGAAGCTCGACCTTATAGTGGAGATGTACAGTGACCGTTCTCGACCGCTTGTTGAGCTCGAGCTCCCACCGCATGTCGGTGACAGCAAAGTGATGTCTGCACTTTTTCACCTTGTTTGCGGCAAACTTGAGCTCCTCGAAAACCACCTGCCGCACATCGTCGTTTAGCACGTTGATAGACAAGAGGAGCTGCCGCTTCGCGCCTCCACGCAGTCTACTGAAGAAGTTAAGGAGGGGCAGATCAAGAGTGCCTGCCTTGACTTCGAAGCTGTCGGTTGCAAATGAGTAGGCGTCTCTAGAAACAGCCGTAAGGCCGTGATCCACGTATTGGTTGAGAACCTGCGGCTGCAACGCAACCGGGCTCTTCATCTTCATGATGATGGACCTCTGGATCACCGTGATCGGGTAGTCTGGCGGCGGGTCCGCCGCATCCTGGGGTTTTCTCTTGAGTTTGTAAGCATTGTCGAGGGAGGCGTAATCCAAAATGGCATCAAGGTCGAACTCTAGCAACTCCGCTGTGAGGAGCGTCTCGCCATTGGAGCTCATGCTGACTCGAGCACTGGAGGTGCTTTGACGATATGAGGCCGTGCTCCACCATTTCTCCGCATCACGTGACCGATGCCGGTAATTCTTCCGGCCGTGACTTAAACTCTTGCACCCACGTAGAGAGCGCTACGTACATCTGTGTAATACGTAATATGTTGATATGTGGGTTACGTGGACTACGCCGGATGTATGAAACACTCTTTCTGCCGAACTCCATGCCGACTGTGTGCACAGTCGGGCCGCCCTGGTCATAATGCTATATACTAAACAGTGATGGATTTGTTCTTCCTGCGCTCGATGATCGACGCGCCGCCCAAATTCAACGAAAACATGCTCTCCTTCTCCGGAAGACGCGGCTCGAAGTCGGTCATCTCCTCGTCCTCCTCCACCACGTCGGGGATCTTGCTCTTCTGGAGCGCCGCCTCCTCGCCCATGCGGTGCACGGCCGCGGAGATGTCGAACGCTTCCCGGAGCGCCAGCGCTGCAGGAGAGTAGAGCTCACTCTTCTGGTAGTTGGCGAAGCGCGCAGCCTGCGAGTGCTTGAGGTCCTTCGGGCTGCCGGTGGGCAGCAACGCCTTGCGGATCCACGGGTCGTCCAAGAACTCGGTGATGGTGTAGCGGCGCTTGGGGTCCACGGTCAAGAGCCGCGACACGCAGTACTTGGCCTCGGCGGAGATCTCGTCCCACCACGGCGCCAAAAACGTGTACTCGCCGCGCGCCACCTTCTCGGTGAGCGCCTCGATGCGCTCGTCGTAGAACGGCGGGAACCCGCACAACAACGTGTAGAGCACGCAGCCAATGGCCCACATGTCCACCTCCTTCGAGTAGCGCTCGTCGCGCACAATCTCGGGCGCGGTGTAGCCCACGGTGCCGCACGGGGTCTTGGTGTTGTGCTCCCAGATCTGCTTGGACAAGCCAAAGTCCGCCAACTTGACGGTGCCGATGCCGCCGCCGCCCACGCCGGGCGTGAACTCGCCCTCGTCCTTCTTGGTCTTGGGGTCGTCCAGGCGGCGGAGCTTGGCGATGGGGTTGAGCGAGCGGCGGTACTCCACGGGCATGAAGAGCAAGTTCTCCGGCTTGATGTCGCGGTGCACGATGCCCACGTCCTCGTGGAGGTACTTGACGGCGGCGCCCACCTGGTAGATCACGTGGCGCGCCAAGTCCTCCAGGAGGTACGTGTAGTTGACGATGGCCGCAAAAACCTCGCCGCCCACCGCCAACTCCTGCACGATGTAGTAGTACGGCTCGCTCTCGATGAACTCGATGAACCGCACCACGTGCGGGTGGTTGAGCTGCCGCATGATGATCACCTCCTTCATCACCGCCTGCCGCTGCGCGTCGTCCAACTGGTACTTGCGGAGGATCTTCACCGCCACCATGCGCCCCGTGGGCCGGTGCCGCGCCTTGTACACGGCGGAAAACGCGCCCTCGCCCATGCGGTCGATGATCTCGTACTGGTCCAAGTTGGGGTACTTGGTGTCGCGCACGAGGCGCTCCTGCTCCACCATGTGGTTGGCGGCCAGGAGGTTTTTGTCGTGGCGCAAGCGCTCGTCGTCCACCGAGCTGGCGGTGGTGCTGCGGTCCAACTCGGACGGCATGGCGTCGGGGTCGGGGTTGGAGTCCGAGTGGTCGAGGAGGTGCGAGAACGACCCGGGGTCTTTCTTGAGTTCGCCGGCCTGTTTGCCGTGTCTGATGAACGCCTTGAGGTTGGAGAACATCTACCTAGGGTACCTGGTACCTGGAGGGCGGTAGCTGGTGCCGCGGGGTCTGGAACCGAAGAGGTTAGTGGTGCAGCGAAGCAGCGTGATGGAGCAACCAGAACTCGAGCGGAGCGGTCTAGGTCGTGTATGACGTCTAAGCGGACGGTCTAGGAAGTGGTCTAGAACGTGGTCTAACGGAGTGTTGTCTAGTGGAACGCTGGGGTAGCCAAGAAGAGTGGGGACTGTGGCCGTGGCTGCTGCGGATGAGCAACAGAGCATGTATCTTAGTGTGCGCACCAATCGGCGGGATGCAGGGTAGGCACTGCAGCTGGGAGCGGAGCAACCAACGCCCTGGTGTGTGCAGGGCAAATGTCCGATGCAAACGAGTGCCCGCCCGCCCAGTCCCAGTTGTCCAGTTGTCCAGTTGTCCAGTTGTCCAGTTGCCCAGTTGTCCAGTTGCCCAGTTGTCCCGCTGTCCAGTTGTGGCTAGTGGACTGGTGGTTGTGGCGTTGTGGCGAGGTCGTGGCGTCGACCTGACTTGCGCTTGCGGCTCGGTGCGGGCGGCTGAGGCCAACTAATCGGCGTGTGCAGGCGCTCACCGCTCCACCATGACTCGTCTGCCTGTGCCCGCCATCGTGTTCACCGACTGGGACGGCACCGTCACGCTCCAGGACTCCAACGACTACTTGACCGAGAACCTCGGCTTCGGGCGCCCCCGGCGCTTGGAGATCAACGACGAGATCTTGAACGAGACCAAGTCGTTCAAGGACGGCTTCTCCGAGATGTTGCGCTCCATCCCCACGCCGTTCCCCGAGTGCATCGACTACCTCTTGAAGCACATCGAGCTCGACCCGGGCTTCAAGGAGTTCTTCCACTGGTGCGACGCGCGCGGCATCCCGGTGATTGTCGTGAGCAGCGGCATGACGCCCATCATCTACGCGTTGCTCGAGAAGCTCGTGGGCCCGGACGCGGTGCGCAAGATCGACATCATCTCCAACGGCGTGGACGTGCGCGACGACGGCTCGTGGCACATTGTGTACAAGGACCCGGACACGGGCTTTGGCCACGACAAGCTGCGGTCCATCCGCGAGTACTTGGCGCAGCACGGGTACACGGCGGCCAACATGCCGCCGCTCTTCTACTGCGGCGACGGCGTGTCGGACTTGTCCGCGGCCAAGGAGACGGACTTGTTGTTTGCCAAGCACGGCCGCGACTTGATCACGTACTGCCGCCGCGAGAACATCCCGTACACGGAGTTCAACGACTTTGCGGAGATCTTCGCCAAGATCGAGAGCATCGTGGACGGCGGCAAGCTGTTCCGCGACTACATCGAGAACTGACGGACAAGTCCAGACCTCAAGTTCGGACATGAGTCAGGCTCCATAGAAGTAGACAGATCGTATTTACATATATGCCTTGCGTTTAGCTCTACCTCGTCCAGCCACAGAGAGCCGGACTGAGAAGCTGGATTCAAGTAGCCCAGACTAGTCGAGTCAGTCATGAAAGTAGACTGATCATCGTATGTGGACATAGGTGCCCTCGTTCAGCTTCACTCCTCCACTTCTCCCTCTTCCGGCCAGACTGAGAATCAGACTATCGAGAGTCCACACTATCGAGTCCAGACTATCAAGACCAGCCTATCGAGAAGTCAGGACCATCAAGTAGCCCAGACTACATCGAGTCAGACTGCGAAGTTGCAGATACATCGAGTCAGACTGTGAGTTGCAGATACATCGAGTCAGACTAACTCGAACAAGATAGACTATCGGATAAGAAGAGGCCTCGCGTTTCCTCATCCTCTCACCTCATCCAGTGGGGACATAGAGCAGCATGATCGCATGCGAATGATAATGAGTGAAGAGAAGTTTCTTTTCCCACCCGAACTTGTACCTCCCTCGACGAACTCTCCATCTTATTTCTCGTCTATGGCCACAAATGCTTCTTTGGACTGCTTCTAAGGAATCCGCTTCTACAAATACCGCTACGGACTCTCTGCAATGTTCTACACCGCATGTTCTACACTGCTTGCGGGCTAATTTAAGCATGGTTCCCTTAGACTTTGCGACGGCTGAACGGTCTAAAACACCGATAATTCCGGATACCGTCGAAGGTGGCCGAATAAACAGAGTTCATGCCACGTAAATTCACGTTTTATTTGCAAGACAAGGTAGAAAGAATGCAGCCTTCCCTATTCCACCGACCTTGATGCAATGCCTTTGCTCTTCCAACTTGGCTTCTAGGTATACGTGTGGCCCGTCTATCCTGCTTGTTGATATCCATAGAGGGGATCTGCGTGGCTGGCTAGGATTATTATTCTATTGATCTGCTTCGTTGACATATTGCAGCGAAAATACTTGGTAAGCTCAACAATTTCATATTCCCGTACCAGTAGTGAGATCAACAGAGGTCAGCCACCTACCGGCCACATCTTAAGTAGAAGCTTGGCTCGAATTAAGATTTTATTAAGATTTGAGTGCGATCGTTGTAGTTTCGTTTCGTGGCATCACACGCTCTTTTAGAATCGCCAACTCTTCGTGGCCTACATTCAGTGATCGCCTGGTTCCCTTTGCTCTATCTCCGATGTTCCCATTCGGCGGATTCCGGCGTTTTAGTCTGTTACGAAACGCAGTTGATGGAATGCCATGCACCCTTATCGTGCTGCATATTTGCATCCCCACCTAAAGCATGCAGCTACCACCATGGTGGTAGCAACACTGAGGGGAATAGTCTTCGCATGCTTATGTCGCAACAACTGGCGTGACAAAGCTGAGATTGTGCAGCGTGGGCTTGAGGTGCAATTTATTGCTGTAGTGACGCGAAAAGCAAGACACGTGTCCGGCATCTGGCAAATAAAGGTTGCTAACCACGCATTCGTGAGCCAATGTTTGCCGGTCCCAGCACTACTTAGCGACGTGGACGCTGACTAATCTGCATCCATATCATGTACATCCATACATCGTTGAAGAAATGCATGACGTAGTTCACCCGTAAGTCATTCATGTGAATGTAGCCGTCTCTTGCTGGCGGCTAAAATTCCTCGGATAAGCTTCGGGTGCCCTGAATGAGAAGGCCGGAATAGGCGCAGATCCCATCCCCAGCTGCATGCGCGCGCATGCACTTCTACCGATCAGGCGACCCCACTACCATGTATGATCTGCAGCGAATCGTATGCTTTTGCGCTGGGCGATCGACCCTGCGCCTACGTCTGCGGACCCGCTTCGGAATATGCCTCTATTCAAGAATTAATTACTGGGCCTGCGGGGTCAATTACTGGGCCTGTGGGTGGGAGCTTCTCTGCCTGGTTGGAGCTTCACTGCCTGCGGGTTGGAACTTCACTGCGCCAGCGCTAGTCGAACGAACCGAACCCGCATTTGCCCAACCGCACCTTCTTTTTCTTGCTGTCTCCCTTATTATGTATGAGCCGGTGGTGTCTCAGCAAGCTGTCCAGCCGGTAGAACGCGCGCAGGCACTGCGGCTCGCCGCACACGTACACCTCTTCGCGGAAGCGCGTCAACAACTGCTTGAAGCTGCCGCTGTCGGTGATCTTGCGCTTTCTTCTCCCGACGTTCAAGTGCTGGTTGCAGATGTGGCGGCGGAGGAGCAACCGCAGCCGGAACCCAATCGCCGCAAACATGCAGGTGTGGTCCGGGCAGAACTTGTCGTGTTGCACCTTGTGCTCGTCGATGTGGGCCACGTAGGCGTCGACGTTGACGAATTCGTCCATGCAATGCGAGCACGTGAGCCTCTCGTCGGGCACCAGCGACGCGCTGTGCGCCGCCTTGTAGTTTTGCCACTTCTCCGTGGCCGAGAGCCCAGTCTCCGATACAGCGGGCGCCTCCGGTGCTGCCACGGGCTTCTGCTGGTGCGTGCTGTTGTTGAGGCCCCACGGCTTGAGCATGAACTGAGTTGGAGGCGACACGAACGGCTCGACTTTGATCGCGGGCGTATTGATCGCGGTACTGATCGCGGGCGTCTCGTCTTCCTCGGCGAAGCTCCCACCCAGCACGCTGCACGAAGGATAGCTGTGTCTGTGGAAACCTTGGGGGCGAGCAAACTGGGGCGGTGGGCTGGGCTCGGGTTTGAACGACTCGACCCATTCGGGACTGTAGCTGGCAGCGGCGACCACAGGAGGTGCAGCCTCGATGGGAACGGCGACTGGCAGCGTGGTCTCGTTGGCCGTAGGGGCCTCGAATCTTTGAGCGGTGGCCGCGTCCAGCGGCCGAAATGGCTGCATCGGGATAGTGGACATGTGCGGATCCATGCTCAGCAAACCGCGCTGCAGCTGCATGGCGCCCGGGCTCATGGTGTTGACGCAGGAGTGTTTTGGCCGACGGGCATCCAAAACCAGAAGTGTATCGCCACCCGACACAGGGCTAAAGGGGACAATGGCGTCCGCCGACCAGTGGCGCACGCTGTACTCGGTGTACACTTTGGAAGACACCGTTTCGTGGGTCACTTCTAGCCCGTCTCTGGTAAGCAAGTAGCTCGAGTTGTACGCTGCGAGCCCGTACGGATCGGCGGGCTCCGGTTTGGGCGCGTATTCGCCGTCCAAAAGCTGGAAGTTGGCCTCGAGTGGGTCGACTTCGTGGTGGTGGTGGTGGTCATTGTGGTCCTGAAACATGGAAGAAGGAGCGTGAAAGTCGTACCCGGCGTCGGGTTCAGCGGGGCCGCGGTACTCGTGCGCATAGTAGTCGTGTTGCTCGTGTATCTGGGCGAACGACCTAGCACTTAGGGCAGGAAGGTCTGAAAACAACATGGACCCGGAAATAGCTGGGGTAGTGGGTATATTTAAGGGTGCAATTGGGGAAGCGTGCACGCTGCATAACACTGCACTTCGGGGCGTACGACGTCGTGGCCGCGTGCGCTTCTCGCAAAGTCGGGCTCGTCTGCCGGCGCGCTTATCTGACGCTCATGCGATCTGAACAAGTCTGGTTTCAAACGCGACAAACCCGTTATTTTTTCTCCATATTTTTCAGCTAGTCGGATTTGCTCGGGGTGGCTGGAACGGCCACGGTGTGGGCTGTTCGCACTAGAGGTTGATAGATCTTGATGTTTTTGTAAACCTTGCGCGAGGCTTGGATCTTTTGGGCTTGCGCACTGCGTCTGGGCTCTCTCAGCCTATACGTTCACAGCTGTACCGTGCACAGTCGGCGCGAGATATGCGGCCAAGGAAGAAAATATTATTGGAGCTGCTCAAGCGGGGCCGGAAAATCCCTGCCTGGCAATTGTTTCAGGCGCACCTCGACGCATGCACGCGCTAGCGATGGCGGCGCTCGTGACCATAGCTCTCTTAAGCCGAAGGCCCGAAGAGAAGGCAAGATAAGGGACAAGGGATGGTGTGCGGGCCGATCCGTGCTGTTATTCGGATATTGTACGATCAGCTTGTCTTCGCCAATCTTAGGCACGTCCTTGGAGAGATTCGGTGATGCACCGTGTGCCAACAACAGCACTGTCTGCAGGATGTGTCAAATCTTGCAGCGCGCAATCACCTACTCCGCTAGGTATACTTTGGTCGAGATTGTCTGCATGTCCGGATCCTTTGATAGTGTGGGATGGCTTAGAGTGAGCGGTCCAGTTTCAGAAGAATGCACAACAACTTGCCCAATGCTTCGATTATGCAACCCCTTGATTGGACGGAGCGCCGTAGACTTGCCAGGATGGACTTGAAGTAGCTGAATACTTTAGAGTATGAGTGAGGGTCCGGCGGCCGACAACAGTATGTGGTGATATACCCGAAAATGCTTTTGGCTCGGCAGTCTTTAGTACCGACTGTCGTGCGCGATCCGAAACAGCCACAGGTCGCTGATCTATGCGGTTTTGTCTGCGGTGACAATCGCAATGGCGGCGATCTTCACTTGCTGATTCTGCAAGTTCCCCCGCCTGCTTGTCAAGACAAAATGGTTCGCAACTTAAGGGACGCCTGATAGCGGAAATCCGGAAAGTAGGTTTGTGGTTACTAATGTGGAAAGTAGATTCTCCGATTAGACCTTGCAGAAGAGTGCCTGAAAGCGACCGAGCAGGACCGATGCAACTTCTCGTTCCAGGCTGTTGCGGGCTTTTCTCTCATGGTTCGGCATTGGTCTGGAAGTTAAACCGAGGCGATGTCGTCCTTTTGTCCGAATTCGAAGCCGATTCGGTATGAATTCACTTCGTCGGACCCGACATTGTTCAGAATGGGCCCATAGTGTGCACACAACTTGGCAGTTGTGCAGGCACTAACCAAGTGCCGCAGCCATTGCGCTCGTCAACCTCGCAACAAGCGTGGAAGCGGTGCGTTTGCAACCACCACAGCAAGAAAGATCACTAATTCCTTGCGTTCTGCATTTGGTCCATACATGTGTGTTAGGTTGGAGATGTCCTACTATATATACCTTCCCCCTTTGTTCCCGTCCTTGGATTCATTCTCGCTCTCTCTTACTGCTTTCGAACGAATTTGCAGACCCATTCAAGATCACTCGAGGCCGGTGACTCTTGTCGATTCGCTGTAGTCTCTCACATGCAGAATTTATGGAGCAACACTCTGGTAGTAAAGGTAGTGGCTGTGACAACCAGTGGAGCAATCATTCAGCTTAGTATTATCGTAGTCTGGGTGTGCCACCTGGGAGACTGAACGTTACAGTGAGTCCGCCACAAACTGGGCACGTGCAGCATAGAACAAGAGGTGCTCCGAATCCCCTCTGTACCTGTTGGACGCGCATATTGTCCGAAGTGAAGCGGTCACTGGGTTGACGGCCTTGACTACAACAGCAAGTGATGTTTAGGAAGGATGAACAAACTAGGGGCAAGTGCCACCATAAGAGTCTCGCGAGAAAATTTGATTTAATTCTTTACGCCAGGTGTGCAAATGTCGCACAAGCACCTTTTGCCAACTAACATCGGATACCGCGAGAAAATATCCACAAAGCATAGCTATTATGCCCAAGTGCATCCGCATAACTTGCCAAATGATTAATAAGGGTATACTTTAGGTATTTAATCAACGAATGAGACCAAAGGATGCCTTCTCACGATGCAAAGGTCATAAGTGGCGGAAAGGAAATGCTAGAAAGAAGCCGTGAAGGATCCAACCCGGGCAATGACAATCGTAAGCGAAGCAGTTGGCTGGAACCATGTATGTATGCAATAGGTCACTTTCTGAAGCTCAAGCTCCATCTTGCTGCTCGGTTGGAATCAGAGCCATCCAAATTCCGCCAATACTTTAGTCCTCTCATTGCGGACCTTCTCTCTGTCTCCTAATCGATTGAAGGTCTGCAAGTAGTGGCACGCCGTCTGTGGATGAAAAGGAGGCTCTGTCCTCATTCGGGTACTTCTGTTCCACGACCTCATGAATTCCCTGGTAATGTGCCTGTTCACCAGGTGGGAGTATACCCTCGGGCAGTGTGGTATCTGCGCGAGATCTGGTACATGCCCGACTCGGCTTTCCATATTATGGCACTCTTGCATCCACCCAGTCTGCCTGGTATTTGCTAAGTCCGTCTCTTTGTGCTGTGGAGCGTAGTTCTTGCGAAGGCTATTCCAGTCTTGAACAGTAGCAGGTTCAGTATTGTGACTAATACCTTCTTCGAGACCTGTTAATGTTTTGGGGTATGAAGAAGAGTTCTGGCCAGTATGCAGTCGATGCATCCTTCCGCTTACGCTTTTGCGAATACTATGACCGATAACCCCATGAAATTGTTCGTAGCTGCTTGTATCGTAGAGGTGCTCCACCTTGGAGGCCAGCTCTGGCGTTTGCAGCTATTCGCGGCCGCAAAGTATGCATGTCGCGCAACATTGCGGCACAACGGCACGCGAAGTATGCATGTCGCGCACCGGTGCAGCACAATGCGCTTTGTCTCGCTCTCACCTGTCGTCGCAATGTTATCTTGTCAATCACTCGCTCTTAACACCTTCGTGTTCGCTTCTCCCCTTTATGCCCCCTCTGTAACCCCACTATGACCCCCCTGTGGCCCCTCTGGCCCCTCCCTCCTCATATGACCAAATGGGACCAATTGGACCTCTCTTGACCGCTCTTCTCCGAACATACATCTTTCGTCATCGACTCTGTTGGCTCCTATTTCTCGACTCGTCTTGACTTCTTCTCCTTTTCTGCTCTCTCTATTGTTGCGGGATCTCACAATGATTTCTGTACTACTCGGCTCACTTTTATTTTTAGCTAACCACTTTGTCGCCGTCCCTGTCTGCTTGACATCAATGGTCCAGTGCACCAACGCCTGCCCCTTTCTACCAGCACCCCTGCATACGTCGCCTGATCTCGTTGCAAACACAGCCGTCTTAGGGCATGTTGCATTTTCGTAGTTGCTAGCTGCGTCAAGGCGCGGCTGGCTCCAATCGTCTAGCCCGATGCGCTGGACCTTCCAACGGTCCTGCGTATTTCCTGCAGGAACATCAGCCAAGATCCACTATATATACTTGGCCGTTCATCCTTGCACCCCATGAGCTTCTTCTCGGGCCCCAGAGCCGTGCGTGCACGTGCTATAGCTAACAAGTATGCGTCCTTCATCGGCCCCGGCATCATGATCTCGGTCGCTTACATGGACCCCGGCAACTACGCTACTGGTGTCACCGCAGGTGCAACCAACCGCTTCTCGCTCTTGTTCTTCGTGCTTTTGTCGTCGTTGATTGCCATTTTTCTCCAGATCTTGTGCCTCCGGCTCGGCACCGTCACGGGCCATGACCTCTCGCGGTGCTGTCGCGAGCACTTGCCCAAACGCTTGAACTACGCCTTGTGGTTTCTTGCCGAGTGCGCTATCGTGGCCACAGATGTGGCTGAGGTGATTGGCTCGGCCATCGCGCTCAACATCTTGCTCCGCATCCCGCTACCCGCGGGTGTGGCCATCACCATCGTGGATGTTTTGGTGGTGTTGGCGGCCTACCGCTCGGACGGACCCAACGCACGTGTGGTGCGCTACTTTGAGTACGCAGTCGCTGTGTTGGTGCTCACGGTGGTGGTGTGCTTCGCTGTGCAGTTGGGCTGCTTGCCCAAGGACTCTGCCCCGGCCCGCGACGTCTTGCGCGGTTTTGCTCCGTCGAAAGAGATGTTCCAGGGCAGCGGGCTTACCGTTGCGTGCTCCATTGTGGGAGCCACCGTGATGGTGCATTCGCTCTTCTTGGGCTCGGGCATCGTCCAGCCTCGCTTGCGCGAGTACGACATGCAACATGGCCACTTTGACGTGCCCTCCGATGGGTCCTCGGCCGACGAGAAGAAGGATGAAGACCGCGTGCGTGAGTACATCTACAACGACTACACGCCGTCGTACGACGCCATCCAGTACTGCCTTCGCTACTCGATCGTGGAGTTGGCCGTGACGCTCTTTTCGTTTGCGTTGTTTGTCAACGCGGCCATTCTTATTGTGTCGGGTGCCACGTTGTACGGCACGGACGAGGCCGTGGACGCCGATCTCTACAGCATTCACTCGTTGCTTCTGAGCTCGTTGGCGCCCGCCGTGGGCACCATTTTCATGGTTGCGTTGCTCTTTAGTGGCCAGAGCGCAGGTATCGTGTGCACCATCGCGGGCCAGATTGTCAGCGAGGGCCACTTGAAGTGGACAGTGAAGCCGTGGGTGCGGCGCTTGGCTACGAGAGGCATTGCGATTGTGCCGTGCTTGGCCATCTCGCTCGGTATTGGCAAGAATGCGTTGAACGCGGCGCTCAACATCTCCCAGGTTGTCATCTCCATCCTCTTGCCGCCACTCACGGCTCCTTTGATCTATTTCACGTGCAGCAAGAAGATTATGCGCGTGCGCAAGCCATCTACGGGTCCCGATGATGAGGAGGAGTACTACCAGATGGAGAACTCGTGGTACACCACGGTGTTGGTTGTTGTGATTTGGTTGTTCATTTCAGCGTTGAATGTTTACGCCATTATCGATATGGCCCGCAACGGAGGAGTCAATTCATAGTTGGGCCAGGATGCTCGTTGTCACTCACTTTCACAGGTATGTTTTACATGTAAATTATGTACTTCCAGGTCATATGCATCTGGAGTTGATTGCCGTTTATTATTCTAGTTGAACAGTCTCTGAACGTCCGGAGACACCGCCTACTTTTTCTCCAACCCCTTCCTCTCCTCTGCTTCCTTCTTGTAGTGGTACATCTGGCCCGCAATGGTCGCGTTCAACGCGAGCGAGGTCAGGTAGCCCGCGAGCAACACCAAGTCTCTGCTTCTGCCGCGCTTGAAGTTGGACACCGTGGTGAAGACACGGATCAACGAGCCGATCACGTTGGCGCCGATCGTCACCTCTGACAAGTGCGCCGTCGAGCGCAACGCCGCGTTTCTGCGGATCTGAGGAACCTTGGCCACAATGCCAATGGGGATGCTGATCACCTGCAACGCCGAGATCAAGCCAACCGGTGCGATCTTGGTGATGAACACGACGGCTCCAATTATGGTCGCGACGGGCTTGATAAGCTCCTTCAAGCACTCTTGGATCTGGGCCTTGTCGCGGAGCGTAGATGACGCAGCAAGCTCCCGACGCAAGCGATAGTACTCGAGAAGGATGAGGATTCCAACATTCTGGATCCCCACCAACAACAGCTCGCCGTAGTTCAAGAACGAGTTTCTCTGCTGCTGGTTGTACGTGACATGCACGAATTGGGCCAACGTCTCCAAGCTAACAGACTCTCTGGAGAGACCCAGGGCCAAGACCGCCCGCTGCTCCATCTTCGGCGGAGCTAAGATCTTTTTGATCTGCGGGATCTTGATGAACGACGACACGCCCACCATCAATGCCCCAAGGAGCATGGCAAGCACCTTGGCATAGCCAATGGCTTTGACCTGACGGAACGCAAACTGCAAGATAACCTTGTTCGAGACCTCGGGGTCTCTGAGTAACTTGAGGACCATAATAAGGGGAGACATTGTTCGTTGTTTGTGTGTGAATGTTCGTTTTACGATTATTTTGGGTAATAGTTATAGTTTGCTTACAATATACGTGGAGTGTGGGGAAGAACTTCATGTGCAATTTCGCGCTCATGATTTTGACCTCTTGCTCCGGTAAGACCACCTAATTGTAAGATTCTCACTGTAACCGAGGCATAGTTGAATTCCATTGGCTTGCTATGCATGTACGAACATTGGCGAGACAAATTTCGAAGGCGGTTGCACTTTGACTGGAGACGAATATGTATACGAGCCATTGATGTTCGTCCCAACAAGTTCACTATAGTAAGCCAATCGAGGGAGAGCTCCAACTTGCTCTCAATTATGCTGCTGGATGAAGGGAAGATGCTGGGTGTTCTGTTAGATCTGAACGCGCTTGTGAAACACAGGCGGCTCTACAGTAAACTTATGGCTCGTTACATTATGCTTTTACCTATTGTGCGCCTTCAGCGAAGTCTCTTAGGATTCTTGAGCTGCCCAACCTTCTCTTCCAAAACGTTCTTGGTGTCCTCGATGTACTGCAAGTTCTCCAAGTGGAAGTTCAACAACTTCACAATCTCCTCAATGGGATTTTCCTCCTTGATGTCAGAGTCGGCGATATTCCGCACAAGAGACTTGTTGAACACGTCGCTGATTGAGTTGATTTCTTCAACTAACGTAGACAAGTTTTCGCCGAGCGTGTCCAACCTCTCGTCCAACAACTCTGCATTGTGGTATGCCTTCTCGCGTAGCTTGTCTGTGACATTCAAGCCTGTCGCGGCAGATGTGGTCCCCTTCTGCACCAATGCGCTGTTCGAAAAGTCTGCGCTGTTGAGATCAATGTTGATCAAAAGGTTGTCGGCCTGCTGTTCATAATTATCCAAAATTTTGTCGAGCTCGTCTTGTTGGCTCTCAACAAACAACAATTGCTGGTCGATACGTTGCTGCATTGCCTCCACCTCCAACGAGTCTTGATGTAACTTGCCAATCTCCTCTGAGCTAGTCGTGAGCTCCTGGTCCCACTCCTTCACGCGTCCCGTGTAAGTGTCGAATATCGCACTTGTCTTTGTCAATTGCTTGGACCACTTCATGATCAAGTCATCCATGGTTTTGTTGTCCAAAGAAATTGCAATTGGCTTGACCTCCGTGGGCTTCAATGTTGGCGCACTTCCTGCCGCTCCAGATTTGGCGTCGCTCGTCTGCTTGGCCTCAGTAGCTCCGCTTGTTGTCTTCTCGTCTGGCTTGGCTCCAAAGGAGAATCCCGGAGTGTTTGCGGACTTTCCATCTGACTTTCCGAATGTAGAGCTAGGAGCATCCTTCTTCTCCTCTGTCTTGCCAAAGCTCAAAGTAGGTGCATCTTTCTTTTCTTCAGGCTTAGCTCCGAAGGAAAACGCAGGCGCGGCGTCCTTCTTCTCCTCAGGCTTCGCACCAAAGGAGAACGCAGGCTTAGCTGCATCTTTCTCAGCAGGTTTGCCGAACGAAACAGAAGCAGCGCCTTCCTTCTTCTCTTCTGGTTTCGCGCCAAAAGAAAAGGCTGGAGCGCTGCTCTTCTTCTCCGCCTCTGGTCCCAGTGGGAGGGCTGTCTGCTTCTTTTCCTCGGGCTTGGCTCCGAACGAGAAAGCAGGTGCGGGCTTTTTCTGTTCCGTGGAGCTCGCACCAAACGAAAATGCTGGTGCAGCTGCTGGTGCAGCTGCTGCTTTCTCAGTAGTCTCGGCTGGTTTGGCGCCGAACGAAAATGCGGGCGCCTTTGACTCTGCCGGCTTCTCTGAGGAAGCCAGTGCGTTTTCAGCAGGTTTAGCTCCGAAAGAAAATGCTGGAGTAGTAGACTTCTCGGCAGGCTTGGCTCCGAGAGAAAGCCCACTCGCAGGTTCCTTCTTGTCGTCCGCCTTCGCTCCGAAAGCAAAAGACGGGGTGCTTTCCTTCGACTCGACAGGCTTGGCTCCAAAGGAGAACGATGGAGTGCTCTCCTTCTTCTCCGCAGGTTTTGCTCCGAAGGAGAAGCTGGGAGCCGCTTGTTGTTCTGCCGGCTTTCCAAAGCTGGCGCTTGGAGCACTCTCAGCGGGCTTGGCTCCGAAGAGACCTGCGTTCTGTGTAGGTTTGGCCCCGAAAAGGCCGGAGCTCTCTGCGGGTTTGGCACCGAAAAGCGCAGGAGTGGTTTCTTTACTGTCCGCTGGCTTGGCACCAAACAAGCCGGTGGCAGGTGCCTGTGAATCTTGCTTCTGTCCAAACAAAGGTGTGCTTTCCTTCAGTGCGCCTCCGAAGGTTGGGGTAGTGGCGTTTTGGGGTTTTGCGCCAAACAACCCACCAGAACTGGGCTGAGCTGCATTGCCGCCAAATCCTAGCAGCGGAGCAGGCTTGGAAGCTTCAGAGGAGGCCGCAGGAGCGCCAAAAAGTCCCCCCGACGCCGGCTTACTGGCCCCGCCAGCATTTGTGGAGCCGAAACTAAAAGCAGGCGTAGTCGTGTTGTTTGCCGGAGCGCCAAATGGAGCAGACGATGTGTTTGAGCCAAATGGAGCAGATGCCGTGTTTGAGCCAAATGGAGCAGATGTCGTGTTTGAGCCAAATGTAGTAGACGATGTGCTTGAGCCAAAGGCGCCAGTCTTTGCTGGCTCCTGCTTAGCCGAGCCAAAAAGACCACCGGATGAAGCAGCCGGTTGAGCTGACTGGGCGCCAGAACCAAAAAGTCCCCCCGAAGGAGCAGATGATTGGGCGTTCGATCCGAACGCAGAACCTGAACTTGCCGCAGGCGCAGTAGATCCAAACGCTGAACCAGTATTAGCTGCCGGCGCGGCCGAACCAAACGTTGGCGCAGCATTCGAGTTGTTGTTGGAAGAGCCAAAGCTGAAGCCAGACGATGTTCCTGTTGAGCCAAAAGGATTCGCTCCACCGGCCCCATTATTGGCGGGCGCGCCGAACGCAGAAGGTTTCTGGTTCTGGCCCGACAGGCCGAAGGCAGAACCCTGGGCCGGGCCCGAATTGGTGTTACCAAAGAAGCTCATCAGCGGGTGAAGAGACTAGACGTTGTGTTTGGGAGAAAATCGGTGTGCAGGACGGGAAGAAACAGTAGCTACATCACCAACGCAGATGAATACGAATCTCGAGAAACGAATCCCGAGAAACAATTCGCAGAAACGAATTCCCAGAATTGTGTCTGTGAGAGTATCCAATTCGATTGAATGTGTAATGTGATGTCGTAACTGTCCTCTATTGTAACCCGATATGACCTTCATCTATACAACCTTCTACTTGTATGGTACGAACCATCGTAGCGTACTAAGGTCTGCGGCAGTGTATGGAAATGTGAGTGTGGCACGTTTAAGGCATATCTTAAGGATCTACATCTCGTTCAAGCGTCGTGTATAGCTTACTTCTTGCCCTGGTTGGCAACGGCAGCCGCACCGGCAGCAGCAGCCTCGGGGTCCAAGTAGTACGCAGGCTTGGTGGGCTTCAAGGCGTCGTCCAACTCGTACACCAAAGGAATACCGGTGGGGATGTTCAAGCCGGCAATGTCCTCGTCGGAGATGTTGTCCAAGTGCTTGACAAGCGCTCTCAACGAGTTGCCGTGCGCGGCAATGAGCACGGTCTTGCCCAGCAAAAGGTCGCCGGCGATTTCGTCCTGGTAGTAGGGCAACAAACGGTCAATGACCAACTTCAAGGACTCGGTCTTGGGCACCACAGCAGGGTCAATGTCGCGGTAACGCACGTCGCCGGTCTGCGAGAACTTGCTGTCGTCCTCAATTGGTGGAGGAGGGATGTCGAACGATCTTCTCCACGTTTGGAACTGCTCCGCACCGTACTCCTCCAAGGTCTGGGCCTTGTCCTTGCCCTGCAAGGCACCGTAGTGTCTCTCGTTCAATCTCCACGATCTCTTGACAGGCACGTACAACTGGTCCGCGGCGTCCAACGCCAAGTTGGCGGTCTGGATCGCTCTGGACAACTTGGAGGTGTACAAAACGTCCACGTCGATGTTGGCCTCTTTGATCAACTCACCGGCTCTCTTGGCCTCCTTCTGGCCAATCTCCGACAAGCGGACATCCACCCATCCGGTGAAGAGGTTCTTTTCGTTCCATTCGGACTGGCCGTGTCTAACCAAAACAAGCTTAGGCATTTTTCTACTGGGTGGGATTTTCGGGGAGCGGCCCTTTATATACCTCACTGGAAGGGTGATGTCCGAGGCTCAGGTGACACGGCCACCACAAGACGACATTGAGAAATACAAAATGTATGGCTGTTCGAGCTTGCGGGTGTTGTTGTGGGTCCCGTAGTGTCCAGTCCATATCGTGGTTAGAGAGTAGTTGGGAGAGTATGGAGAATATGAGTGCCCGGAGGGTACGGCTGAAAACGCGGACCATATCCGACTGATTCGACGGAAGTCGAGAGAAAAGACGCTTCGGAGTTGCACCTTCGAAACTATCCTTCGAATCTTACGCCCTCGAATCTTAGATCCTTCGAATTCCGTTGGAGCTGTGGAGTGGAGTGAGGAGTGTGGAGCTGGTGAGTTGTATGCGCTTAGGTGGCCGCGGTGGCTAAGGGCATCAGCGCCACAGCTGGACCAGCTGGACCAGCCACATATCGAGAACCGTGTTCTGTCATGGAATACTTTTGACAGATTATCCCACCCGACCACCAGAAGAGGCGGAAGTGCGTCGAAATTGTTCTCGTTGGCGTATCAATTCAGTGGGGCTGGGACCTATTGGTCGGAATTGGACACCTAGCTGCGAAATGTGAACGAACCCCGAGAGTGCCTCCTGAATGGACGTAAAATTCAGTATGAGTTGAGAGGGACAATTCAATTGCCCGATATCGATGTTGAAGCGGCTCACGACAAGACTAAAGATCCATTTTGGAAGGGCCAGTTGGAAGGGCCAGTTGGAAGGGCCAGTTGGAAGGGCCAGTTGGAAGGCCAGTAACCATGAGAGATCGCTATAGAAATGCTTCACATTGCCTCGACACTTTCTGACCATCGCAATGTTGCTTTGAGCAGACTCCAGATTCCTTGTCTATAGGTTGGTCGGGGTGGCACTCGGAAGCGACGGATATGATACCGTGCGCTACTTCCAATAGTAGAGAAGACGAAAGGTATCCCGGCAGTCGATACAATGAGCATGGCATGGCAATTGCCTCACCCGAGGATATCATCTTTCACAAGACACTACTTGCGTTATTACCAAACGTACATTGGCGGCTGCAACATTCCTCTCACGCAACATTCCTTCGACCCCACGTCGCTAACCGTGCGCAATGTGATCCCGGGCTCCTCGCCTATCGGAGATATTTTTGACAGTTGCGTTCTGCCTCACCCGGCAATTTGTTGCGTTCTCCCTTCACCCGTGCTAAATTTGTTGACCCGGTGCTATTTTTGATGCGTCACCCATGTGAGCTAAATTCCCGCGGCGGTATCCTCCCGGACGCCGATCTTCTTGTGGTCAGCCGGATTGGGTGCCAGCTCGTAGAGCGTAATCACCGGGTCCTTGGTGAGCTCGGTGAACTCGCCGCGCAACTCGATCAGGTGGATGTGGCACTCGTCCTCGTCGCCGTAGATGTCCTTGACGAAGATGGCGAGCTGCTGGACGCCGGTAAACACCCGCCTGGGCAAGTGGTGCTCTACAAAGTCTGCGTCCGACTCCAACACGTCCGGAAGCTCGTCGTCGCCGTCGTTGTACGCCACGCCCACGTGCGGATGCGTCACTACGAAGTTGGGCTTGACGCTCTCGACATTGTCGAAGTCAATGTCCGCGTTCTTCCATAGCCAAATCGTCTTGGGGCAGTACTTGTCGCCGTTTGTGCGGAGAATGAGCGAGTGGAGCTTGACGGAGCCGTTGAGAAACGGGATCTGGATGATGAGCTGCTCGTCCGCGTCCGACTTGATTACAGGCTTGAGGCTATAGCGGTCTTCAATCGTCTTGAACACCTTCTGGAGCTCGTCCTGCGGGTTCAGAAGATTGAGGCCCCGCACCTGCGGAATGTTGATTTTCACATTGAGCAGCTGGCCCGAATAGGTTTGCTCCGGGGGAATGTGATCGTGGCCGTCGCCATGAGAGTGCAGGTGTCCGGACATGTTAGTGTGACTAGCTAAGTGAGATAGTTAGGTAGTGTTTGTGCAGGACGCAACGGTCCAGCCCGTACCATGTTGCGGGCTAGAACAAAGGAGGGCAAAGGAGGGGAGAGCGGAAACTCCGAGCGCCTTTCTTTTTCTGGGCAACGTGGCCGTTTTCGCCGATCAGTTCGGAAAATTCAAAACGTTGGGGCCTGGCCAGCGGCACCATGACATCACACGCTACAGGACACAAGTATTCGTAGTGCACACACCAATGAGAACAGGCCCATTTCACGCAGGAGTGTGTTTTTCGCGATGCCACCCTATATCCGCGAGTATTGTGTAGGATTTGCGTCTTGTGATGTCATTATGCCGGCCACGAAACAAGGCGATGACGTAGGGCCGACGAGTCGAGGCAAGAGCCATCACCAAAGTCTGAGGATAGGCTGAGGACAGTCTCACAAAGTAAGGCTATCTGGATATCAGAACGCAAAGATAAAAGCAAAGATAAATTGGAGGAAAGAAAGCCCTGAAACGGCCTGTGTCTACTGCGGTCGGATGATAACGATTTTCGCCTGCACGTAAGAAAAAGAAAAGCCAGTTGATCCGTGATACCGCCCCGCTGTACGCAGGCTGGGTCTGGTGATGGACCGAAGATAAAAAGCCACCGTTCCGCCCGGTCTCTTCCCATCATCAACATGACTTTCGAGAAACAGCCTGCTATCTTTTACATTAACGCCGCTCTCTTTGACTGCGACGGGACGCTCGTCAACTCCACCGGAGCCATCTCCGAGTTCTGGAGAAACTTCGGCAAGACCAGACCACACGTGAACCCAGAGGAGATCATCAGAACCTCCCACGGGTGCAGAACGTTTGACGTCATTGCCAAGTGGTCGCCTGAGGACGCCATCGAGGAGCAAGTCACTGCATGGGAAGCTTCCATTCCCGACACCTTCGGCGACAAGGCCAAGCCCATTCCCGGTGCTGTGGAGCTCGTCAAGCTGTTTGACAAGTTCTCCAGAGAGGAGACCTCCAACAAGGAGCAGAGATGGGCCATTGTGACCTCCGGCACGTTGCCTTTGGCCACCAAGTGGTTGAAGTTGTTGACCATCGAGAAGCCCGATGTGTTCATCACCGCGGAGAAGGTCACCAAGGGCAAGCCCCACCCCATGGGCTACCAGAGTGCCAGAAACACCTTGGGCTACGAGTGCGACACCAAGAAGGTTGCCGTCTTTGAGGACGCTCCTGCCGGTATTGCTGCCGGTAAGGGCGCGGGCGCCATGGTTGTGGGCATCTGCTCCACGTACGGCCCCGAGAAGGTGAGAAACGCCGGTGCCGACATTGTCGTGGACGACTTGTCTTCGTTCGAGATTCTCGGCTACAACCAGACGACGGACGAGTTCAAGGTGCAGGTTTCGGACTACCACTTTGCGAACGACGAGTACTTGCAGCTGGTTTAATGGGATAGGATTATAGAATATAGAGCATATGGAACTATTGTAGTGCAATGGGACAAGCAAGCACTTCTGGTCTCGTGTTCTGGTACCCATGTTCTGGACAATGTATCTGGGACCAGTAGCTGCAAATTCCTGCATTGTGAAAGATAAGGTACGGCAGTGCGCAGGTCCGAAGCTTACTCCAGAAGCCCCAGACAGTCAAGTAGAAGGAATGCGCAACCAGACTCAGAGTCAAGAAGATGCAAATACCGGTACAATATGCAAATACATATGCGAGTCTGTTTGAAGTTAAAATGGTTCTCAAAAGATAGCGTGCTGAGTATCGCATACCTGACGGGGAATGTAGTAAGAAGCGAGAATTCTATCATACTCTACGGATTTAGCGCAAGGGGTCGTCGATCCATTGATCGTTCATATTTCATGAACAGTAATGTCGGTGATGTCGGTGATGTGGGTGATGCCCATGTGGGTGGTTGGCGGTGTTGATGTTGCTTCCCAATGCGGAAATGACATTGAATCTAACATCAAAATTATCTCATCGATAGTTACCAGCCATGGCTACATCTGGAGTGTTGCGGCCCTTCAATGGGAGGGTATATGCTGAAAAGGCCATCCCTGCAAAGCAGCTGAAGCTCGATCCAGAACAGTCGCTTCTCTCGCGGTACGCAGCCAAGAAAGCTGAGCTTGCAGCCTTGGAGAAGCAAAGAGAGACGCTTCGGTTTGAGATCATGGAGCTTGAAGCAGAACTCAACATCCAACCCGATGTTCCCTTCGCCGCACGCGCAGTTTCAGACGTCAACATGTTGCGCAAGAAGGTGAGCACGATGTTCCAGAGTCCTCAAAAGCTCCAAGAGCCTTTGAAGAAAAGAACGTCAATGCTCTTCAACAATCTTGTCGACGTCAAGGGACGCATAGAGGAGCAGCACAATGAGTTCACCCGCAAAGGCTCTGATCTTGCTCGCAACTTCTTCAGCTCGATTCTGCCCAAGAAGGGCCCTTGTGCCGCAGACTCTTCGATCTTATTTGATGACATAGCAGAAAGCAGCGTCATTCACCTGTCTTTTCTTCTCAGTGACGACGAGCAGGAGCAGGAGATCTCGGGAGACGTCTTGGGTGTAGACATCGATGACTACTCCAGTGATGAAGACGATGGTGGAAAGCGGTGATATGGGACAAGGAACAGATGTCGAGATCTGCTGTTAATTTATAGACCTGGAGTCGTGAATAGTACATTTATTAATTGTGGACATGTCCAACCTAGAGAATAGTTCCCCGAGAATAGTTATGGGCAGCATCTTGAAACTCGCCAATGTAATCCTGGTACCAGCTTAACGAGAGCGGACTACTCTTCGTCCATCCAGCCGCGAGCACGCTCGACGCCGCGCTCCCAGCGTCTCCAGTTCTTGCGGCGCTCGGTGTCCGGGAGGTTCGCCACAAAGACGTTGCCATCGTCGTCGGTGGCCAGCAACTCGGCCACCATCTCGTCGAGGTCCTTCCACACACGCTCGGACTCCTCAAACGCCATGCCGGCGGCAATGGCCGCGCCAAGAGCCGTGCACTCGGCGTTGGCCGCACGCTTGACCGTCACGCACGGGCCCAAGATGTCGGCCTGGATCTGCAACACCTCGTCGGCCTTGGACATGCCGCCGTCGACGGCCAACTCCAGCAACGGCTTCTGCGCGTGCTGGGACGTCAACGCCTCCTCCAAGAAGTCCGCCAGCGCGCCCGCGTCCTCGGCCATGGCCCGCAAGATGCCGCGCACCTGGAAGCACACGCCCTCCAACGCGGCGCGGGCAATGTGCGACGACAGCGTGTACTGGGTCATGCCGAAGATGGTGCCGCGGGCGCCGCGGTCCCAGTAGGGCGCGAACAAGCCCGAGAAGGCCGGGATGAAGAGCACGCCGCCGGACAGGTCCACCTGCGAGGCCAACGGCCCGATGTCCTTGGCGGACTCGATGAGCTTGAGGTTGTCGCGCAACCACTGGATGATGGAGCCCGCCACTGCCACCGAGCCCTCGAGCGCAAAGTGCGGCTTGCCGTCGTCGCCGTCCAACTGCGGGAACCAGAAGCCGAACGTGGTGAGCGTGCCGTTGTTGGACACCAACTTGCGCGTGCCCGTGTTGTACAAGAGGAAGCAGCCCGTGCCGTAGGTGCACTTGGCCGCGCCCGGGTTCACGGCCAACTGGCCCACGAGCGACGCCAGCTGGTCGCCGAGGCAGCCCAGGATGGGCACGCCCTGGATGGTGCGGAGCATGTCCATGGCCTCCTGGGTGATGCGGTCGTGGAAGCCGAGCGCGGAGAGGTTGGGCGCGGCGAACTGGCCGTACACCTCCAGCGACGACACGATGCGCGGGAGCGCGATGCGGTCGCGGTCGATGCCCCAGAAGTCGAGGAGCTCGTCGTCGTAGTCGCGCAGCTCGAGGTCCATGAACAGCGTGCGCAGCGCGTTGGTGATGTCGGTCACGTACGCGTGCTCGCGGGTGAGGTGGTAGATCAACCACGTGTCGACGGTGCCGAACATGAGGTTCTCGCCGCGCTCGTACTCGTCGCGGATGGTGTCGTCGTTGTCGAGGAGCCAGCGCAACTTGGCCGCGGAGAAGTACGTCAGGAGCGGGAGCCCCGTCTTCTCGAGCATGCGGCGCTTGGTGTCGGCGTCGGTCATGTTCTCCAAGTGCTGCACAATCTCCGCCGTGCGCGTGTCGGTCCAGGTGATGCCGTTGCTCAACGGGCGGCCCGTCTTGCGGTGCCACACGATGGTGGTCTCGCGCATGTTGGCGATGCCGATGCACTTGACGCGGTACTTGACCTTCAACTCCGGGTTCTGGTTGACCTTGCGCAACGTGATGAGGCACGCCACGAGGCACTGCACCGCGTTGGCCAAGATGTGCACCGGCATGCACTCGACCCACCCCGGCTGGGGGAAGCGGAGCGTGGGCCCGACCGAAGCAGCGTTGTTCTCAATCTCCACGTGGTCCGAGATGGAGATGGCCACGCCCTCGGCGGTGAAGATGGGCTCGTTGTGCCGCGCGAGCGAGCTGCGCCGCCGGAACTGGTCCGTGTTCTTGGACTCCGCGGGCTCGGACGCCGACGTGGAGTACTCGATCTGGTGCTTGGCGATCTCGGCGCCGTTCTTGGCGAAGAGGATGCAGCGCGCGGACGTGGTGCCGATGTCGATGGACGCGACCACGGGGTGCGCGGGGGCGGCAGACGAGCGGCGGGGCATGTTGGCGTGGTGGGAATTTTTCGGTTCTCGCGGCCTTATATGTGGAGAGGGCTTAGTGCCGGTTGCGGGGGAGGGCTCAAGTGCGCGCTCGGCCCAGGCACCACCCAAGCCGGACCGCCAGGCTCCAACCCGGACCGCCAGGTCCGGCGAAAGAGCAGCGACGAGTTGTGTGTAGTTTACATTAGCGTGGGCACAATGTGTATTGTGGTGTGGGTATGAGTGTAGCGTTGTGGGTGTGAGTGGGGCAGTGCGCTCCCGAGGAAGTTGCTCTGCTGGATACTGGAAGAGACATAGCCGAACGTTTGGAGCGATGCGGACACGCGTTTGCGGTTGTGAGACGATTTAGTCGGCTTGATCTCGCTTCCAATTGCTCATCTCACGTCTACCTCCGCTTCCTCTATCTTCGTCCAGTGCACATCTTCGATCTCCAGTGCCCGTGCATCTGGTGCGCATCTTACGTGCGTCAATAACTGTGCAATCTTCAATGTAGTCTACGGTCTAGATGGAGCAACAATGGCTGCAGATGGTGGATGGCAGCAACGGTGGGTGCATGGTGGCTGCAACGGTGGCTGCAGATGGTGGCAGCAACGGTGGCTGCATGGTGTCTGCAGATGGTTTGGTGTCTGAGTATGGCGTAGTGCGTGGTTGCGATACAATACAGAACGAGCATACTTCTCCATTGTAGGCACAATCGATACTTTATGATACATAATGGCACCACGCCTTGCACTGCGGCACGGCACTGCTCGATGTCTGATTCTCATTTCGCCTGCCTTACCATACGTAGGATATTTGATGGCTGTGCATGTACTGGGCCTGTTGCTCTCGAGGAATCGATGGCTGTGCATGTACTGGGCCTCGTTGCTCTCAAGGAATGAGGTGGGGATGTAGGTGACGTCGTTGGTTGTACGTGTGATATTGGCTTGTACGTGTAGGTTGGCTTGTACGTGATGCTGTTGGCTATGTACGATGGGTTCCCAGATGATCAGCGATGGTGGATGCCCATGCCCATGTAGGGCCCATGGAGGATGTAGGATCCATGGAGGGATCATGTGGTTCTATTATGCTAACACCTCGCCGTCGCGGAACTCACGGCCCGCCACGTCCAAGCCCTCGCCCGCGTAGCTCGCGAGACTCGACACCTCCACCAACGCACCCTCCGGCACCACGCCCCCGCTCGCACGCACCCACTGCGTGCCCAACGCCAAGTACGCGCGTCGGCACGTCGTCGGGTTGTCGTTGGCGGCCGCGTCCGAGTTCTTCAACGGGCTGAACTCCTCGCCGCGCTCCACCTCCAAGCACCCGAACTTCTCGAGCTCCACCGACGGAAACACGTCGAAGATAAACTGCTCGAGCTTGATGCCGTTGGGCACGGCCGGCTGCACCACCTCGCCGTCGGCGCCGAGCGCCGCGATCTTCTTCTTCGCAATGTGAAACGGCAAGTGCTCCTGCGACGCCGTCCACACCCCGAGCATCTGCTCAAGCAAGTCCACCGAGTAGTAGTGGTTGACGATGTTGGCCGCGCGGAGGTACAACTTGCCTGGGTCCGTGGGGTCGGTCTTCTCCGCCAACTCCTTCGAGATCTCCGAGTACTCGATCACGCACGGCTTGTTGGCGCCCTTGTCGAGCACAATGAGGCCCACGGACTCGGCGGCGTCGCGCTTGCGCACCACCTTGGTGGCCAAGTCGAAACCACGCGCAATCGCAAACCCCACAAACACTGGGTCTGCCACACGCACGAGACAGTTGTCCACGCAATACATGTGCACGTGCTTCACGCCCTTGGCCTTCATGTCCTCCAACACCTTCGCCTTCTGGATGGCCTTGTACAACCCGCCGTTGCCGTCGGGCGACTCGCAGATGGCCGACTTCAGCTTCATCAAGATCTTGGTGCCGTCCAAGTTGAAGCACGGCAACGTGCCCTGGTCGAAAAACGTAATCTGGTCCGCGTCCAACCCAAAGAGGTTGTGCTCGCGAAAGAACGACTCCGTGGCGGCCCGTGTAGGCCCCGATGTCATGATGTACCACTGGATCACAGCACCCGAGCCCGCCAACTGCTGGATCCGGCGGATTTTCTCGGCCTGGATCTGGAACAACGACTTGTGCGACGGCAAGCCCACGTCGTAGCACCCCTTGGGGTCCAGCGAGCCCAAGCGCGTGCCCTGGCCGCCGGCCAAGAGGAGCACGGCCACCTCATTGCGAGCGATGGCCTCCAACCCGAGCGTGTTCCACGAGTCCAATTCGGCCAGACTGTGGTCCAACGTGGACGCGGTGGAGGACTCTGGAAGCTGGGCGAATGCCTTGGAGGCAGCGGAGCCTGCCGAGAACTTGATTGCGCTTTCAACGGTGGACACCAACTGCTTTGGGTTGTCGATCTTGGCGAGCTGGGCGGCAAACGTGGCCTGCTCGTCCGCCGGCAACAGCTCGTATGCCTGCACGATGTGGTGCTGGTTTGCGTCCGCGTAGGCTTGCATTGGCAGTCAAAAGAGTGAAGACGTTGCTTTATATAGAGAGTTTAATTTAACGAATCGGGCAAGTGAATCAAAACACGCTGTGTGCAGGCGGGTATCGGCTTGTAGCCGAGCGACGAGGCTTCGGGCCAAGATGGCGTCGCGAGCCTGTTAGGAATGTTGTGGTGGAGATAGTTTTGCTGTGACGATGGAGGCTTTCGTTTTCTTGAGCGAGCGACTTTGTTCGCTACGCCTCGTTGTACGTATTATTAGAAGCGGGCTGACGCAGCACCGAAGGTGCAAAGTGCAGTAGCAAGGTACGGGCGATCTAGGCGCGCGAGTATTGTTTGGGCGTGTTTTGCGCAGCCAAAATCGAAGAGCGAAGGTGACCAACGAGATGAGGTCTCGTGACTTTGTGACGTGAGATGACTGTAGTCGCGGAGTGGACTTGAAGAGACGGAGTGAACTTGAAGAGACAGCGGAGAGATGTGTAGGACACAGCTGGGTGAACTTGGTGCAGAGTGTAGAGGTGCAGATGGGAATTGCAAACAACAAGTGCATTCTATGAACGAAATCCGAGTCGATCAGATTGTAGAAATTAAATCAAGCACGCCAACACGGCACCGATCGCACTGGAGATCAACATGCCTGGCGCCAAGTAGCCCGCGCCGGACAGCTTGGTGGACGAGGTGGACGAGCTCGAGGAGCCCGAGGAGCCGGTCGAGGTCGAGCCGGAGGAGCCGGACGCAGAGCTGCCGCCGGTGGAGGAGGACGCGGACGACGACACGGTGGTGGAGGGCGACGAGCAGTTGTAGTTGTGGCCCTTGATCTTGTCGTCGTCGTGCAACTTGTCGAAGGAGTCGCACGAGAAGTCCTCGTTGGTGGAGGTCATGGTGAAGTCACCGTCGACTTCCTCCAACGCGTCCAAGGAGAAGTTGCCAAAGTCGCCGGTCATGGAGAACGCGCCGGCCACCGTCTCCAACGACGCGAGGTCGATGTCGTTGAGGAGCGAGTTGTTGAACACGTGGAACTCGCCGTCGATCTCGGTCAAGTTGCCCATGGACAACGACTCCAAGTTGTCGTTGGCGTAGATCTGGAGCGAGGCGCCCACGTTGGTCAACGAGTCGAACGACACGGCGTCGAACGAGTTGTACGCCAACACAAACGAGCCGTTGACGTACTCCAACGCCGCGATGGACACATCGCCGCAGTCCTGGATGGTCAAGTTGGCCGCGTGCTTCAAGTTCTCCAAGCGCACGGTGGCATTGTCGCTGTTGAAGGACAACGTGAGGCCCTCGGACACGGACTCGAGCCCGGACAAGTCGATGGAGGTGATGTTCTTGTTGTTGTTGACGTTCAAGAGGCCGATCTGCGAGAACTGGAGAAGCTGGTCGATGCTCAGGAGCGCGGTGTCGGACAAGGTCAACGACGACACCTCGGCGAGGCCCGAGTTCAAGTTGAGCGACGCGAGCGAGGGCAACGAGATGAACGACAACTCGTTGGCCAGCGTCAACGCGGAGAAGTCGATGGAGTGCAACTGCGTCAACGCGCTGAAGTCCAACGACCCGGTCACGTTGGCCAAGCTGGTGAGCGTGATGGAGGTGATGGACAGCGAGTTGAAGAACGTGAGGTCCGCGTCGATCGAGCTCACGGAGCTGAGGTCCACGGCGGCGATGGCGTCGCCGGAAATAGTGATATCTCCGGACAACGTGGGACACGAGTTCAAGCTCTGCACGGCGGTGGACGCCGTGATGGTGGTGGAGAGCGAGCACGAGTCGGACGACGACGAGGCGGCCGCGGCCAACGCGGCCAAGGCGGCGAGCACTGAGGTTCTGGAGAGCATAGCGAGCGACGAAAAGAAAGTGGTGGGAGGAGGCACGAGGCAGTGTTATACCATTGCTGCAACAAAGAATGCTTTGTTTACTCCTGTATGGTGAGCGTGCACAGCCAACCCGACCCAACCATCCAAGATTGCCACGTACCAAGAAGAAGGTGAAATGATGGAATGTAGCCTACTCAAGCACCTACAAGCACCTACAAGCACCTACAAGCACGTAGAAGCACGTACAGTATATACGTACAAGCATACGACAAGTCTTGGTGTATGGTGGAGGAGGCGCGGTTTGACTCAGGCACGAGAGGTACGGGTGTGGGCTCTCAACGCTCTACACGAGCGTCGCGTTTCTTTTGCTTCACGGTGCTATGTCACATTCACGGTGTGCAGGTGAATAGAGTTAACCGTGCGTACGACGTGGCCCGATGTGGACGTCGGCATGCGCTCGGGCGATGGCTCGTACGATGCTCGTCAAGAAGCACTTCGCGGCTGCGAAAGCGCATCTCGCTCCCAAGTTGACCACGAATGAGATCTGCATCTACTGAATGTACGGACGATGCAGACGCATTGCTCGCGCATACGGCCATACCTTAGCACGGTTTTAGCACAGCGAGACCCAGCTCGACCTTATGGATGCTAACTGCTGTGGCTAGATTATGTTAGCTAGACTTATAGATACCTGGTATGGCTAGCGATCATGTATGGACAGCTACCTGGTATGGTTAGCTAGACCCATCGATGCCAGACGTATAGAGTATAGACATGGGTGCATGGCGTTGGGAGCGGCACGTGATGTTCTACGGAGCGCAAGTCAGCCGTTATGACTAGATTCCCTAATGTACCGGTGCTATTGTATGGCCTGACTGCTTGGTGATTCCGGCTTTCGCACCCACCTGTGCAGTACGTTGCTTCTTCTTCGTGTGCCGGTCGTTGGTGATGTCCCGTTTGGGTCGCGTTGTTTACCTTTCGCCCGTTCGGGCAGACATCTACTCCATCTCTTCACAACATTCGCTCGAGATCTCTCGATCCGCAATCTCTCCCCAGCTCTGCTTCTCCTCGCACCCTCGCCACGTCTCCCCGATGGACCCGCCCGACATCTTCAAGCACGAGAACGGTATGCATACACGCCCATTGTTCGCCCAGCGTCAACTAACTCCAGCGTCCGTCGACCTCCTCCTCCAAGAAATGGCTGCATCCGCCGCAGAGGCCCTATCGTACAGCGAGTCCACGTCCGCCGTCGCGCTGCCCACGAAACCGCTCAATTTCCCGCCCAAGGACGACGACCACCTCGACTCCAAAACCAGAGACTTCAACTCCTCCACAGACACATACGTGAGCGAGCCCGCGCCCAGCGCCGAGCCCGAGCCCCGCCGCGACTCCCTCTCCCACAGCAGGTCCATCATGCGGTCCGCGCCCACCCCGTCCGGCCTGCCCAAGAAGCTGGTGGCCTTCCCCAGCGAGCACAGCTTGGAGACCCACCACACGTACCCCGCGGCCGTGCTTGACTCGCACCTGCCCACCACCGACGAGCTGCCCATGGTGCACCTGTGGGCCGAGCTCGACCAATTGAGCAGCACCGCCGAGATCGACCCGTCTCCCCCTCCGGTTCCGCCTCCACACTCCTCCAGCACAATCACAGGCTTGCTAGCGTCCGCCGACGACGCGCCGCCGGACGTCGACATCTCGCAGCTCTCGGAGTACCGCTTCTCGTCCAGCAGCCTCGGCGCGCTCTCGCTCAACGAGAAGTTGGACATCTACCTCACCGCCAACACCCCGGCCATGCACGACGACCTCAGCACGCACTTGGACCGCCTCGGCGCGGCGGCGTCCGAGGAGACCGACGTCAACATCCGCAACTTGTCCTTCCAGTTGGAGGACCACCGCCCGCCGGAGCCCGAGAACCCATTGCACGCCTTGTCGCGGGCACACAACGTGTACTTGAACTCGGCGCATTCCTCGCAGCTGTCGCTCCAGTCGTTGGTGGACTCCAACCGCGTGCTCGAGGCGTCCATGGTGGACTCCCACTCCAAGGGCATCCAGCTCAGCGACGGCATCAAGGGCTTCACCGACAACCAGGCCGACACCATAATCCCGCTGACCGCGGACCACGACTCGAGCGCAGAGATGCTCTCCTTCAAGACGCGGCTGCTCAACGACTACCCTACGCCGGGCCAGGAGTACCATGATTCGTTCGACCGCTCCTACAACCTGACGGAGAAGTCCATCATGAACTTGCTCAATTCGGCGTCGCAGCTAGATCTCCAGCAACAAGACCCCGAGGTGGCCGGACCACTGCCACCGTCGTCCACGAAGGAGCACCCTGCAAGCGAGAGCGATAAGCTAGCTGCACCAAACGGGACACTGGACAATACTTCCGCGCAAGAACGAGACGTTGACCAGCCACAAGTGGAGAATGCTCCTTCCAATGAAGCAGTGAAACACGACGACCTGTTCACGAATCCATCGCTCACGAAAGAGGAGCTGACCTCATTTGTCAAGCAGGAACCCTCGTTTGTTGGGTCGTCGGTGAAAACAGAACCCAACTCGCATGCTACGGAAGAACATAAGTTCATTGTCAAAGAAGCTCCAACCTCCATGTTTAAAGAGGAGCCCACTTCGTTCGTCAAGGAGGAACCCACCTCGTTCGTCAAAGAGGAACCAAACTCGTCTGTCGAGGAGGAATCAGACTCCTTTGTTAAGGAAGAACCACACTCAATTGTCAAAGAGGAACCTCACTCTATTGTCAAGGAAGAAGAAACCCTGTTCGTGTTCCACGCCACGCCGAATGCTCTACCTGAATATGATTCCAAAGCTCAGTCGGACCCATTCAAGTTGGAATTGGGAACGTCTGTCGCCAAACCGGAGTTGGCAGACCTTCCCGAAGACGATGAAATACCAAAGCGGTCGGAAAAGCGCTTGAACCCGTCGAATACCTCGCTACACAGAAACTCTCTCAATCGGTCCTCGATGGAAGGTGAACATATCAGTGCCGGCTCCGAACATGGGTCCTTGAACGACCACGTCTCCGAATACTCTACAGATGCACGGACCTATGCTATCCAAGATCGGGCTGTCGCGTCCGGAGCGGTCAAACTTGTTGACTCTCGATCTGGAACACCTATCCCCAAATTGGATGAGTACAACTGGACTCACGATGGCAAAGATTCGGATAACGACGGCGATATTGAGGATGATGACTCGGAAGATCCAGCCATGCGCAGACTTATTACAGCGCATCACCAGGTTGGTGCCAAACTGCGCCTTGGCGACGTTGACGACGAAACTCTGCTCTCTGCTTCAGGTCGTCCCGATGACGATTTGAAGAAAAGTTTAGCTCCACCCAGATCAGGCGAGCCTACTGACGTTCAGCGTCCATCCACATCTGATCTGCTTGCACCCGAACAACACGAAGAATTCGACAGCAGCGTTTTGGCCAACTCTTCAAATATCCAGCCACCTTACAATATGAAGCTACCTCGAGTGGACACTACCGACAACTCTTTTGCCGATTTGACTCGCAAATTGAACGAGAACAGTTCTTCCTTCGAGGAAATGCTTTCAGCTGAAAATGATCAAGACAAAAAATCGTTGGATTTCCTTTCCATCTGGCATTCGCAACAAAAAGGTCGTCGGTACGACCCACGCCCACCCGTGTTCTCGTACAAAGTGCCTTCTATACTGAGCTACAACACTGCTGATCTTTCTCAGTACGGCAAGTATCATATTCCTGAAGCCTTGCAACCCAAGAAATTCAAAGAGGTGAATGTTATTTCCACAAGGGTGGTTAGTGCACATCACGAAGATTTTAATGTATCTGGGTTCTTGCCCGAGATATCCCACGACTCTGGATTGGAAGACCACTTCCATGGCCTTCTCAACAAGTCCGGGAACCTTGATGGCAATACAACGATCAAAAGTGATTTGAAGATCAGAAGAAGAAGTATTGGGGCTCTGACGCAGTTCCAGGCTGCCCTTGGTGAGGACTCCCCTCCTCCGCCAAGAAGCACAAAGAGACATTCAATTGGCTCTTTACGGCCTAATGCGCCATATGGGAGCTCCTACAAGTCCATCATTCCTTCCACGCCAGTCAAGGAAGCAAAAAGGTCCAAGTTTCATGTGCCATCGTTTGAAATCAAGCGCTCCAATTCCATTTTGTCTCCCAAGAACCAGTATAACGATATTTTCGAGGATGGATCTTTTGTTGAACCAACCATGAAAGCCGCTGGGATGAAGACTTTGCCAAGTATGGACAGAGATGACGTCAAGCGCATCATGCAAATGAAACAAGCAATGACACAAGAAGAATACTCCAGACTCAAAGTCGGAACTCTGAGAAAACAAGTTGTTCATTTGGAACCCTCTGAGCGGTACGACTCTCTCCAGCAACAAGCTTCCATTTACAGTGAGTCAGTGGTGTCAGAGCCTGCTGGGAAGAGGGTTACTGTTGATAGTAATTTCTCTCATGTGGTAGGAGAGCTTACAAACAGACCGGTTGCAATCGCAGCAAGAGATCAACTTTTGGACGACCTAGACATGTTTCAGCTCAACACTACTCAGAAAAGTCCTGAAAAGAAGACAGCAATCACGCTGCTTAAGAAGACCGACCCTTCCAACTTCCCTGAGCCTGATGCTGACTTGATAAGTAACCCTGCCACTTCACCAAGACTCGAAAGGACTGCCGCGTCAGCTTATCCAACAAAACCGGTTTTCGGAATTCTTGAGCAAGAAGAAGACCAAACGACAGAAGAACCAATTAAGTCTGCTCCGAAAGTAGCTGAACCTCCTAGGGAGGTACTCGGCGCATATCACAAGAATGTGACTCATAAAGTCAAGCACAATAAGTTGTCTCCGGTGAAAGATGTCAAGGGTGAGAGAAGAGGGTCCAATAAGTCATCTCCCATAAAGATCAGCTCGCCTGTCAGGCTAGTCAAAAGCGGTGGATCCGTCACAGGCATAGTTCTTGACAAAAGAGCTGAGGACGTCTTTAAAGGGGGAGAAATCTTAAACAAGAAAGTGAGAGGCGATGATCATAAGCATGGTATTAGTACGGTGTCTGTCCCATCTAACCTCACAGACGACACTGTTCTGAACATTGGTGGCCGTGACAAGCCAACTAATCTCGCCAAGGCCCTTCGTGAGGAGTTGGGAACTGGATTCTCAGAAGCTGAATCTCGGAAATCTGCCAAAACGACGACACCACCAATCCATGAAAGAGGGAAGCTTTTCCTCCGCGTGGTTGGCTTGAAAAATATTGATTTGCCAGATATCAAAAACAGAAAGGGAGACTTCAGCATAACACTTGATAATGGCGTTCATTGCATCAAAACACCAAACTACTCGCTCGACTCTCTGAGCGTAATAATCGGAAAAGAGTTCGAGTTGACTGTTAAAGATTCCTTGCAGTTCATTTTGACCTTCAAAGCAACATACGACAAACCAAGAGGCACGTTGAAGCAGGTGACTGAGAGAAAGGTTGTGAAGTCGAAAAACAAATTTAGTAGACTTTTCGGGTCCAAAGATGTCATTACTACGACCAAATACGTTCCTCGTGAGGTTTCCGATCCATGGGAAAACAGATTCGCCACTGACGGTTCGTTCGCCAGATGCTACGTTGACTTGGAGCAATACGAAAGCCAGATCAACGGAATAGCATGCAACTTCAATATCTCTTGCTTCAACGAATGGGCAACTATTCATCAAGGTGCTGAGGTTAAGAAAGTTGAACCGTACAAGATTGCGCAGCTTGAGGTGAAAATGCTTTATGTGCCAAGAAGCGAGCCGTACGAAGTGTTACCAATGAGCATCAAAGCTGCTTACGAAAGCTTGGACGATTTGAAGAAGGAGAGTGGCATTCAATTAGAGGGTTACTTGCACCAAGAGGGTGGTGACTGCGATATGTGGAAAAAGCGTTGGTTCAAACTCTGTGGAACTTCGTTGATCGCACATAGCGAGTTTTCTCACAAGACTAGAGCAAAGATAAACTTAGCTAAGGTTGTGGAGGTGATTTATGTGGACAAGGAGAACATAAATCGTTCTTCGTCGAACTACAGGAATTTCAGCGATATTCTTTTGGTGGAGAATGCATTCAAGATAAGGTTTGCTAACGGTGAGATCATCGATTTTGGAGCCCCAAACAAAGATGAGAAGTTGCAATGGATCAAGGCTATTCAGGAGATCGTTTACAGAAACAAGTTTCGCCGCCAGCCATGGGTGAAGACGATGCAAGCAAAGAATGGGAATCGTCGCCCCCAGTCCATCATACGCTGATTATGTACTATTATTAATGATTACTGATAAGAGCAATTTCGTAATATAAACCTAGTCGTAGTTCTGCTCAGCATGCAATTTGTCAACGCTGCATAAGATTAATTCAATATAGGATGATTCATGATAATTCATCTTCACTACGGACAAGACCATTTTATTGGCATCGTTGTCATCTTTTTATTCGTTTCGGATTGAAGGTAATTTAGACGTCTCTTCAATCTACTATATATTTCGTAGACTGTGAGCGAGACTGATTGAGAAACATGAAGTTGATATTTAGCTGAGCACCAAAAATCACAAAACCCAAAATGCCAAAAAATGAAGACACGAGCGTTATCAGCTACCAAGCGCCGAAGCAATCCACTATTCAGAAACAAGGAAATCCGTAGTATTAGAAATAAGACGTCGTTACCTTCCAGCAGGTGTACGGGTCTTACGCTTACATCAACTTCTATATAACTTGAATCTTTGATATACGACACCATGGCCGCCAGCGACGACGATGACGCCTACCTCTATGGCTCAGAAGATGAGCAGCCAGCACCTAAGAAGCAAAAGACCGTGTCTACAGAAGACGCCAAACCCGACCCGAGTGAGGACCAAAATGACGAATCTGAGGAAGAATCATCGGACGACGACATTGAGTTTGTTATCGGCGAAAGTGCACCCAAGGTTTCAACTACAGTGACAACAACGCTGGGACCACTCAATGATACATTGGGCGCAGTAAATGACGAGGAAGATGATGCAGCTGTATCGCAAGAGAGATCAAAGTCATCACAACTTATAGCAAAGGATGACGGGGCAACAACCATTGATTTGAACAAGGTGGCACAATACGAAGGAAAGCCGCTAACACAATTGGACCTAGACGAGTTGCAGGATAAGCCTTGGAGAGCACCCGGTGTGGACATCAGTGACTACTTCAACTACGGATTTGACGAGTTCACATGGACAGCATACTGCCACAAGCAAGACAAGCTACGGGGTGAATTCAACCCTCAAAAGGTCATGGCAAAGATGATGGGAGGCTCAGGTGGCCCCGGAAAGATGCCATCATTCCCCTTTCCCTTCCCAATGCCTAACATGCCCAACATGCCTAACATGCCTAACATGCCAAATATGCCGAACATGCCTAACATGCCCAACATGCCCAATATGTCGAATGTGCCCACGATGCCCAAAGGTGGCCCTCCCAAGCAGCCTCTGGGGTTCAAAAGAAGAGGACAGTAAGGTAGTTCGGTGCTACAAAACTCAGCAATATAGGGAATTTAATGCAGTCTATAAACGTATAAAGTAGGATCACAACTGTTAATCACCACCTCGTATGTCACACGTCAGGTCAAGGTGACATGGAGGTTTGGAGAGTTCATACGAGGCAGGATGTGAGGTCAACTTCTGGAAGACAAGCTACAAGATGTCAATAGTTACATTGTATCAATTTTCCAAGCCAACTGTGCACAACGTTGCAACATCGAGCGTAAGTACCTGCTTCTTCTAGACCCGTATTAATGCATTACTCGTCGTCAGACTCTTCCTCAGCCTCCTTCAACCACTTGATGAAAGGCTTAGCAGCCTTGCGCACCTTCTTAGACGTCTCCTTTGGCACGTACTTCTTGGAGACTTTCAGACCCCAGCTGATGATCACCTCCTCGCTGATCAACTCCTTGTCGTAAAGCTTAACCAAGATCTTGGGGAGCGTGGGGATTAAAGTGGGGAACTCAAGGCCCAATAAACGTTCCAAGCCGCCCAAGAATGCCTTCTCAAAGTCAACGTCGTCGTGAATTAACTTGGCCAACAAACCGTGGTGCTCCTCCAACTGCTCGACGATGTTCTCGTCGAACAAAACTTGCGTCAACACAAGCACCACATCGGGGTTCTCCAAGAGCTCCATCTCCGCGATGCGCTTATAGATCTCCACATCCAGAGGCAAGTCGTCCTTGGACTCTTTGCTCTCCTCCAAGAGCCACTCTCCAAACTCAGTGAGCTTGCTCTGCACGTCGCTGAGCGAAAGACCCTCCAACTCACGTGCACGAGCCTCGATGGCCTCCTTGGACATGTCAACGGCCCAGTCGTCGTCAGCAACCTCCACAGCCTGTGCCGAAAGAGCCGCAGCTTCGGCGTTGATCTTCTTGGTCAAAGCGTCGTCATCGTCGTCGCCCGCTTTCGTCTCTGCACCCTCGGTAGCGTTCTGAGCAATATCCGAAATGGACTTACCGCCACCCACAATGTTGGCGGTGGCGGTCGCAGCCTTCTTTCCGGACAGCGGAGGAGGGTTCTTCAAAATGTAAGACAGCAACTTGTGGCGGGGGTCGATCTCAGTGATTCTACCGCACGCTTTGCAGTCCTTCTGCAAGTCGTTCTTGCCCTTGATCTGGATCTGGGTCTCGGGGTTCTTGCAGGAGCCGCACAAAATGAACTTGGAGATGAAACCGTCCAACAGGTCCTGCAACTCGGCCTGGCCGTGGGCACCGTTAACAAGGTAACGGTCGTCCTCCTCCTTGAACGTAGTCTGAGCTCCCAACTCGTAACCGAAGTACTTCACCAAGTAAGCGGGGGGTCTGCCAAGGGCTCTGGCGACCTCACTCAAGTTGGGAATGGCAGTCTTGATACCGTTACCGCGCCCCTCCACCTTGGACTGGATGGCAGGCATCTTGTACCGGTAGAAGGGGTCGGTGTTGTCACGGCAAATATTGATGAACGACATGATGGTGGTGTTGGTGATGGATTTTTTTTCGTTCAAATGAAGTGCGTGTCACGTGCGCGGCCCATGCCCATTCCCCTTCATTGTTGCAACCTTCTCCGTAAGTGCTCTCGTGACCTTTTCTATTTTTTCTCTCCTCCGGTTATCCCCGCATCCCCTCTCTCGATAATATGCTTGCGATAAATGTATGAGTTTACGAGGTTGCGAGCTTCTCACTTTGAGTACGCGTCTCACCTCAGTGATCTCTGTACCCCAAACCCGTAATTCTTTTCATTGCTGGTTTCTGCTTTGTTTCTGCTTTGCCATCACCTTGCTGTTGTTGATCCCGATGGGAATGCGTCAGTTTTCAGAAGCACAACGCACTTGTTCGCGTGCGAAATATAGCCCTTAATGTGCCTTTTGCTAATCAAGTTCGCCAAGATGCACTCGAGTTCCTCCGTAGAGACCAGAAATGTTTTCTTTGCGAGTGATGCTGGCGCCACCAACTTCCCATCCGTGGTCTTGTTGTGTGCAGAAAACTCGAGGCCCACTTGGAACGCACTGAAAGGCACAATGTGCGGCGTCTTAAGGTCGAGTTGTGCGTATGCGGCACTTGTACGGCGTATTAATCGCAAGTAGCATAGACTTTTCAAATGCACGGCCAAGAGGTAAATGTGCCGTTTCAAGAATACCGTCTGGAATCGTGTCATGCACTCGTCGAACTTGCGGAGATTGCCCGTCAAGATAGCATCGACGAGGTTCTCTTTATAGAGGAACCTCAATGATGGAAAACGGTCGTAGACGGCGTCTGGCAATAGAGCCCGCGCAGTGTGGAGCTTGAGCGGCACCAAGAGAAACAAAATCTTCTCCTCTTGCGCAGCCACCTTGGCGCGCTTGCGGTAGCAAGAGAGAAACTCCATTGCGGTGAGAAGCTTGGTCTCGGCAAAGGCAAAGTCACCTTCGTCCAACGAAAGGAGCGCACTGAAGTACAAGTAGGTGACGATGTGCTTGCGATACTCCACTGGACTGTGAATGATGGTTGGCACAGCAAGGCCTGTGCCCACTAGGGCCCTCTCCATCGACTTGGCCAACTCGAGCCGGTGGAGGCGGAAGTAGATTTTGATCAATGCTGCGAGGAAAAAATGAATGCTGGCTTTCTTCGACACCGCCATGTCGAGAGTCTTATCCGTGAGGCACATCTTGAACGATTTGTTTATCGTGTTGGCGACGGTTTCTAGCGAGCTGTTGTCGCTTTCCGCCTTCTGCTTCACCATGACCTGATGCAAGGAGATTAACTCGTCGCTGCAGTTGATGAGCGCCAGACATATCCAATTGGTCTGCGTCTCTGCTGCGCGATTGAGGTATATCAAGAGGTTGTTGATGTTGTGGAACGACGCGCTTATGTCGCTGGTCACGTAGATTGACTTCATGAGCTGCAAGTAGGCGCGCACAACGGGCTGAAACTTCTCGGGAAGGCTGTAGAGGTCCACGTCGTTTGGCTCGGGAAATGCAGCGCGCTTCGGCCCTGTTTTTCCTCCGGGGTTGATGGTGAGGAGGCGGCGGAGCTGCTGCGAATTCTCGGAGGCAACCGCCTGCGTGAATTCGTGAATGTACTCTAGCAAAGACATGGCGATGGAGTAGGACCGGTACACCGATGAAAGTTCATATACCTGCAGGTTGTACACAGACATAGGGAGCCGTTGCACCTTCACCAGCCAATATGAGTCCCGATCAACGAACCTGACCTGATGGAAGTAGAGACATAATATTAGGGAGAAGCGTGCGGCGGTGGGAAGCGAAGGCGTAACGATGAACGTGGTCTGCGCTACAGAGACAAGCCTAGAACATGCCCACTATGGTGAAGATGTAATCGTGCGAGCACATGCAAAGAAATGCCTTCATGTGCTGTTATGGCTCCTTGGCTTCATGCTTCATGTGACGATCAGGCAACTTTAGGCTGCGAAGCATCGTTGTAGGCACTGGCCGAGCATTCTCGAGCGGCGCACGTGACCGCATCTGGACAATGCTGAAGTCGACTCGCTCAACGGGTCGGCGATCGCTATGTCCTTTCCTGCACTGGGATACAGATCCCCTGCAGAAAGCCGTCTGTGGGTGTCCACACAGCCCAAGCACCAACACCCGACTGCAGGAAGGAGTTGTTGCCAGACACCTGTGCCCCGCGAAGACCCGTGCACCTGTACCTTGTTGACGGTGCTACTGGCCCCACGCCGATACTTGAAACTTCTTTTCCCACCTCAGCGACAAACTCAAGCCCTTGCTATCCCTCTCAGCTAGAGCCTTTCTGCGTTTCGCTTCCAATCCTTTCCACCCGCCCCGGGTACGCCTGTCGCTTCCGGGAATCCGAACTCTACCTGCCTTCTCCTATTCTGCCACTTGGCGGTCTCTGTCCCCAGACTCCCACCTTATACCCGCTTTCGCTGCACGTGCACTCCGCCAGCCCAGAGAGCTGTCCAAACTTGCTGCTACGCTCGACATCTGCGGCTGAACTAGTTGCTACGGTTGCTCCATGGTGAATTTGTCTCCGCCGGTGATCTCGCTCTCGAGCGATGCCAATTCTCCGCGTGAGCTTGTGTTGCCAGTGTCCGCGAACGGCGAACATGTTACCATTTTACAGGGCCGCGCGGGTGGTGCCGCTGGTGCTCTGCTGGCCGTTGGCCTGATCCCGATTCCCCACAAATCGTCCTCCTCGTCGCCCACGGCAGACTCTTTGTACCCATTGAGCGACAAGAACGCTCTGGGCGTGTCGCCCCTACAGCTGCTGCTCATGGACGCTAATTTGGGGAGCTTTTCCGCGTCCGCGGGCATTGACATTCCGCTGGCGTTGGGCACCGCGAACGGAACGGGCCGCCGGGTGCGTTCCGGGTCGCTCTTCTCGACCAACTCCATCTGGAACGACGACAACATCCTGATGCACTCTCCGCTGCGCACGCTGACCAACTCGGTGTTGGACGTGTTCCACGAGGGCCTGGCCCCGGGCTCCAATCTGGGTGCGTTCCTCAGCCCCAACTTGGGCACGCTGAATCCGCCGTTGACCCTCTCCAACCCGACCCGCAACCGCTCACACACCACGTCTGGCTCCGTCCATCTCGGCGGCATGCACGGCCTCGACCAGTCCCGCTTGGGCACGTCCCCTTTCTTGAACGCGGTGCTGAACGACACCTCGTTGTTGCTCGACAACCTCATTCTCAACATGCCAGAGCTTCCAGGACAAACGAGAAACCGCTCACAAACGTATTCTGGGGCAACTCCGACCATCCCGGAAGTGCCCTTGATGCCGGGCCAAATCGGCGTGCTTCCCCTGCATTTGCATCCGCAGGTTTCCCATCGTCCACTCACCCATGACATGCACCCCAATGCCAATCCCCAGATGGACTTGCCGCAATACTCCCATCCCTTTTTGCAGGATGATGCCGACTTCTCCGAGTTGACCATCACCACAAACTTCGAGAACCCAAGCTTGGGTCCCACCAACACACTCTTGCTTGACAACGTGCCCCACTTTGTTGACGCGGGTAAGTTATTTCAATTGTTGAACAATGCGAATGGCATGATTAGTGGGTTGCACGGGCGAGGCATTTTGAGTGTGCGCGTGAGCTCTACTAACACGTCGAAAATGGCTTTGGTGGTTTGTCCCTCCGTGGAGGTATCCATGAATATCAAGGCCAGCTTCAACCATTTGGAGCTCGTCCCTGGTGTCATTCTCTACGTGGCGTTCGCTAAGTTGAGCGACTTCCCGCCCCGCAAACTCTCCCGCAGCCCTTCTGCGCGAACTTCCAGCGTTTCCGGCCACTTATCAAATGCTTCAAGCAATGGATCGCTCAACAGTGCTAACAAGTTTGTGGATGCCGGTGCTACTGGCTTCTCGGACTTGATTATTGGCACTGTGGTTCGGTTGTCGAGCCACGGCATTGACGTGAGAAAGATCAGATCGCTCATCAAGAATGCCGCAAAATATCCAAAGGCTAGCTATCAAAGAAATTTCGGGCCCCTCCCGGATCCAATCGCTTTGCGCCAGTTCGACTCTCCCAAGCTACGTGAATTGCGCAAGACGCTCGAGAATAACGAAAGAGCCATGCAAGGGCACCACGAATCTAATGACGATGAAGACAACAAGGTGATGTCACAGTTGGAGTTGGAGGAACTAGTCCTTGCCATGTTGGACGAGTTGCCCGAATTGTGCTACGATCACATCGGGAACACCATCGTCCAGAAGATATTCACAGTACTCGAATCGCCCTTGATTAAGTTGATGATGGTGAAGGAGATTGCGCCCTACTTGACCCAGCTTGGCATCCACAAAAATGGAACTTGGGCTATACAGAAGATCATCAACTTGTGCCAGGAGGATTACCAGCAGAAGGTGTTGATTGCGCAAAGTTTGAAGCCTTACTCCGTGAAGTTATTCAATGACCAATTTGGAAATTATGTCTTACAGTGTTGCCTCAAGTTTGGTTCTCCATTCAACGACTTCATATTCGAAACGATGTTGGATAACTTCTTGGAGATCAGCTCTGGCAGGTTTGGTGCTAGATGCATCAGAACCATTTTGGAGACTGCCAATGATCCCAAATCTTCCAACAGTGCCGTTTCAAACGAGCAGCTCTACTTAATCGCCGCGCTAATCGTGGAAAACGCGCAAAGTTTGGTTGTCAACAACAACGGCTCGTTGTTGATAACTTGGTTTTTGGACACTTTTAACACGAACAGATCCACAGAGCCCGATGCCAAGTACGCCTTATTGTGCACCAAGTTCATAGGCAGCCTTGAAAAGTTATGCACCCACAAGTTGGCGAATCTCACAATTTTCAAGATGTTGAACAACCGTGCGGACCTTGGTGTGCGCCAACGCATCATGGATGCGATTTTTGGCCCCTTCAACGAGTTCGAGGGCGACGATCTCAAACCTCCGTCTGCGTTGCTTGAGGCAATCTTGCTGGAGAACCAAGAGCACAATGCTGGTCCGTTGTTCGTGTACAAGATCTTGTCAAACCCAACGATTATGGTTATGGGCGACGAAGCGTCGAGTCGTATGTATCAACAATTCGTTCTCAACCAGGTCAAGCGCGTGCTTCTCGAGATGAACATCGTGAACGTGCAGCCTTACAAAAAGTTAATTGACGAGGTCGGTCTCTCCAACCACAGATTGAACCGCACATCTTCTGGAAGCCGCAAGATGAAGCGCGGTTCCAACACGAGCAGGCACGGCAAGCAGTCGCCACACCACCAGCCTGTCCAGGGCAACCAGGTGGCGTCGAACCAAATGCCCCCCGGCAACTATCCAGCCAACTACAGCATGTACCCGCAGGTGGGCCAGCCTTACGAAATGGGGTATGCCAATGCGCCGCCCATGCAGAACCAGTTCCACCGGGACATGACGGTCATGCAGCAGCTTGAGCAGTTGTCGTTGAGCTCTGCAGCGATGGGGTACGGGTCGAGCCCGGGCACCCCGAGCGGGGGGCAGCGCAGCATGTTCTTTTGATACGACCTAATGAAACGCAGCCTGCTGCACTAAATACAAAACTAGAACTAATATAGTAATCTATGCACACTGGCACAGTCATACAAACAGGCGGTCTCTTAAGCGCAAACGATTGGCCTGGGTAAACAGGCACGGACAATTGTGTCTGGACCAATTGGCCAGAAGGGTCCCCTAACCGTCCGCTCGAGGTGGTGGAAAGCGTTTCGTCCTGCACCCTACGCGCACGCGCCAGAAAATGCCTTTGCGATCACCACAGGGAGCTCACGAATCACCTGTCGAATAGCTACTGCCAATTTTTGAGCAGCTCGCCTCAACCGAACATAGTCGTCTCATCTGTGCCGACGAGCAAGCTGTCTGCCGGAACTTCCTGTCATAATTACTCAGCGCACACGACTAATAGGCACACCCTACTGAAGGCAATCTCGGCTTACTAAAGGCAACAACACCCCACCAAAGACAACCTCGCGACTGCTGACGCCAGCACCGTTACTACTCCAGCACAAAACAGCAACATCGTCCAGAGATAACAGTGCAATGGCCTTTGACCGCGGCAAGCGCTCCAAACTAGCGTCGTACTTCCACCACGACCACCACTCACTTGACAATGAGTCCAACGACTACAAGGAAATGCACGAGCTGATCATCATGGAGCGGCGCAACCTGACGACGCAGCGGCTGCACATCCAGCAGCTCAACTTCAGCAACCTGCGCCTCTTGCACTTGCCGACCGAGGTGCTTCTCCAGATCTTCAACTACCTCGATAAGGGCGACTTGTACTCGCTCCTCACGGTGTGCCGCGAGTTTGCCAACCTCATTGTGGAGATCTTGTGGTTCCGGCCCAACATGCAAAGCGACACGGCGTTTCACAAGATCCGCGAAGTGATGAAGCTTCCTCGCGACCAGACCCACTGGGACTACCGCAGCTACATCAAGCGACTCAACCTCCTGTTCATGACCAAGCTCGTGGACGACTCCCTCCTCGACCTTTTCGCGGGCTGCCCCAAGTTGGAGCGCCTCACGCTCGTCAACTGCACCAAGTTGACGCACGGCCCCATCACGCGCGTGCTCTCCAACTGCGACCGTCTACAGCTGATTGACATGACCGGCGTACAGGATATCCAGGACAGCATCATCATGGCCTTGGCCCAGCATTGCACGCGCCTCCAGGGACTCTATGCGCCCGGGTGCGGCAACATCTCGGAGGAGGCCATCATTGCGTTGTTGCGTGCGTGCCCAATGCTCAAGCGCATCAAGTTCAACAACAGCGACCATATTACCGATGCCAGCATCCTTGCCATGTACGAAAACTGCAAGCTGCTTGTGGAGATTGACCTTCATAACTGCCCCAACGTGCTGGATTTGCACTTGCGCAGCATATTCCACGAGCTCACCCAGCTCCGCGAGTTCCGCATCAGCAACGCGGCAGGCATCACCGACGGCCTCTTCGAACTCGTGCCCGACGACCACGTGCTCGATAAGTTGCGTATCATCGACGTGACCGGCTGCAACGCCATTACCGACCGCCTTGTGGAGCGCATGGTGCGCTGTGCGCCTCGTCTTCGCAACGTGGTGCTTTCCAAGTGCATGCAAATCACCGATGGCTCGCTTCGGCACCTCACGCGACTCGGCCGAAGCCTCCATTACGTGCATCTTGGTCACTGTGGGCTGATTACCGACTTTGGTGTCCAGGCCCTTGTGCGGGCGTGCTACCGTATTCAGTACATTGATCTTGCGTGTTGTCTGCAGCTCACTGACTGGACGCTCATCGAACTACTGCTGTTGCCCAAGTTGCGTCGCATTGGCCTTGTCAAGTGCAACTTGATTCTGGATCTGGGTATCATGGAATTGGTCCGCAGGCGGGGCGAGCAAGACTGCCTCGAGCGCGTCCACTTGCTGTACTGTACCAACTTGACCATTGGGCCCATCTACTTTTTACTTAAGAACTGCCCTCGCCTAACGCACTTGTCGCTCACGGGCATATCTGCATTCCTCCGTCGAGAAATTACCCAATATTGCCGAGAACCACCGCCAGATTTCACGGAGAATCAAAAGCTGTCTTTCTGCGTGTTCTCGGGCCACGGCGTCGTTCAGTTGCGGAACTACCTTGATGCATTGATGGAGCAACGCGCTTTTATCTTAGAGCAGTACGGATTCCAGGAGAATATGACGGCGTTTATCCCTGACGGAAGACGCCGCATCTTTGGCCAGCAGGACACTGAAGGCACCGCAACTCCTACGGGGACCACTCCATCGCCTCCCAACGACGTGCTCGGTACTCCCGCGTTTGTCGAGAACAATGGCGATGTTGTCGATGATGACATGGCGGCTTGGGCCATGCAGCGGGGCCTCGCAGACCTCCGGCGCATCCGCACTAACGCCCATGCGCGGTTCGACAACACAGACGCCCTTGGCGCTCGGTATAACGAAACGGATGCGATCTTACGCCAACTACTCCTGCTCGAGCAGCAGAATCGCCAGCGTTTGGCAACAATCCAAAACGTCCGGCGGGGGTTTCGCGATGAAGTTGCCGTGGGAGAAGTGAGCAATGCTCCGCAAATCATCCAACCTCCGGTCTTTGTGTCTGACGACGTTGTCATCAACGTTGACGACAACGACATGGAAGTGGATTTGTTTCCCCGGAACGAAAATACTTGAGCAATCTGACTACTCTTAGAGCATACAGCGGGTGTCGTTGTTGGGCTGAATAATCTAGATGCGAAAGTGCCTTAACTTTACTGGTTGAAAGTTGTATGGCGCTCACCTGTTACACAGAGAATACGACGCTTTGTCGAAGGACAGAGAGATATCAGGTGGTTGATCAAACGAAGATTTTGCATTCTCCGGCCGTAATTGAAAGCGGGCTTCAAGTTCTCGGGCTCTTATAGTCTCATCAACGGATTCATAGCAGTTCAATTTGTAGTGAAGGTAAGCCACCATGTCAGGTACCCGATCACCTGTCGTTCTCGCGAGCTTTGCGCAGAAAAGCTCCTTCATCAGTCGAAATGTACTAGTGTGGCGTTCGTTTTTCGACTGGGGAGTTACCTTAAGCGGGGAACATCTCAGGCGCAGCAACAGCAGTTTAGTCTCGCAGCTGCTTCTCGTGCAAGTGAGAGGTGTTCTCCAGTGTGCTTTACACTCGTAATACATCTCAGTGAGGTGGCGCCGCCTTTCGACGAATGCCCTGTTCTCGATTTCTTGTTTCATCAACAACACCAAAGACGATGAGCGCTCTACTTTCGTTCTCTCCTCAAACAGATGCCTTGTACAGTAAAGAGAGCGCTTGCACAATGATCTTCCTTTACTGACCCCGCAGATGTAGTTCGTCTCTGACTGGTGGAGCTCCAAGAATTCCTGTGGAGTAAGCCCCAATATCTCCTCGAAGGCAACAAATTCATTCTTACGTCCTCGACTGTTCGACCGCTCTAGTTTTCTGAAAGGTGAGGAGATCAACGGCGGCGAACTCATTCTAGGAAAGATGAAGGGGAAGACGGCGGCCAGATGCTGCTTCCCGTGAAAGGCTAAGGTTGCACTACTTATAGGGAATTCAGAAGACGAGAAAGAGGACGAAAACGGCATATCAGGAGAGAACAGTGTGAGAAGGCAGCCTCACTGTAACTGGGTAGTGAAGAGTAGGGATATGGTTGCGAAATTGGCTGCACCGAAGTGGTAACACAAAAAACAGCCAACACCGAATTTTCGTCCTTAAAGCGCTCTTGCTTCATACATTCCAACCACACCGGCTAGAAAGCTGAATGGGTTCATCAAATGGATGTTCGAGTCACAGGTCTGCACGAGGGCTTCAGCCCTCTGCTTGATGTTCGCACGTGACCCTCTTCCCATTGTGCGCGGCACTACTAAAATTTTCACTGTTCCGCGCTAACTAGGAAAATTCTTTTAATCTTTTCACTACAACTCAGCACAATGTATGTTCAGCCAACGAAGCCATAAACGAATATCTGATGTGATTCCTTCAGCCTAAGCAATCCGAACCAACTGATTGAAAACCAAAATCCTACTGGAAGAGACTCCCGTTTATTCTCCTCCAAGCCATCTTAATATACCGCTATCCTCCAACATATGCCTACTACCACATAACCACGCCAGCAAAGAAGTCGGAACCATGTTTAACCTATCCCATCCCCTAATATGCATCATCCTCCCTGTTCGTTCAACCATCCGCTCATTTACTAACTATCAGGACTAAGAGAACTAAGAAAGTCGGTATCACTGGTAAGTTTGGTGTCAGATACGGTTCTTCTTTGAGAAGACAGACCAAGAAGTTGGAGGTCCAGCAGCACGCCAAGTACGACTGCTCTTTCTGCGGTAAGAGAACCGTGCAGAGAGGTGCTGTCGGCATCTGGTCTTGCAAGGCTTGCAGAAAGACCGTTGCTGGTGGTGCTTACACTGTCTCCACTGCTGCCGCTGCCACTGTGAGATCCACCATTCGTCGTTTGAGAGACTTGGCCGAGGCCTAAGTATGTCTGTATAATGAAATAATCTGGATTCGATAGCAACCTTGTAGGCAGCCAGCTGCTCAGATCACCTCTCCTTGGGCGAACTCTCGCACTCAAGGCACCTAGTTGTTGAGGGCCGATAATTGCATGCGGCATCGGCTCGGCACTGACGTCATGTCTAAGGCATGGATAGAGGGCCAGTACCAAATCAGACGAGGGAGACTGACCTACGCTTCGTTTCTCCTGAAAGTAGAAGATGACCTCTTTGAAGCAAATACTATTGCCTTATCGAGTACAACTTGAGAGAACATTCACACCCAATGGGTATTGAACTACATCACTGCGGGCATTAAGTTCTTACATATCAATTGATCATAGGTAGTGCTGTGCGTAGCAAGCTGTGAGTGGTGAAGTTGTGCTTGTCATTGTTCAGCTGTGCCTATCGTCATTGTACAGCCGTGCTGTCAATATTGTTCAGTTGTGCTTCTATCATTGCAGCATGGCGATGGTCCTGAGTTCGCAGTCAGTGCGCAGACTCTCAACACCAACTATGTTCGAGTTCCCCAAGATCCACTCGTTCCCACCGTTCTACACAAAACAACGCAATGCCACAATTCTAGAAAATCAGCTTGATGCCTGGTGCCTGCTCATTCTCGCATACTGCGAGCACTACCGAGTCTACTCACTTCTGCCGGTTGGCGCAGCTCTATCGCTGCAAGACCCTGGCGAATTGCCCTCTTTCTTCGAGAACAAGGAAATTGACCGCACAGTTCTGGACGACTTTCGTCGAACGATTTTCAATCATCTTATCCACAAGTTGGGCCGAGCGGCCTACGTCGACCCAAAGAAGCAAGATGCCGGCATCTTGATCTACTGGCGTACGCTAGCGGAGTGGGCCAAGATTCTACACGACCATGTGGAGAGCACCGGGCAACTCGGGACGATCTTGACCGTGTACGAGTTGACGCGGCTGGAGGATTCGGCCGTAGACGAGAACTTGCGCAACATCGACTCCAACTTGTTCAAGCGAATATTGGAGGTGTTGATGAAACAAGGCAAGGCGCAGATCCTCCCGGGCGAAGAGGCTGGAGAGATTGGCGGTGTGAAGATTGTTTAGATATTGGCCGTCAGGCTAAAGCGCCAGGAAGGGCCGAGGGAACTTGGTCGCCAGGGCGCAGAGCAACGGCTGGTGAAAGGTACCTTGGCGTGCAACGCTTGAGGTGTATACAACAGCCAACACAACCGACAATCGACAACGGACCTCTATTGGAATCAATTGCCGACTTCACTCTCACTTATCTCTGCGAAGTCTGCATCGATTCGAGATTACTCTCCTGGTTTCAGATCTGCTCTCATTGATTCATGTCTGCTCTCAACGCTTCGAACTACTATCATGGCCACCTGCCGTTCTTGTGTCGTCGTGAATCCTGCTCTTCGTTTGAAATCACTTTTCGTGTACCTCTAAGTACTGACATTGCGAACGAGCACCCACGCCCGACCACCTCACAAACCAAAAGTGTCATAAACCTGATTCACCTTCTACAGTCCTTCCCTTAATATCAAGCCAAACCCCACTCACGACTCTAAAGCTTCTCCATAGAGCTGGAATGTGGACTGTGCACGAACCCTCCTTACCTCATCACTGCTATCTCTCATTTTACTATCACCGCCTTCTCATTCGAACCCAATTGCACTTGAAAGCAACCTTAACAAGCACGATTTCTGCTTTACAAGCGCAATTTCTACTCTGTCCTTCACGATGACTCTTGTGGATCTCATGCTGGACGGTGTGCACACACCCACCAACCTCATCGTCGCGTCAGGTTTTTTTTTCTTCTTCCCGCTTAATCTTGTTAAGAGGGCACAATCACCATGAAATACGTTGTTGTATCTGGCGGAGTCATTTCGGGAATCGGCAAGGGCGTCCTTGCGTCGTCCACTGGGCTTTTGTTCAAGACGTTGGGCTACCGCGTCACGTCCATCAAAATCGACCCCTACATGAACATCGACGCGGGCACCATGTCGCCTCTCGAGCACGGCGAGTGCTTCGTGTTGAACGACGGAGGTGAGGTGGACCTTGACCTTGGAAACTACGAGCGTTACCTCAACATCACGCTCACCCGTGACCACAACATCACCACGGGTAAGATCTACTCGCACGTCATCGAGCGCGAGAGAAAGGGTGACTACTTGGGCAAAACCGTGCAGGTGGTGCCCCACATCACCGAGGCCATCCAGCAGTGGATCGAGCGTGTGGCCCGCATCCCCGTTGACGAGTCGGGACTTGAGCCTGAGATCTGTATCATCGAGTTGGGCGGTACCGTGGGCGACATTGAGAGTGCGCCCTTTGTTGAGGCGTTGCGCCAGTTCCAGTTCCGCGTCGGTGCTGAGAGCTTTGCGCTCATCCACGTTTCGCTCGTGTTGGTAATCCACGGCGAGCAGAAGACCAAGCCCACCCAGGCGGCCATCAAAGACCTCCGCCTGTTGGGCTTGACGCCCGACATGATCGCGTGCCGCTGTAGCGAGGAGCTCGATGTGGCCACCGTTGAGAAGATCGGCATGTTCTGCCACGTTGGACCTAACCAGGTGATTGCCATCCGTGACGTCAACCTGACCTACCACGTGCCCTTGTTGTTGCAGGAGCAGAAGATGATGCGCTTCTTGTCGAAGAAGCTCGACTTGCAGCCGCTGCTGGCTGACGCCCGTGCCCGTGGTGACCGCTTGATGGCCCTGTGGCGCACCATCACCTCTGCGCACGACCGTTCTATCGAGACCGTCACCATTGCGCTTGTTGGCAAGTACACCAACCTCAAGGACCTGTACCTCTCCGTCATCAAGTCCTTGGAGCACTCGGCCATGCGCTGCTACCGCCGCTTGAAGATCGAGTGGGTTGAGTCTTCGGACTTGGAGCCTCACGCCAAGGACGCGGACCTTGCAGCCTACCATAAGGCGTGGCACCTTGTGTGCCAGGCCGACGGTATTTTGGTGCCTGGTGGTTTCGGCTCGCGTGGTATCGAGGGTATGATCGCTGCCGCCAACTACGCACGTACCAACAACGTGCCCTACTTGGGTGTGTGCTTGGGCTTGCAGGTTGCCGTGATTGACTTCGTGCGTGATGTTTTGGGCGTCAAGGGCTCCACCTCCATGGAGTTTGAACCCAACTCGCTGGAGGAAGAGGCGTCGGTGGTGTACATGCCAGACGTCGACCAAATTAACTTGGGAGGCACCATGCGCTTGGGTATCCACCTGACTCACTTCGTCGAGGACCTGGACTGGTCCACCATGCGCAAGTTGTACGGTGGTGCCGAGTCTGTGTTGGAGCGTCACCGTCATCGTTACGAAGTGAACCCGCGCTTGATTTCCCGCATTGAGTCGGAAGGCTTGTCGTTTGTTGGTCGTGATGAGAGCGGCAAACGTATGGAGATTGTGGAGTTGCGCGGACACAAGTTCTTCGTTGGCACCCAGTACCACCCCGAGTACTGCTCCAAGGTTTTAGATCCATCCCGCCCATTCTTGGGCTTGGTTGCAGCGTCAGCAGGCATTTTGGACGAGGTGTTGGCCCGTGATGACATTCACGAGAAGGGTGAATTTTAGGCAATAGATTGCATACATTATAATTATCATAGACTGGCAGTTTACGTAGGCAGCCTCCGCTGCGCAACCCACGCTGAAGCCGTAGATCCATACACTACAAGAATCTAATAATAAATCATGTATGCATTGATACATGACTATCGGGAGGAGAAGAAGCTTCGAAGCTTCTGGAGCCAATTCGCTGATCACACTATCAAGCATTAGCCGTTATCGGGATTGTGCAGGTGGCACGTGACGGGTGACCGCGAGGTATAAATTCAGAGCTTGGATTGATCTCCTCACCATTTACAACACACAATGTACAACTACCAAGAACCAGACGATGTATGTGCTTGCGGCGCCGACTGCAAGTGCGGAGAAACTTGCAAGTGCGGCACTAAGCACTAGCTTTATATGAATGTACGCCTGAAATTCGAGAATATTGTAGGTTGCTCACATCTAACGATTGCGTAAGTATGGCTGGTCAGTAGCCGAGAACGACGTTCCCAGCAATGGGCGGACATCGTACACGCAATTGAACCCATTGACCACACTTGAGGGTGGTTACTCCTGAGTAGCAAGATACGGCTCAAAATCGGCGTCCGTCAACCTTTCGAGATCCATGATTCGCAGTTTAGCCAACTCCAGCACTTTTTGCGTGTCGCTGATGAAGCGGGTGACCTTGTCCATGCCCGCGAGCGTTTTGTTCTTCTCCAACTTGGAAAGTAACTCGCTTTTCCCAACAACGTATACGCCCACCCAACCCTTGGTGTATGATTCGCTGATTTCCACGGACCGAAGAAACGAGTCGCGCGCATGTTCTAAGAGTGCCATTGTCTCCAATAGAGTGTCCTTTTTGTCCGCCTTTCGAGAAAGCTCTTGGAGGTGCTGGTAGTATAAGTTCAACCCCACCTTATAGAAGATATTGTAGCTATTGGGCGTATGCAAGAGAACTTCTTTGAAGCAGAACACAGCCTTGTCGTAGTGACCAACTAAATGGTATTGGTCTCCGAGCTCAGCCCACGTAACAACGTCGGATGGTTGGAGGTTCAAGTAGTAGTTCAACGTCTTGATGTAATCAGGAATATCAATCTCGCCAGAGGCTTTCGTACGTGAAAAGGTTGCAAGCCGTCTTGAGGCACGGAGCTCATCATGGTTCTGTCCAAGGGCGTCTACCGCCTCTTTCGTCTTTCCCGTCGCCTCGAGGTACATCAGTCTCAAAATCATAATTTTCTGCGACCGCTGTCCAGAAAACTGGTCGTTGAAGCGATCTAAGTAGGACTTGGCCTCGATGTCATGGTTGGTGAGAAGCGAAAGGTAGAACTGAAGCTCATAGAGATCGAAGAGTGACAATCCATCGATTCTTTCGGCGTTCGCCTTGAGGTATGCACCCACTTCCTGGTGGAGCTGGCGAAGGCGAGGAGGAGATAATTTGGCGAAAACGCCGGAGGATAGAATGTCCAAGTATCGCTGTTTGGGAAGGTCAGACATTCTTATGAACGGATAGAAACTGTGGTGGTTAAACCTTGGCCGCTGATGCAGGACGCAGCCACAATAGGACTGGAGAGAAGCTCTAGGAGAGATTATTAGATGTTCAAAGGGTAGGAGGTATCCAGAAAAGCGTTCCTACTATGTGACTTGTGAAAAGAGAATGGTATTTTGGGTTATCGATTTTCCAGGACAGAAAACTTTTGGAACTTGATGGTACCCGTGAGTATAAGTAGAAATTGAGGAACGAACCTGACTGTCGCGGCCATTGAGCTACACAAACACGAATGATTATTTAAAGTAAATTCAATTAACCGATAACTCATCGTCATGAAATCGGCTCACTGACCCGAAAGAACAAAACTTCCCGTAGAACATCTTACAAGCAGTTCCTATTCGCCTTCATGAAAGTTAGGACCACAGAGATATGGGAGCTCCAAGCACACCCTCCAGATTATAGAAGTCTGCTTTCGAAAACAGAGGGACGTTTGATGGAGAGAACTTCGCGCTAGAAAGCGAATGTGAGTAGGAGCACAGTTGCAAGAGATACGGCGTAAGAGATGGAAAGTACGAGCATAGGTAGTTCGAGCACAGGAAGAATAGAATAATGAATATGAGAATATGGAGTAGGAGCATATTGAGCGAAGAATCAATGAACCTGATTCTTAAAAAGAGACAAAAGAGAGAAGTCTATTGACAGTTGATGCTCAATCTGATGCCCCATATAGATTCCTACAGGTTATCATATTTCGCACCCACCGCGTCTCATGTCCGACCTTTCTGCCGCTTGTGATGACATACTTGGCGGGCTGCTACTCGACCATGACTACGGAATTCCTAAACTATGGCCCAGAAATACGCCGCAGGTGAAGAAATCTGTCGAAGAAGACGAGTACTATACCCTCAACACGGAGCTTTCGACCTTACTCAACGAGTTGATGCGTCTCAACAGGGCCAGTGAGCTCAAGTCACAGACAGCCGAGCAAATCAAGCAACTCTACGATGAAAGTGTCGGGAGCGAGTTTCCTGACCAGAGCCCAGCCGAAGTTGCTCGGTTTCTTGAGGAGCATACGGAGAGTTTCAAAACACAGGCTTTAACAAATGATTTCTTGGCCGTGGCGCTACCGATACTTCGGGCAGTGTATCAGGGATCCCTGTCGTTGACTGACGCGGAGTTTACTGTGCTCAACAATCTCAAAAAGCTATATTCCCATTACAACGAACACCCAAGCAACATTCGCCGACTCATACGCGAGTACAAGCGGGCTCAAACTGCAGCCGGAAAGAGCGCAGCAGCTTCGACGCGAGTGGATGAGTTTGTGAGCTCGAAGATTGCCGAGCTGGTGCAAGAACTCGATGAGTTGAATGCTGAGTACTTGGTACTTGAAAACACCTACAATAACCAGCTAAAAGCGCACTCCATCACGCCTGCTGAACAGAAACGCCTACAGAGAGACTACAAAGTGCTAAGACGGCGCTTTGCCACGATATCCGTGTATTGCGAGTTGCTACCAAATTTGATACTTTGCCAGGCGACGAATTGGAGCAACGACAATAAGCTTATGGCCATCATCGAGGACTGCCAAGACACATTAGAGCGGCTCGAGGAGTTAAATGGTGACAGCATAGATGAGATTCTCCGTACAGACTTCAAGAAGATTGCGGAACAGCTTGTCTCTCCACACGAATAACCCATCAGTGTCAGCACTAGCAAGAGTACTGCCGAAGTCTGCCTCGAGTATAATGAATGTATCATAGTCATGTATAGTCATGTCTATGTAGCCAAGTAGCCAGGTTGTCTCAAGTAGTTCTCGGCATGGTGCCGTTGTCTATTCTATGTACATTAGATCTGGAACATCCGCTTGTTCACCACATCCCAGTTGATACAGTCCCACACGCGAGACAAGTAGTCTGCCCTCCCGTTGATGCCGTAGTCTGCGTAGTATGCCACGTCCCAGAAGTTGAGCGCCATGATCGGAAGCGTAAAGTCCAACTCTCCAGCTTGCTTTTGCAACTCGCCCATCTTGGAAAAACTGGCCTCGTCAACACTTCCGTTCAAGTCCAAGCTCTGGTTTTTGCCGTGATAGTACGGCGTGCCGTCGTTGTGACATAAAAGCAACTGCACAGACTTGTCTGGCTTCTCCACCAAGAAAACCCAGCCCTGGCCGACAACAGGCTCCACAAGACGCAAAACTCTCTCTTTGAGCTGCTCAACGGAGACAATACCTTCGTCGGCCAAGCGCTCCATCAAGAACCTGGATGGACGGGTGGACTTCGCAGAGTTGGAGTCGGTCAACTGCTCGAAAAAGAGGTGATTGTTGTGTGCTTGCGAAGCGTAGTGGAATGTGTGCTGCTCAGTGGTTCTGTTGGAAGTCAGCAATAAGATTTGGTACGCCGAGCGGGTCTCGTTTTCGGTGCCGTTGGTCAATAGCGTGAGTTTGGTAGTCAAGTACCTCTGGTAATCTGTCCACGCGGTGCGGTAACCGAGCGGCGAGAAAAGGCCGTCGACTCCATTCTTTGCGAAAGCCTCGTGATTCTTTAACGCCGGGACTTGGTGCAAGCGTCTCACGGCGGCTCGGGACACTGCTCTGAACATTGTGAGTGAGATTTTTTTCGCACCATGGCTTTTCATGTAGGAGCTATGGAGAACATGTTGGACCAGCATGGGTCCCACTACGTGAAGGTTTGGTCTCATTTTGGGCTCTTGTTTTCATTTACTCCCCAGAATAGGTCTTCATACATACGCATCATACACTAAGCAGAGGAAATCGAGGAATCCTGGGCTGGCCGAAAGTGGACCTTCACTCCAAGACAAGCTCCTCCACTTCAGAGCTGGTCACGGGAATGTTTTGGGATACCCAGTTTGAGTCGCGTAGTAAGCGTTTGGGATCCGAGCTGCGGCCGACCTTTGCTAGAAGCTCGGCGTACAGTGCATCTTGTATCTTGTACTCTCTGAGCACTGTGTTGTTGTCGAAATCGACGTAGATTCTGGTGTCGCGAATACGGAAGGCCACGTCGTCGACACGAAGGAAGAAGCGGCACAAGAGGAGGAGGCACGACGGCATGACGCGGATCTTAGTCGAAAGCATCGAGATACCATTATCGCCCAACTCGTCCTCGAACAAGATCAGCTCGTCGAAAAACAAGATGGGATCCGGCCGAAGGAGCTTCTCGATGGGGATTTTCTCCTGTGAGGGGATAAACTCTGCCCCGCTATGGGTGCCTTTGTAGTTTGTGGAGTACGTCCAGTCATAAGGCTTCACCGACTCTAGCGAAGGCAGACTAGTCGTCAGACCCTTTTCGGTTTCCATGCTGCCTGTGCCTTTGGCCTTGGGTCTCGTGCTGAGCCATTCTTTGTGGTACGAAACCTTGAAGTCCGAGGTCGGCGCAAGCGAATCCAAAGCGTCTAGTGTGTTGAACTCGGTCACAGTGCGTGCGCTGTCGTTGACAAGGCGCACGTAATTGTTGCCGAAGATCATCTCCGGTAGAGGAAAGTCAAATCGGTTCTCGCCCAAGTAGTCAAGCTCGTCCAGCAGGAGGATGGGGCCCTTCATCGTGTAGATGCTCCAGTTCTTGACCGTGATGCTGGGCTTATCGACGAATGGAAACGTTGCTTTCGGCAGCGGGATGATCACTTGGCCGCACTGGGCACATTGTGGGTTCTTGCACTCGCCTTCGTGGTCTCTGGCGGGCACTTGCACTCCGTCCATTTTTTTGTGCAATTCTGCAGTGTTCTGCTGCCTCGAGCCAGAAGAAAAGCTCCTCGTACTCGAAGTATTGCCAGGAAAGGCAATTGGCGGCCCACGGCCGACGCTATGTGCATCTAGAGGCCGACTTTGCTGGTTCTGTGGTGCTGGCCTTCGGCCCTGAAGGTGCTTGCTTACCAGCTCACGCGCCAGACTAGCGAGAAGGGCATTTATACTTCCACTAGCTCCGGCCTTCACTGCATTGGGCCTGGGGAATTCAGTATTGTCTTGCGCCATTTAGTAATTGTTGAAGTGCGAATGTATGTAGAACCATGAAGGCTAGTTTTTAGTCTCGCTTTGAGCATATTCAAGAGAACTTTCAAATTCATGATGAATAAGGGCAAGGAACCCATCAAGGTGAGTGATCAACAATGAGATATCCGGAATCGTTACTTATGTACGAGAAAGCTCTCGCACCAAGAACTGAGCACTTACTCAGTTACTGATCTTACAGATTGCCACCAAAGTATGCTCCGAAATGATTCACGTGCATTGCTCTAAATCTATTCATACACGGTAGCTTCTAACCTTTTCTTACTTCAACTCGACGGGCCTGGCCATTTCCAAGCGCACGCCCTCATCTCTCTCTTCCTTTCTCATTCCCTCACGAACAGCCAAAACAGAGTCTGCAATAACAGCATCGACACCCGCCTTCATCTGGATCTTGCACGCCTCTGGGTCGTTATTCTGGGTTCCGTAAGTCACGCATACCAAACCAGAACTCTTCACAACCTGAGCCAAGCGTGGAGTTTTCAACAAAGTCTGAGCAGCACTCACAATTCCAAGTAAGTTCCACTTCTTCGAAAAGCGAATGGCATTTTGCAAAGACGATGCGCGGATGTCTGCCATGTTCGCTGTACCAGCCTCCGTCAAGAACAAGATAGGCATCGTAGGCTGCTTCAACGACAACAACAAACAGATGTCAGGGTGGAACGACGAAAACAAGATGTCCCTCCCAGAGGTGTTCTCGTCATAGACCGTCTTCAAAATCGTGTCAACATAAAAGTTCATGTCAAACGCAACTTCGCCCATGCTTTCATGCTGTGCTTCGTCCAACATAGGGTACTTGAGTTCCATGTTGAACCCGACGGTCTTTGGCAATCTTTTGAATAACTCCTTCAACGTAACGAAATTCGATGCAATGGACAATCCGCGAGCATTGCCCTTGAAACCTTTCTCCTTCCACGTTTTCGTGAGCTTCATTCTTCTTGAAATTTGGTCTCTAAATTCTCTGTCCAACTCCTCGTCATCAATTGTAGATGACATGTTTGGCGCAGAAGGATATGATGACATCAGGCGAGGACGGTTGTACTTGCCCAAAAGCTCGTCGTCGAGTGCAAAGTTCTTGGTCACATTCCCGTTATTGTTGCTCTTGTCGTACTTGAACAAAGACTTGTGCTCGCCATCGCCATCCAGCTCGCTGAGACCCAAAAACTGCTCGGCAGTCAAGGCGTGCATTGGGATATCCACTCCAGACTCTGCAACCAAAAAGTCATGGTAGATCACGGGAACAAAGTCTTTAGTGAGCTGCACGTCGAACTCTACATAACTGGCACCCAAGGAAGCAGCAGCAATAAAAGATTCGACGGTGTTCTCACCCAACTGCAAGGACTTGCGATTGTTCATGTTCTTACCCAATCCTCTGTGACCAATGACTCTAGTAGACACCAACTGTTTCCAATAAGTATCGGTGCGAGCGATAGACATTTGGGGGTGCGAGAAAGGCGTTACACACAAATACTCAAACTTGAGTGAGCCCAAGACCTCGAGGGACTCTTGTTCCACGATTGGAATGGTAATATCATTGTTCAATGAGCGCAAATGAGAACCAACCTTGGTATATGCGGAGTTGAGCAAAGCTACTCCCCGGCCCAAAATTTCGTCCTTCTTTGTCTCGTTCGCCTTTCCCACAGGATACTGGTAAGTAGGAACAATGTCAAATGTGATATATATATCACCTGCTTGAATGTTGTTGGTCAATTTGAATGAAATCGGGTCGGTAGCACTTCCATGTTGGTCCTCTAAAGGTAAATCAACGACAATCGGAGTCTCTACAATGGTTTTTGTAGCCTTGATGCGGCAAGTAACAACAAGTGAGAGAGCGGTATCCAACTCGGTGAAAAAGCTCTGCGACATCGAGATATTGTTCAAGTCAATAGCCTTCAGATCATCGCGAGTATCGGTAGTTCCCAAGGTTATCAAAACAAGCTGCTCGTCCTTGTTCAAGTAGCGATGTCCGAAGGACTTAATGGGCTTCATTTTTCTCCGGTTCACAGGAGATCTCGATCTCAGGGGGTTTCTCGGAGATATTGAGAGGGGCTCATGCGTGGGGCTCGTGGGAACCACATTGATGGAAGAAGACGACCCATTGTCGAACTGCTTGAACTGTCTGTACACCTCATTTACCGCCAATCTGTTCAGCTCCGGCAATTTGTCGATCGAGGATGTGGACAAGAGCATATCCTCGCTCATAGGATTCATGAATGGAGAAGCTGCGGCAGAGTTGGAACGAGACAGGGCGTTGGCGACACGTGGAGTGTTCTTGGATGGGTCATCGATATCGTAAAGAAGCAAGTCGGTGTTCTCGGGCAACAACAAATCAGCAACATCTAAGTGACCGCGCAAAGAAGCATGTTCCATCGGCAACCACCCAGAGTCATCTGTCAAATCGTATCGTGCACCATGGTTCTTCAACGCCACGACAACTTCCTTAAAGCCTTCCGCACCTGCAATGAAAATGGGGGTCCAACCGAACACGCTCTCTCCTATTTCCGGATCCGCGCCTTTTTCCAAAAGAAAGTGAACCAAGTTGACGTGGTTCAGCTTTGCAGCAATGTAAAGAGCAGTTTCGTCGTTATTCTCAGCGTCTGTGTAGTCAATGTTGACAAGGTTGGACAAGACGAAGTCCTTAACGATTTCTTCGCAACCCAATTTGGAGGCGAGCAAGAGCAAGTTAGGACTAGTGAGAGTATGTCCCGAAAAGCTGATCAAGTTGAGGCAAGTTTTGGGATGCTTTCCAATCACAGCGAGATGCAAGGGAGTAAGACCTTCTTTGTCACCCCAGGAATAAACCGAGTCAATCGAAATCGACATGTCAATAAGTTCCCACTTCTTCAAATATTCAAGAACGACTTTGCTCACGTCCTTGATACCGTACTGCGCAGCATAATGTAATGGGGTCCTGAGGTAGCTGTCTCGGGCGATGAGTAGACTTCTGTAAGTAAGCTTGGCATCCAATCTCTTGAGAATATGAACCAAGCCATCAATTTTCACGGGTGAAAGTTGACTACCATCAGGACCACTTTTGTTTCCATATAAGCGGTTGACTTCGGTCGACTCACCCGGGATCACTTGCTTTTGCTCTTTAATGAGCTGCTTCTTACCCAATGAAACCACGTGTTGGTGGAAGAAATTCCGGCCATTGATGTCAAATGGGTCAAAGAGTGCGTTTTCAGGGTCATACTCAATAATGTAATCGAACAAAAGGTCGATGCAAGCAATGGCATTGGACAACGTAGCCTTGTTCAAGAGTGAGAGCAAGAGCTTCAACAGAGTTTGGGAGCTCTGCAACAGCTCCAAGGCAGTGGCGAGAGTTTTGGCATCATTATTGTAGATGAGCTCGTAAAAGTCTTCCAAGAAGTCTTTGTCGAAGGAATACTTTCTGTTTGAGCCAATCTTCAATACCTCGATTTCTCTTGGAAGCTCTCCGATATCCTTAGACTCCAAAACACGCTCGAGCTCCAACTGCTGATCTCCGAGTTGATTCAAAATGCTGTTGATGGTGTCCAAACCCGCCAAGAGCTCAGTCTCATTTGCGAACGGCAAAGCGTCAACCCTAGTTGCAAGGTACGCCTCCTTATTGTTGTTTGGCAAATTGACCACGGGAACATCTTCGTCTTCCCCCAAATCGTGTCTCAATTGATCATTAGCCAATGTTGTGAGATAGAGCAACTTCTTATCGAGCTTTTTCAATATCTTGATGAAACCCTTGTGGTTCAATTCCCCAAACCACTTCAAGTTACGGTAGATGGTCCTCAACTCAAGCAAAATACTAACAATTTCGTCCAATTCGTCCGTGGTATCGACCTGGTGGTGGATCTGGCCCTTGGTGAAACCCAAAACGTTCACAATACGGTTGAGCCTGCGAGAGTATTCCTGAAACTTGGCATCGTAGAACTCCGCCACTTTCTCGATATCACGGTCCAACTCATAGAAGAATTGAGAAAGGACAGAGGAGATGAGCTCTGGAAGTTCCAATGGAGCAAATGAGTGGTAATTGACGAAGCGATCAACAGTCTTGATGATTTTTTTCAAGTGCTTATAGTTCATGTAATAGATCGACCATTCTGGAATTTGGTGGGAAACAAAGGTTTTGCCGAACTTCATGGTTCAAGATGAAGTGGAGGTGGTCGGCCTTACTATGACGTCTTCGGCGATGCTATCTCTCGGTGCAGGTCAATCGCCGTTAGGTCTGCCGGATCGGAAAGAAACAGAAGGTAGGGTCAATGAAGAAGAAGATGAACGCTGTCCAAACACCTAAATGCACAGTAATGAACGCGTTATCACTATTCGGGCCCAACTTTGCCGGACTGGGTTCGGTAGTGCTACTAACTGAACACGTGTGAAACGTGGGCGTGCATATTACCTCAAGACGATTGGTATGTGACCACTCAAAATACAGTGCTGGAAGTTGTGTCCAGGTATTACGACTACTTGTGGCACACGACGGACCGAGCTATCGTCGACTTATCTTCTCTGCTAAGACTTCTTTCTCCATCTTTCATGTCTTCACCTGATCAGAGACCTAGATCCTCCACGCGATCGCTTCGTATTTGCAGGACAAGGTTCGATCGACGTTGAAAGAGCATTGAATTCACCGACGTGTTTACTCATATGAGTAAATAGAGATGCTCTGCATAATGGTGGGACTAATGAAAGCTGTGGAATGTGCCAATCGAATAGTAGTGACTCTTTGCTGCGTATGCGTATATGAACTATCCACCTTAACTAGAGTGACTTGAATGGCGAATGGCTACTATCATCAATGTGGTCACTGCTTGTGCGCCTCATGCTGCACCAAATTCTCTAAAGAGTCACTTAATATCAGATGAAGAGACATTAAAAGCTAATTATGGACTCAGGCGACGGAGTGCATTACTAGTCAACTAGATAAGATTCATTAGTGCTGCTCATTGGAGTTATCAAATTGGGACGAACTTGACTTCTTATCATCGAGCCGTCGAATATTTTTTCATGAGACAGTAATGAAAAGGGGTATAGAACAAATTGCAAGCAACAAAAAACAGATACACAACAGAATTGTGAGAACAAGTGTCCCCTTGTCTGAATGGTATTTGGCATCACTGCAAATGTTCAACTTATCATTGACATTTTCTCCAGGTGGGAAAACCGTCTTTATTGGCACATCCTCACAATTACATAGCGTTATGCCCAAGGCACCTGATGTAAGCACTAAATTAGACCAGTCAGCACCATCCAAGGATTTTGGCGGGTTGGCAAGCGCAAACTTCACGGGTCTCCCAACGTCATGTCCTGATCAAGGTAGAAGTAGGCCGAAACTTGCGGGAAAGTTGTTATCATTCCCGGCTTTCTCCAGCAGTAGTTAACTGCAAGCTTCTGATAGATGGGAGAGTGGCCCTCAGGGGCTAAACCTCGAGTACCATAGGAAGGAGAAACGTCTGCAAGCTCCAAAGGCGCCGCTTCAGATTGGTAAGCGGGAAGGAATCCTTTCCGCTCCTCTTGCTCAAAGTTCATGGTCCAACGTACGAAACAGGAGAGTAAGGAGTATGCGTATTACGAAACAGGAGAGTAAGGAGTATGCGTATTCTGCGAGGCTTTGCGCAGTACCACAACTGCGGACCACATAGACGAACAGAAACGATGGCCAAAAGTAATTTCTCATATTTACAAAAACGTTAGATATCATAATGAAAATGGATGTTTGTGTATAGACTTCAGTCTAAACAAATCTGTCAAAGTTGACGATACTGCAGGTTTTCCTCGTAATTTTTGTGTCTGCTTCCCTGCTAAGCGCTTAGATGAACTTCTGCAGGAAACTAAAAAAAGCACAAATTGACCAGTATCGAGAGGGCCCGTCAAAACTTCGCCTTCAATAAGTCGCAATTGTTCTAAACCGAATGATTTTCCATTCAAGAGTATCGACCAAATAAAATAAACTGTCAGAAGGCTGCTCAACCTCCGATCACTTACTGTTATGAGCATCTCTCATCTGAGGATGTATGTACATCCATGTAGCTGGTCAATTGGCTGTTTATTATTATGAAAGGGTTCCGTTGTGATCATTAAGAACTCCCAAACGAAACCACGGCAGGAGATAGAAAATTTCCTGCACGCCCGGTTGCAATGGAGGTTCATTTGTCGTAAAGCTTCGTCTAAAAGGCTTGGCAAGCCAAACCACAACCGATACTTTGGTCAGTCCTGCATTTTATGACATTTATGAAGGAGGTTCGAAACTTGTAGAGCCCAATCAGTGTGGCTCACGAGGAATTCGAGTAGGGTGCAGTGGCGTATCTGTTAAGTACAACCGCAAAAAGAATCACCAGGAAAACGAACAATGTGACACACCCTGAAATCAGAACGAAGCCCCAAAAAGCCTTTTTGCTGTGATATTCACTCTCGCTACAAATGTATAGCTTCTGTAGGGGTGGACGCCATCTAGTGGATTCGCCACTCTCGTCGCTTTGTTGATCGACTTCAAAAATGGAGCTCAAAGGTAATCGCGAGTAAGACAAACCATGAGTATGGTTTCTCAAGATGACTTTGTTAGACCAATCAGCTCCAGGCGGAGACTGCGCAAGTGCAAAATCTACAGCATCTGCGAGTGGTGTTTCCGGATCAAACGAATATTCACAATCGAAACTTCTGTATCCATATATTGAGAACTTTTTGACCCAACGATATTTGAAGAGGATTCTCTGTTGGCTTCCCGAACTACCCTCCTCAAGCAGTTCTAGGATTCCGTTGTGCTGTTGAGATTTTAGTTCTATACCTTGCTCCGTTTCCGGATAGCCGGGAAGTAATTCCTCTTGTTCGTAATTGTAGTTCATCCTTACGGATAGCAAGGCTGTGCGATCATGCACTACATATGTCTTGTGTCATGTGACTGAATCCACGATTAGTAAAACCATTCAGAGCCACGTTCCTGGATTAATATTCCAGCGCGAACAGATCGCCGTGTTTGAGAACATCGGAAGTGTTTCCTGGATCCACCAAGTATTTTGGGTAGCGAAAGGAGCGTTTTGGATTTTTTGCACTTAAGCGCACTGGAATGCCAGTTGTGATCAGATGAATTGATTGGAGCTTTTGTCTTGTCGAATGTAGATTCCGAAAGGAGATAATATTGCGATGTAGCATGAGGCTTCGATAAGCAGTCTATTCAGAACGTGCGATATCCTACAATAACCTAAATCAAGCAAGTGTAAACCAAATTTATTACCGTGGACCTCGAATGGGCAGACTTTTGATTGATAGACTGGCACCATTCACCGGCTGTGAAGGCGAAAGATATAAACGCTCGGGTGTTGAATGATGGGCGTCGTTGAGAACTATACCCTTTCAAATTAGGAGGTCCCGAATATGGGAAATAAACGATCTGAAACAGTCTGCAATAATGTTTGCAGATATAGAACGAGGAAATCAAAGCTATATGTGTTGAATTGTAGCACACTCTTGATTCAAACAGGTTGAACTCCCGCTCCGTGGACTTTGGCTGCTGCTTCACTTCGTACCCGACGATGCAATAGCAGCACCCAAGATAGATGGAACTTCTCCAATCAACGCACTGAAGTTATCATGCATGTCAAATTCTGATCTTCGAAGGAGACCAATTTGTGAATGTTAGTAGTTCATTTGACCAAGCAAGCACAATAATGATGATCAGCACAGTGATGCCTAGTATCAACAACTCCGTCTTTGTCTTTCTTTTGAAAAACCCGGAGTCTTTGCAGATATATAAAACAGCCTCATCCTGCGAACGGCCCTGGCCACTGCCGATATCTGGAGAGCTTTGGTAATCACAGTGTGAAAATACCTCTCCGACTGTTCCGCTCAAGGCACCCAATCTCGTCTTGCTATCCAACATTAGCACTTTTCTCGACCAATCGACCTGAGCAACATCCACGGGCGAGTGTCGAAGCGCATGCCTGGCCGCCTTCGAAATCGTCACTCCCGACTTGAAATAAAATACGGCCGTGACTTCGCGAGACGCAAAGTTGCTGCCTTCCTCGAACCAGCAGTACACAACCTTTACTCGCTGCCTACGTTCTTCGGGGCAGAACCAGATCTCGCCTTCCATGTAGATTTTGAGAGCACATTCAAAATCACGAAGGGGACCCCCATATATGCCACTGCACAGCCCCGCATTGTTGTGCATCGAGGATTTTGACAGGCTGCGAAAAAGGCAACCATGCATACTGACAGGCCGACCGAACACAGCCAACGGTTATGAAGCATGGCGCTTAACATGTCTTATCATAATTACAGATTACTCTGAACATCCTTCAATTACCGTGAATAGATTCGCTTCTAGATACATTCTTCGCGTGCCCACACTACAACAACGTCTCGCCCAATGCACAGCGGCCGATGGCACATGCCGCGCTCACCGTGTCCAACACATGGCCCTCGTGGTCGCCCAACAATGGGTTGGTCTCGACAATATCCAACGAGCCCAAAAGACCCGTCTGCGCCACGTCCTCGGCCACGAACAAACCCTCTCTCAACGACAAGCCGCCCTCCACACGCGTGCCGGTGGCCGGCACGAACGAGGGGTCTATGGCGTCCACGTCGTACGACAAGTGGATGGGGAACTTTCTGTCGGGGTTGACCTTATCTAGCGCCATCTCCACCACCTTGCCGATGCCGTACTTGTCCACATGGTACATGGAGAACGCGGGGATGTTGTGCTCGCGCAAGATGCGCTTCTCGCCCGCGTCCACGTCGCGGAGGCCGATGTAGGCGATCTTGCCCGGCTTCAATTTGCGCGGCACCCAGTCGAACTCGGGTGGGTAGGACTCCAGGTCGATGCCCATGATGAACGACACGGGGCAGCCGTGCAAGTTGCCCGAGTCGGTGGTCTTGGGCGAGTTGATGTCCGCGTGGGCGTCGATCCACAACACACACGTGTCCGGGTCGTTCTCCAACGCCGCAGCCACGGTGGCCGTGCCGATCAGGTGGTCGCCGCCCACGGTCACGGGCAACCGGCCGGCCTTCTTGGCGTCGCAGCACGCCTCGAAGATCTTCTTGTTGCATGCGTTGACGATGGCGGTGTTCTTCACGCCGTACTCGTCCTTGGAGTCGGTCTTCTTCAGCTCGAGGTCGGTGCCTTCGAGCGGACGCGCCACGTCGACGGACCAGCCCAAGTCTTCAAGCTGGCTCTCGAAGCCCGCGTTCAAGATGTAGTCGGGGCCCAACTCCACGCCGCCTTTGGGCTGGCCGCCGGAGAAGGGTGCCATCACGAGCGTGGCCTTTCTGTCTGGATGGAACTGGAACTCCACTGCGGTTAGTGCTGTTGTGCGGGAATCATGTGGGCGGAAGCGCTGTTTTGGGTGGGAGGCAGGCACATACCTTGTGTCATTATGTTGTGTCTGGTCGGAAGGTTAAGCGACCGGTTAAGCTTTTATATGCTGGGGCACCGTGGTGTCGCCGCAGAGGGAAACACATGCCGGCACCGTGTCGTTGTGAATTGCGCTTAACAGTGCGCGCGCGCGCAGACGGCAGGAGAACGCGAGGGTGCGGGTGGGCCGGCCCCAAGAAACTACTGCTGTCACGTCGGTGGCGCGAGTCATTCAGAATGATCGGGAACGACGCTTCTCCGCACGGAGAGTGCCGTGCATTCGCACCGGGAAGGGTGCGGAGGTGGTCAGCGGTGGCTGCCCTTCCGACCGTTTTTGCAGCTTACTTCGCAGTCTCAATTTCTCTGGAGCAGCCAACTGCAGGGCCACTGGTGTCGCCGCATACCGATCTCAAGCGGGGCTATGGGTCCGATCGGAGCGGGGCCCCGGGAACCGGCGTTTCCACATCCGAGCGAAGGCTGCAACGGAAAGCCTGGGGAATGCTAGACCCATTTTGTGTGCTAGGCTCAGTTGTATGGGCCCTCATTCTGATTGGTATGGCTGTGGATCGGAGTAGACTGTGCCGGGTAGATCGTGGACCATAGGCAGCCGAACATTGTGAGAATTAGGACGCGAGCCATGACCGCTACAGTGATCGCCGTCCCCTCATCTGCTCTAAAGGAATTATTTGGATACTGCGCAAGGAATTATTGCCTTGTCCGGTACCATGGCCAACTCCGGTACTGCGTCCAACGGTGGGCACAATAATGGAACGGCGAAATAGTTCAAGAATATTTCGCGTGACTACGCGGGTCGACCTCTTACCTTCACGTAGCTGTGATTGCCCATGTCTTCGTACTTATGCCTAGTCGCTGCTCAATTGCTGCCCCTCTAGTACTCTCTAGTACTTCAATTGTATCGCGATCGCGCATAGATCAAAACCGACATGCCTACCTTTCCCATTGAACTCAAGTCCTCTTTGGACGTGTCAGAGGACGAACAGACGGTGGATGACTACCACGGCGATGAAGAGTTGCACCGCTTTTCCGACTCGGACGACGAGGTGCTCTCCAAGTCGTTCAGTTCGGCCCATTTCTCCACCCACGAGGACCGCTTCATTAAGGACCACGACTTGAAGGTAAGGGCCTTCGAGGCCTTGCAGGATAACAATGTGGCCGGTACTCTGCCCCGCAGCCCCAGTGTTTCGCTGGTGAAGAGAAGACAGCTGATTATCGACTTCCCTAAGTCGGGCATGGAGCCGAAGTTTGCGCCGCCGCAAGAGACCAAGAAGACGCCCTCTCTCCCCGAGATGTACCCGTCGCACGAGCTCATCGACTTGTTCTGCAACGTCAAGCAATTTCTCGATCTCAGACACAAGTACTTGGACAGATCGTACCAGCGTGAGGAGATGGCCAACCCAAAGAATAAGCCAGAGTGGGAGATCTACCCTCCGCCTCCCAAACCAACGTACAAGCTGAAAAACAGGTTCAACCAGATTCCAGGAGAGCACACGGAGGAAGAAGAGTTTGACTTCGCCAAGTGCCAGATTCCGCTCACCAACTGGCACGACCAGTACGAGGTGAAGTTCGGCGAGGAGGACGTGTACCAAGTCGTTGACCGCAGAACTGGGAAGCCTTTGGTCAAAACTCCCACGTTGCACGAGTACTACAGCGACTTGCACAAGATTACCAAGATCTCGCTGGACGGGCCCACCAAGTCGTTTGCGTTCAAGCGGCTCCAGTACTTCGAGACGAAGTGGAACATGTACTATCTTCTTAACGAGTTCGAAGAGACCAAAGAGTCAAAGAAGAACCCCCACAGGGATTTCTACAACGTGAGAAAGGTCGACACACATATTCACCACCTGGCTTGTATGAACCAGAAGCACTTGTTGCGTTTCATTAAGTACAAGTTGAAAACCACACCTGACGAGCAGGTCATCTTCAGAGACGGCAAGCTCTTGACGTTGGCCGAGGTGTTTGAGTCGTTGAAGCTCACGGGCTATGACTTGTCCATCGACACATTGGATATGCACGCGCACACGGACACTTTCCACCGCTTCGACAAGTTCAACTTGAAGTACAACCCAATTGGCGAGTCTCGTTTGCGTGAGATTTTCCTCAAAACCGACAACTTCATCAACGGGCGGTATTTGGCCGAAATCACAAAGCAGGTTTTTGAAGATTTAGAGAGCTCCAAGTACCAAATGGTGGAGTTGCGGATCTCCATCTACGGTCGTTCGGAGGACGAGTGGGATAAGTTGGCTCTGTGGATTGTCGACAACAAGTTGTTCAGTCACAACGTGCGCTGGTTGATCCAGGTTCCACGCTTGTATGATTTGTACAAGAAGAACGGCAATGTGGACAGCTTCCACCAGATCTTGCACAATCTTTTCGATCCGCTTTTCAAAGTAACTATGGACCCTAGCTCCAACCCAAAGTTGCACGTCTTCTTGCAAAGAGTGGTGGGCTTCGACTCCGTCGATGACGAGTCTAAGCTGGACCGGCCGTTCGTGGCGAAAAAGTTTCCCTCGGCATCGGAGTGGACGGGCCATACCAACCCTCCCTATTCATACTACTTGTTCTACTTGTACGCGAACTTATGTTCGTTGAACCTGTTGCGAAACAAGATCGGATACAACACCTTTTTGTTGCGTCCGCATTGTGGTGAGGCCGGTGATCCTGAGCACTTGATTGCTGCATTCCTCACCTCTCATTCCATTTCCCATGGAATCCTTTTGCGCAAACTCCCGTTCATTCAGTACTTGTACTACTTGGACCAGATTGGCTTAGCGATGTCGCCTTTGTCGAACAACGCATTGTTCCTTACCTACGACAAGAACCCATTCTACACCTTCTTCAAGAAGGGTTTGAATGTCTCATTGTCCACCGACGATCCTTTGCAGTTCTCGTACACCAAAGAACCCTTGATCGAAGAATACTCGGTGGCTGCACAAATCTACAAGTTCTCCGGTGTTGATATGTGCGAGCTTGCTTCGAACTCGGTGAAGCAGTCCGGCTGGGAGGTTGCCATCAAGAAGCACTGGTTGGGCAAGAAGTATATGCTTGGCGGTGTAGAAGGCAATGATGTCGAGAAGACAAATGTTCCGGCCATTCGCGTGGGCTACCGTGAAGATACCTTGAAGGAGGAGCTTCTGTTGGTTGACTACTACACGTCATTGCAGAAACACTCTGCTTGAGTTATAAACGTTTTGAATAAACTCTGTTCACGAAGGCAAATGTAAACTTTTTTTAATAATCTCAGTAACGAAGGACTGACCTAATTGTGTACCTAGGTGCGGTTTGGGTTTGATTTCGCACGCGTTGAGGCGCTCTAAACGCATAAATTTGGATATGCGCCTACAGGAAATGAAAATGCGGAGTTTTAGTAGCAACATAAAGTCTACGCAAGAGTCGTCGCCAATCTACATGTCGCTGATAAACTCCATCTCGTTGCTCCTGCCGCCGGTATCGAAGGCCAACTTGCCCGCAGTTTTAACAATTGCGGGATCAGACAACTCGGGAGGTGCTGGAATTGAAGCAGATCTTAAGACCTTCACCGCGCATAAGGTTTATGGATTGGATTGCATCACAGCGTTGACCGCTCAAAATACCACAGGAGTTAGTGCAGTGGTGGAAACTCCCAAGGAGCATTTGCAAGAGATCCTTGCCCAGAACTTCTCCGATTTTGCCGACGGATATAAAGATATCCCACTAAAAGTGATCAAGACGGGCATGCTCACTCAAGCAGCAGTCGAGGTCCTAAATCAGCACATTGAATACATCAATAAAAAAGAGATACGACTCGTCATTGATCCAGTTATGGTCGCCACCTCGGGGAGTATTTTAAGCGACAATAATGTCATGAAGCGATGTTTGGAAACGCTCTTCCCATCTGCATTTTTGATAACGCCTAATTTCGAGGAAGCAGAGCATATTTGGAAGACTGCAACAGGTGATACGTCGCCGCTTGATATTGAGACGGTTGAGGACTTCACAAGTTTTGTGGTGAAATTGCAGAGAACTTTGAATTGTCAGAACTTACTTGTCAAAGGCGGACACATTCCATTTCGTAATGGTAGGAGAAACCATGGCAACCTTCTCACAGATGACTTGAGAGTGATCGACGTTCTTTACGAGAGCAATCTGGGTACAACAACCGTATACCTGTCGCAGTATATCGTCACGAACAATTCCCATGGTACCGGATGTACTTTGGCGAGTTCGATCTCTGCCAATTTGGCAAAAGGAAAGCCTCTTCGAGATGCCGTCGCACTTTCGATCCATTACGTCCATAAGGGAATGGTGAGTGTTACGGGAAATTTAGGCCACGGAAACGGCCCATTGAACCACGCAGTGCAGGTTGACGAAAGTGTGAGAGACATTATTGGAGGGCAGGTGCAGATAAAAGGTCTGTTGTTTGAATACTTGAAAACAAATGAGAGGGTTCGTGATAACTGGGAGGAATACACCAAGCATAAATTCGTGTCGTTGGTCGCTGCGAACATGCTTCCTTTTGACGATTTCCTTTACTATTTGAAGCAAGATTACTATTACTTGATAAATTACGCCAAGATGCACGGGACAGCGGCTTCTGTGAGCCCTGACTGCGAGCAAATTCAAATCCAAGCCAAAATCATTGGCAACATTATGACCGAGATCGAAAAGCACAAGCTGAAGCTCTTGGACGCGTACAACGTGGATTACGGCCACGCAGACTTAGATAAGGAACTCCATCCCGGGAAGGCATGCATTGCTTACTGTGACTATCTTCTCAATGTCGGACGCACTGAGGACTTTCTCGGCATCAAGGTGGCCCTTGCTCCTTGCTTACATGGGTATGCCGAAGCAGGTATGTTCGGCCGCGAAGTGAAGGAGAGAAACTCAGAGCCCGGAATAGTGACAGAGAAGCAGAGCGAAGCATATGCTTCGTGGTTACTGGATTACACTGCAGAATGGTATAGAGAAGCGCACGAGGAGGGGATCTCGAGTTTGGATGCCATTTTCCAATCGCAAGCAGTTCTGGCCCAAAGAATGGATGAGCTTTGCACGTTATTCAATGACGTGGTGAAGTTGGAGGTGGCCTTCTGGGATGAAGTTGTAAATAGAGGCGAGAGTAAATAGAAGTGGAGTTGTACATAGATGGAGTTGCAATAGAAGTGCTTTAAATAGGAGTGCTACCTACTGCAGGAGGCAGAGTAGGTGCAGATACAAGCTGGTGAGCAGAACGACACAGGTAATCAAGATCCCGAGAAACGCAGATCACTAGAAATGGAGCTTCAGTCATTTCGACGAAACATAGTAAATCCCATCATGACCACTGAGTGGTCAAGCCGACGGTTGAGTACTCTTCGCGCTTACAGTACAAACACAGAGACATGTACTATATGGGACAACATATGCAATTGGGAAATTCAAGTAATTCAACGCAGCACAAGTCTGTGAACGCGAACTCCAATCATGAATTGGCCCTCGTATTACGTCTCGGATTTTAGGGACGGCTGCAAAACGGATCACGATATACATCACTAGCGGGATTCAAGGACGGCACAGATTAAAATGAACATCATTCACCAGTCTAACTACTAGTAAATCAGAACCACTTCTTCCCCTTTCCTCAAGTTCTCCCAACCATAATCTATGTCACTCCGTCTGGGCGAGCCGCGACTCACAGCCTTCCTGCACACTTGCGTCGAATCGAACTCTCACCACCAACGTACTCCCCCTCATGTACAACCCGTACCAAAACGGCTACCAGGGCGGTTACGGTTACCAGCAGCCGTATGGGCAGCCACTTGGGGCTCAAACCACGGGCTTCTACGCCCAAAACCAGCCTCAATCGGCCCCCCAGGGCCCACCCCAACAACCCGGGTTGTTCCAGGGTCAGCAGACGGGATACCAGTCTCAGTACGGAGGCCAGCAGTTCCAGGCTCCGGGACAGGTTCCTTTTCAGGCTCAGGCCACCGGCTTTGGGGCTCAAACCTACCAGCAGGCGCCGCAAAATGTGCCTCCAACCAATTTCGGTATGCCAGCTCAGCAGACAGGCTTCCAGCAGCAGCAGACTCCCTACGCGCCGCTCCAGCAGCAGAAGACGGGCTTTCTGTCTGCTCTCGCGTCGGTGTCGCAGAACACAGAGTTGAAGATCCCCAGCATCCGTTTGCTGTTCATTACTGCCAGCGACCAGACCAAGTTCGAGCACCTCTTCCGCACGGCCGTTCCCGCAGGCGAAAACTCGCTCAGCGGCGACGCGGCGCGTGACATCTTGTTGCGCCTGGGCCTTGCTCCGGTGACGTTGGCCGAGATCTGGGCCTTGGCAGACACCAACAAGCTGGGGTCGCTTCTCTTCCCCGAGTTTGCGCTCGCATTGCACCTCTGCAACGCCCTGTTGCGGGGCGACCCATTGCCAGGCGTTTTGCCAGCCAAGTGGCAGAACGAGGTCCAGAGCTTCGTGGACGCCATCTCGTTCGCTGTGCCTGAAGACCCCAGCAAGATTTTGGCGAACACGCCCTTCTCGTCGTTTGCGCAGAATCACGACGACTGGACCGCGCCACAATCCACGGGGCCCGCTCCTCCAATGACGTCCTTCACCGCTCAGCCCACCGGCGGGTTCTTGCCTTCTTCGGGGCCGTTATCCGCGCAAAGAACGGGCGGGGGAACTTTGATTCCGTTGCAGCCGCAGCAGACGGCCGGGTTTGTTCCAGCGCAAGCGCAATTGCAGCAACAGCGCACTGGTGGTATGCCCGGCACGTCCTTCCAGTCCGCGACAGCGACAGGTGGTGCCTCAATGCAAGTTCAGTCCGCGCAAGCCACAGCCTCTGCACTCCAGCAGCAGTCTACGGGCTTTCAGGCGCAAAACACGGGCTTTCAGCAACCTCAGCGTAGTGGCTACCAGCAGATTCAGCCCCAAGGCACTGGATTCCAGCAGATTCAGCCTCAAGGCACTGGATTTCAACAGATCCAACCTCAGGGTACTGGCTTCCAGCAGATCCAGCCTCAAGGTACTGGGTATCAGCAGCCTCAGCCTAGTGGGTTCCAGCAGCAAACTGGGCTTCAGAGCCAAAACACAGGTTACCAGGCAACAGGTGCCCCTGCTAGCTTGCAGGCGCAACCTACGGGGAAGCCAGGGCAATGGGGCTTTGTCTCTACCCCCACAGGCGGTCTTCCCGGTTTGAACGCTATGCAGCAGCACTTCCTCCCTTCGTCTCAGCTCACTAGCAACAATTTGCAGAATGCTATGGGCGGTACTCTCAAAACCAACCTTACTTGGGCAATCACTAAACAAGAGAAGCTGATTTACGATGGCATTTTCGCCGCTTGGGACCCCAATAGAAAGGGTTTCATTGACGGAGACGTGGCTATCTCTATTTTCGGCAAGTCTGGCTTGGCAAGACCCGATTTGGAGTCTATTTGGAACTTGTGTGATTCTAGTAACAGGGGGAAGTTGAACAAGGATGAATTTGCTGTTGCAATGCACCTTGTGTACCGTCGTTTGAACGGGTATGATATTCCATTGAGGTTGCCTCCTGAACTTATTCCCCCTTCAACAAAGTATTTGCAGGATTCCGTGGACACTTTGAAGAACTCGTTGAAAGGAGGGTCAGCGAAGAAAGCAACTACACCTGCGCAGCCGACTCCCGCCTCAAAGTTCAAGCACAATGATAATGACGTTGGGTATGTCTCGAATTCGCGTCACAGAAGCAGAAGACCAACAGAATCGAGCGTTGTTCAAACATCAAAGTCAGGTGACTTGACTGTTCAAGATCTCAAGAAGCTCATTAGAGAGAAGCAAATATTATTGGATGCCATGGACCTGGAGGATCAACATGGTGCGATAGCTGCAAACCAGATGAACGACTCGAACTACAGAGAAATCGAGGCGTTGAAATCTAGAATCCGTGCTACGCAAGAGAAGTTGAACTCGTATTCCCTTGGTGGAAACCAGGCGGAAAAGGCTCAGTTGTTGGAGACTCTCACCCACCACACGAAGGATAAAGTTCCTTCCTTGATGGCAAGGATTTACAACGTCAACAACGAAATCGCTAAAGCAAATGCTGTCTTAGCAAAGGTGAACATCAAGAGGCAGCATCCAAATTGGGAGCCGGAAGGTGGGGAAGAGTCTATTGTCGGAACTGGCCCCAATGGCGAGGTCACTGACAGTGACCGCAGAAAATACAAATCGAAGCAGCTTTTGAGACAACGCATGGCTGCTTTGACCGGTAAAGCACCTTCTGATGACAACAAGGACATTGACTTGAAATACAAACAGGAGGTTGAGAATGCCTACAAACAAAGCGAGCTTCAATCACAAATGACTAAAGACATTGAGACGAGCATCAAGGAGTTGGAGGAAGGCGCTGCGATCTACTTGCAAGTTTCAGTCAAAACAGAAACAGGCTCCAGAAAATGGGACAATGGTGAAGGTTTAAACCCCACCATGAAGGCTTTCATCAACGAGTTAAGATCTTTGAAGAAAGAGGATGATCGGAAGCCTTCCCCATCTCAGCAGGTTCAACAGCCAAAATCAACTTCGCAACTGACTGCACTGGTAGCTCCTGCCGTGCCGAAGAACAAACCGGCGTACACTACACCAGAAGAAAGATCAGCATACATTAAGGCACAAGCAGAGAAAAGAATGAATGAGAGATTGGCTAAATTGGGAATCTCGAGGAACAAGTCTTCTGCATCTTTGGAGAATGAAGCTCCGAAAGCCGAGCCTGTTGTTAAATCTCCTGTGCCAGCAACTCCTCAGGCTCCAGTGCCACAAGAAAAGGTGGTAGAGAAATTGCCCGAGCCTGTCGAGAAGGCTCCACCGCAGCAGGTGAAGCAAGAGCAGCAGGCAGTTGAAAAGAAGTCTCTTGACCCGATTGCTCCCAGCTCAGACGACGAGGAGGATGCAGAGTATGCTGCCTTGTTGAAGCAGAAGCAAGAAATGGAAGCTCGCAAGAAGGAGAGAGACTTGAAGAGAAAGCAGGAAAAAGAAGCTAGATTGGCAAAGCTCAAAAAGGAAATGGAGGCCATGGAAAACGACGGTTGGAGTGATGAAGAAAACATAAAGGAAACTCCGCTGTACAACCCAGGCAGCCTCGTCGAGAAGACAGCGAGGGCCAGCGAGCCAAAGCCTGACGTCGCAAAGCCTGACGTTCCAAAGCCTGACGTTGCGACTACGCAGGTGAAGAATGAATCAGCCGTTTCACCTGAGCAGCCTGTTTCGAGTTCCGCGCCCCACAAGAGCAATCCATTTGCCAGATTTGGGAATGGCTCTCAGGCGGCCCAATCGCCACTGGGTAACAACACAAATCCGTTCTTCAAGGCTGCAAAGAAGGAGGACTCGATTGACCAGAAAAAGATGGAGGCTCAAAGAGAATCTCAGAGAGGAATGGGCTCTGAAGATTGGAGCGACGAAGAAGATAAATCATCTGATGATGAAGATCACAATAGAGCCGGTGCAGCAAAATTGGCGAGTTTACTTTTCGGGGGCGCTGGCCCTCAGCCTCTTTCGAGGCACACAACTGGAAATCCGCAGCAAGGTGGAGTACACCAATCTCAGCCATCCACGTCAAGTGCTACTGTTCCACCAGCGCCTGTGGCAACGCAGACTGCTCAGAGCGCTCTGAACCCTGAACCACCCGCCGTCGAAGCCAATGTGAGTGACGACGACACAGATTCATCCAATGATGAATTTGCAACACCCTCGCCTCCACTGTTGCCATCTCAACCTGCCAGTTTGGTTCCACCAATTCCTTCGGCGCCACCTCTTCCATTTGAGGCACCCCCAATCCCCGGCGTGCCGTCAATGTCGAGTGGATCGATTCCCTCCGAAGCACCACCATTGCCCAATGAGGCCCCACCGTTACCTACTGGGGCGCCACCCATTCCTACTGGGGCGCCACCTATCCCATCCGCTGCTCCTCCTGGTCCACCTCCCCCACCGTCGTTCTTCGGCGGTGCGCCCCCTCCTCCACCTCCACCAAACATGAACGGGGGAGCTTCTTCTCCTCCATCTGGAGGTGCGCCTAGCATAAGTGCTTTATTGGGCCAAATAACCGGAGGCAAGTCATTACGCAAAGTAGATGACAGTGAGAAGAAGATTTCGGAGTCTTCAGTCGTGGGACGGGTATTGTAAAAGCATAACCGGCATCAAAATGTCCAGATACATGAAATCGTCTAAGAATAAATGCAATAAAGTGTTTCGAAATGCTACTATGTAGTTCACGTTTTTTTCCTCTCCTTATCCTATTTACAAAACTCGAAAGTAAAATACAAACTAATCGCTGAATTCTGTCTCGCTGTGGTTGGGCTTGATGTGAATCTTCCCCTTCCTCATGCCAACCTTGACATGTTCGCCTTCTTTTATCTGTCCTTTGATCAAGAGCATCGCCATTGGGTTCAAAAGTTCCTTTTGTAAGGCTCTGTTCAATGGCCTGGCTCCGTAGATTGGATCATACCCTTTTTCAGCTAGGAAGTCCTTGACGTCATCAGAGAGACTCAAGGTGATTCTCTTGTCATCCAATCTGTCTTGAATCTCTCTCAAACGGATATCCAAAATGTTTCTCAAAGACTTCTTAGATAACCTGTTGAAGACAAGGATGTCGTCCAAACGATTCAAAAACTCTGGAGGATAGTGAAGACGCAACGACTCGATGATGGCAAATTTGACCTTGTCCTTAATTGCACCATCCTCTGTGGCGTCTTTGTCTGCCAATAATATTTCTTGACCAATGTTCGAAGTCATGACAATGATGGTGTTACGGAAATCAATATGTTTGCCGTGTGAGTCCGTCAATGAACCCTCATCTAAAACTTGAAGCAACAATTTGGCCACATCCTTGTGCGCCTTTTCGAATTCGTCGAACAAGACAACAGAATAAGGCTTTCTTCTGACAGCCTCTGTCAACTCACCACTATCCTCATACCCAACGTAGCCAGGAGGTGAGCCTATCAAACGTGACACCGTGTGCTTCTCTTGGAACTCTGACATGTCAAACCTGATGACCGACGAAGCATCATTGAACAAGAAATCTGCGAGCTGCTTGGTCAACTCCGTCTTACCCGTACCTGTGGGTCCAAGGAACATAAAGGAAGCAATCGGTCTTTTGTCGCTAGTGAGGCCTGCTCTCTGCAACCTGACGGCGTCAGATACGGCATGAATCGCTTCATCCTGACCAACTACGCGTTGCTTGAGAATGACTTCCATGTCCAACAACTTATCCTTCTCGCCCTTCATCAAGTTGTTGAGCGGGATGCCTGTCATTTTGGAAATCACAGCAGCGATATCATCTGAGGTGACAGAATCGTGCAACAACAGTGTGCTCTTGATGACATCCTCCGAATTAGTGAGCTCCTTGACCTGCTCTTGCAAATGGGGGATTGTTGAGTATTGCAATTCGGATGCCCTCCCGTAGTCACCTGTTCTCTGGCTGTGCTCCAAGTCAAATCTGGCTTGTTCCAAGTCGGTTTTCGCCTGCTTGACATCGTCGATGACTCTCTTCTCGCGTTCCCATTGTTCAGTGAACTCCTTCAATTCTCCTTGCTTCGCTCTCAAATCCTCTTCTAATTTGTGCTTCCTGTCTAACGAAAGTGAGTCTTCTTCCTTTCTCAAAGACTCCAACTCAATCTCGATGGTCATGATTTGTCTGTCCAAATGCGCAATGGCATCGGGCTTGGACTCGTGCTGCAACCTCAACGTCGAGCACGCCTCATCAACCAAGTCGATGGCCTTATCGGGAAGAAACCTGTCCGTGATGTACCTGTTTGAATAGAGAGCAGCAGTAACCAATGCACCATCAGCAATGCGTACACCATGGTGAACTTCGTACTTCTCTTTCAACCCTCTCAATATAGAAATTGTGTCCTCGACGGTGGGTTCGTTGACTGTCACGGCAGAGAATCTTCTAGCCAAAGCTGCATCTTTCTCCACGTACTTTCTGTACTCCTCAATGGTGGTCGCTCCACACAAAGAGAGCTTGCCTCTTGCCAAGGCAGGCTTGAGCAAGTTGGAGGCATCAATCGAACCCTCAGCCTTACCTAAACCCATAAGAAGGTGCAATTCATCAACGAAAAGGATAACCGAGCCTTTCTTTTCCTCCACCTCGGTCAAAATCTTCTTGAGTTTCTCTTCAAAGTCACCTCTGAATTTGGCTCCGGATATGATGGCTGCCAAGTCCAAGGTGATGATCAGCTTTTCTTTCATGGACTCCGGGACCTCACCTTTCAATATGCGCTGGGCCAAACCTTCCATGATGGCGGTCTTACCCGTACCGGCATTACCAATAAGCACAGGGTTGTTCTTTGTTCTCCTGGACAAAATCTGGATGGTTCTCCGGATCTCTTCGTCCCTCCCAATCACTGGATCCAACTTGCCATCACTCGCCAATTGAGTCAAATCAGTTCCGTATTTCTCGAGCGCAGGTTCATTATCGTCCTGGTTCTGTTGCATTTGAAGATTCCGTGGGATCGACGAGTGGAAGTTCCTCACGGTGAATGGAATTCTCGCAACCGATACCGAATCGTGGGGAAGACTTGGGGTCCACCGCCCAGTTTTATTAAGAGACGAAATTGCCAAAGTCCGAACGAGACTCGGCTCAAGTGGCCGGATACGTCCGGAAACACGCTGCAAGCAGCGATTCAGTATTTGGGCTCTAAGCATCGGAAAGGTTGAAAAGGTTGCGGTACTCGGTTATATATGGGCCAAAGCCGGCCAGATCTGGCGCATCACGTGATCAGGAAGGAACTGGAAGATTCTGGAACTGTCCTTGGCCCTTCGATTGCTACCGACAATACAAGTTCCCCTCAATCAAACCTGGCCAAATGGTTCTCTGAAGCATACCAGTACGAGTTTTATGGATCGGACAAGCCCAATAAAGGTGACGATCATAATGTGGGCATGTACTGCATTTCGCACATATTGATACTACAAAGTGAAGCTACCTACTCGTGTAATGCCATTTTACGCGGTCGCCAAGGGCCGTAACGTCGGCATAGTTAAGTCTTGGGACCAATGCAAGGAGTACACCAGCGGGTATTCTGGTGCGGTGTTCAAAAAGTTCTCATCTGCAAGCGAAGCCCAAGCCTTTATCGATAAGAACCTGAGTAGTGCCCCTCTGGCACCAGTGCCACAAAGCTTGCATAAACCTGTTAGCTCATATGTTCGTACTAGCTCGTCCATCCCTGCTAGCCCGTACGAACCTGCGCTTAAAAAGAAAAGTGTCAGCACTGCGCTTGATGCGTCAACATCGCTGACCTCCGCTACGAAGAGTCAAAGCATTTATGTTGATGGTGCTTGTAGGGGTAACGGCATGAAAAGCACGCCTGACGCGGGATATGGAGTGTACTACGGGCCGGATGACAGCCGAAACAAGGCAATTCCTTTGAGTGATGTGGACGATGTGAAGAAGCACAAGCCCACTAATCAGAGGGCAGAACTTCATGCCTTGAACCATGCGTTAACGGATATCCAAAAACAGGAAGGGAACGAAAAGTACAAAATCTACACAGACTCGCTGTATGCTAAGAAGTGTGTTGACGAGTGGGGTAAGAAGTGGCTGTTAAAAGGATGGCAGACTTACCTGGGTGGCAAGATTGCTAATGTTGACATCATCAAAGAAGCTTACCACACCTTTACCAAGCTCAACAATGAAGATAACAGAGTCGAGATTGTGCATGTGCGTGGTCATCAAGGTGTGCCGGGCAATGAGGCCGCTGATCGTTTGGCAAACTTGGGAGCAGATCGAATGAAAAGGTGAGGTGCATCGTTGTAACTGCAACTCACTCTTCGCCACTGCAGCTTAGTATCTGACTCATGACCCAGTACGTAACGATGGGTCTCGCGAAGTCAACTTTCGTGGCCTCTTTTGCGGGTCACAAACTATGGAGATGGAAAGATTTATGGCACCAGTTCCATGACGGCAATCCTTCGTGCTTTTCATGTATTGTCGGTAATGCTAGGTTGAGAGTTGGCAGTGCATGAAACTAAAGGGTAAAGTACAACCAAGTTCACGATATTCATAGCTGCCCGAAGTACCTACCTTACCGAATACAAATTGGTATTCCGGCAGCCCGGGCAAATAATAATATAGAATTAGAATACTGTACCGCACGTTCGCAAAGATGCTTGCTTCTATTTGTCCATTAAACCAGGCATTAATTGAAGCCATCACAGCCTGTGTGGCGTAATGGTTAGCGCATTTGACTTCTAATCAAAAGATTCCGGGTTCGAGTCCCGGCATGGGTTCTAAGCGGTTTTAGCTCAGTTGGGAGAGCGTCAGACTGAAGATCTGGAGGTCCTGTGTTCGATCCACAGAAATCGCATTCTTTTTGCATCCATTCGATACTTTTGGTTGTTCCACAGGAATCGCATTCTTTTTTGCACCCATTCGATGTACTTTATGGTTATTCTGCTCTAAAATACAGAATTCGAAATCCTTTGTTGTCCCATTCTATAAAGTCCTATTTTTCGTCCCAGTAGTCGTCGCGAGAGTAGCCAGGGTGGGGCTGGAACTGTGGAAGCTCGTCCGCATGACCCGCATGCGATGTTCCCACCTCTGGCTCGTCCCACATGTCGCTGTCGGCAAAATGCACCTCGTACTCCGCTTCGTCATCGTCAAAGTGGTACGAGCGCGAAGTCCCGAGGTCTCCACTTGTGAAGGCGGTAGCGCGTGTCGTAAAATCGTGAGTATAATTATCGTGGGCACCGGTTACGGTGCCAATGTCGTGAGCTGGGCCTGCTGGATCTGATAATCCAGCATTCGTATTGTTTGCATTGGTCGTATCGATTCCCTGGTTTGTGGAACCGCTGTTGAAGTCGTCTTTTGTGGTGTTGGAGTCAGTGGGGTCGGACTCGCCCGACCCGTTATCGCCTGTAATGCTTTCGGAAGTATCTTTGTGGCGCCCCAAAACAACCTCAAAGAAGGAGGCAAACTTGCCCCGAAGCGTGGCGCGGCGCACATTGCGGTCGTTGCTGAAGGACATGACATCATCGAGAGAGATTTTGCGGCCAAGCATGCCCACGAGCTCAGCCTTCAGCTCCAAGTCGCGGATCGAGTAGAACCACTCCCAGCCCGTGGTGAGAATGTACATGTCCAATAAGAGCGGGATAAACGAGATCCACAGCGTCACGAGCCACTCTCCGCGCCAGAGCGACACGATGAGAAGCGAGATCACCACGTGGAGCAAAATCATAGCCCACGTGAGTGTGGCGAGCGGGAGAAGCTTGCGCGAGTACAGCACTTTGCGTGGGCTCAGCGCGGTGCCCTTCAAGGTGTAGTAGCCGAGACACACGGCGAACCAGCCCATGAAAAACACCTCCACCACAATGACTGCGCGTGATAGCACGCCGAGCGAGCTGGTGACATAATGGGCGCTGTCGCCAGCGAGGCTCTCGTCCACTGCAGCCAAAACAAGGTACACGGCCACAAGCACGGCCCCGAACGCGGCGTTGGGGCGCTTCCACCGCAGCTTTGTCATGCGCCACACAAGCTGCACGAACGCCAAGTTGGTCACGCACTGCAGCACCATGAGCGCGGACGGGAAGCCCTTGTCGTGCACGATGCTCAAGATGGAGATCATGTTGAGCGAGTCCGCGTAGTACTCATCAGCGGCCACCAGGGTGATCTGCGCGAGGATCACCGTGAGCACCACGAGGTAGAAGAGCATGGCCAAATGCGTGAGGAGCGGCTTGCGCTTGTACTTCGGCAGTAGCACGAACATTAGGATGAGCATCCAGCACGACACGCACAGGCCCAGGATGGTGTAGAGGAGAGCGACAAACAGGTCGCCGTTGTCGGCATCGTTGTAGGGGTTCTCGCGGAACTCGGAGAGCCACTGCAGCACGTCGTCTGCGTCGATGTTCTGTGCCTGGATCTGCGCCACCAAGTTGTCGATCAGGCAGTTGGTGACGTAGTAGGCGGGGAGGAAGTCCAGGATGTTGCTGCTCCACGCGCCCGTATAGTAGTCTTGGGAGGCGATTGTGCCCAGCGTTAGCGAGTACACGGAACAGTTGACGTCGAGCCCGTTCTGCAGGAGAAAATAGACCAGGTAGTTGCTCATAAACTCGGGCAGAAGTTGCAGCTCCGACATCTTATGTTAGTACTTGGCAACTTTTTCTTGGATGCATGGTACGCAGGAACACATGCTGGCATGTGAGCACTCTTTCCACGACAGCGAGCCAGAGACACGGCGCAATAGAGGGGAGGCACTAGGAGGAGTACACATAGCAGGACGCTATTGGCCAGGCACCATCTCAAACGTTTGGAAGCGTTGGCTTGGAGAGAGAAATCGAAGGTGTGCATGTAATCGATCGTTATGTGAGACGATATTCTTGTGCGTATGGAGTTATGCGTTCTTCCGGGCACACAGGCAAGACTCAGGGTCAGTCGGGGTAAATCGCTATCAAACGTATCTACTGTAGTGTTGCTTCGAGTCAAGAGTACTACTATCAGAAGAGTGATTACTTTCGAAGTAGTGCTCGCTATGGGAAGTAATGTTATGGGGTAGTGCTCACTGGGAAGTGCTCACTATGAACGGGAAGTAGGATCTACATTGGAGGGCCGAGGAAATGGGAAGCAATAGTGTTGTGTAAGCACGTTCACGTCAGATAAAATAGACAGCTGTTAGGGCACATAATAAGCCAGCTTGCATAGAGTCAGCAATGTGCCATTGTACCCAATGTCAAGGAGACGAAGACACGTGCGGGGATGCACTGTTGTTAGAACAGAGTTGCCAGTGGCATTGCCTACTGGTTCTTCCTTCACTTCATCTAGGCATCTGACCATGGATCTATTCACCTGCACCATAGTTATCAGCCGCACCATATATGCCCCACCAGTAACAGCCCCACCATCTACAGCCAATCTCTACAGAATATCCACCGTCTGGCACTGACCACCTGCACTATCTGTATCGTTCCATCGATATGTTCCCATCATACCATCTTTGTAGCATTCTCTGCCAAGCATCTCTGCGCTTTTCTTCCTGTCGATGCGAGCGAAGTACAGACTTCTATGACATTGCACTGGATTAACGACAACCTACAAGGCAATTTGCCGAGGCACACTAGTTGCTCGAAGCACACTAAGTCCTTGAACGTCTCTAGATGCATGAAGCTGCCTGGATCACTAGCTGGTCTACCAAAATCTACAATGCGGTAGCCTATCGCTCGAGATCACGGGTGCTGCCTAAATCGTCTCGAGAATAAGGCGAATCTTCCAACGCAAGTGGACGAATCAAAAGCCGAATCGACGGCAAATCGACGGCGAATCAACGGTGAATAACGGCCTCGGTCACCGCTCTGTGCTCGCTTTCTGTCGCTCTTGATCCAGGCGCGTATGTTCGCGTCCTGTACCTCCACCAACATGTCCGCCAACGGCTCTGCCACGGACCTTCCCGCCGCCATGGCCGGCCTCGGCGTCTCGCGCAAGAAGCGCCCGCAGCGTGCGTTCCACAACACGTTCCAGCCGCAGACGCCGCAGTTCCCGCCCGCGTTCGCGCCTCCCTCCAGCCCAGGCGCGTTCTCCGCCAGCGGCTACTTCACGCCGCCCACGTCCCAGCCGCCCGTGTTTGGCTCGCCGCTCGCCTTCGCGTCGTCCGCGCCGCCCACGCCGGGCGCGCCCACCACGTTGCATGTCCTGAACCCCACCGCCATGGCCCACGAGCCGGCGCCCATCGAGCTCGCCTTGAACGCAGCCCGCTCCGAGCTGCAGCGCGAGTACGCCTCGGGCGTCGACGGCGGGCGGCTGTTCCTCTCGTTCCAGAACATTGTGCCGCCGCCCGCGGGCACGCAGTACCACGCCGTCGACCAGGGCACCGCCACGCCCAAGCACATGCGGTCCACCATGTACAACGTGCCCGAGCTGGAGTCGTTGCGGCGCGCCACGCGCTTGCCGTTGGCCGTGACCGTGCGCCCGTTCGCGCCGCTTCTAGCGACGGAGGCGCCGGTGCCGGTCGTGGACATGTCGGAGTTGGGCGAGGCTGCCAGCAGCGATCCGTTCGACGTCGGGCCGCCGCGGTGCAACCGCTGCCGCACGTACATCAACCCGCTGATGATGCACACCAGCACGGGCAAGTTCACGTGCAACGTGTGCCAGTTCCCCAACAACACCGTGCCGCCCGAGTACGTGTGCATGCTCGACCCGATGACGGGCCAGCGGCTCGACCGCGACGCGCGTCCCGAGTTGCACCGCGGCGTGTACGACATCGTGGTGCCAAAGTACTACAACTGCGGCGGCGCAGACGTGCCCGCGCAGGGCTTGCACCATGTGTTCTTGGTGGACGTGTCCGACCGCAGTGTGCGCAAGCAGTTGCCCGTGTTGGTGGCCGACGCCATCCGTGCGAGCGTGTTTGACTACAACAACGAATACGACCGCCCGGTCAAGTTCGCGCTCATTCTCTTCGACAAGAGCATGCACTTCTACAACTTGGCCGCGTCGTTGGACACCGCGCAGGTGTCGGTCTCGGGCGACTTGGACGACCCGTTCGTGCCTTTCCACGACGGGCTCTTTGCTGATCCTGAGGAGAGCAGAACCGTCATCGAGGACGCGTTGAACAACTTGGAGCTGCACGGCACGGACAACGTGCTTTGCGACGCTGAACCGTGCTTCTCCGTGGCCGTGCGCACGGCTGCGCTCTGCCTAGAGACTGTGGGTGGCGGTAAGATCACTGCTATCTTGTCAACGTTGCCATCGTGGGGTCCTGGCGGCTCGAAGATCAAGGAGAACCGCAACGTGGGGCGCAACCCGCTGGCCGAAGCCGAGAAGCGCTTGTACTCGCCCGACAACGAGTACTACAAGATCCTTGCAAAGGACTTGATTGCACAAAACGTCGGCTTGGATGTGTTTGCCGTATCTGAGACCTCGGTCGACCTCTCGAACATCGGCTGGCTCGCCTCGGTGACCGGCGGCAATGTAATCAAGTGGACCGACTTTGTCTTCGAGCGCGACGGCCGCTCGTTGTCTTCGCAGATTGTGAGCTCGGTGAGAAAATGCACTGGATATCAGGGCCAGTTGAAATTGCGCTGCTCCAACGGGTTGCAAGTTTCACAGTACTACGGGTTTCCAACCGGCTCTGATGCCGGTATCGTTGGCTTGACGAACCCTGCTCTGAGTGACCCAGTCATCCCGGTGCTCAATGAGGATCAGGCGTTCACCATTTTGCTCGAATACGACGGCATGCTAAACACGAAGTACGACTGTCATTTCCAAGCGGCGCTCCTCTACACTGATCCCCATGGCGTCAGAAAAGTTCGTGTCATTAATTTAGTGCTCGCGGTAAGTGAGAGATTGCACGACGTCTTTAGCTTCGTTGACCAAGACGCGGTGGTTACTGCCATTGTGAGAGACACCCTTTCGTTCATCGGCAAGGAACTGATCTCCGAGTTGCGCAACTCGGTCAACGAGAAACTTGTGGACATTTTCACGCACTACAGATTGATGAGCGAAAAAGAACACAACCGCAACGCAACGATGACTAACCAGTTGATCTTCCCCGACTCTTTGAAGCATCTTCCGGTCTATTTGTTGTCTCTTGTCAAGTCATTGGCTTTGAGAGACTCCACTACCTTGTCGGTTGATTCAAGAGTATGTGACGTTTATCAGATGTTGTACATGCCTATGGACAAGTTGGTTTATCACTTGTATCCAGCCTTGGTGGAGTTGCATTCTTTGGAAGATGACGATTGCATGGCACTTCCCGAGTCATCGAACCCACACGGCTTCATAAAGGTACCCCAATACAAGGCCGTGACGGCTAATAGCTTGGAACATGGAGTTTACATATTGTGCAATGGCACCACGATCTACGTCTGGGTGCATCCAGAATCAAACAAGCTTCTCCTCAAAGACTTATTTGGAGAGCATGTGGAGACGGTCGACGACATCGACTCATTGTTGGATTCCTTCCCAGAACTTCCTACCCATATTTCACAACGAGCTCGCAATATGGTGACATTTTTCCATTCGAGCATAATCGGCTCCAGCTCGATCAACAATCTGGCGATTCGTGTCGTAAGAGAGGGGATCGATAGCTTGACAACGGCTTTCAAGGAGTGTTTGGTTGAAGACAATCTCCCTTCTAGGTCTGTAAACACTGCTCCCAACTTGGTCGAATACTTGTCTACGTTGCACAAGGCGGTGAAAGTCAAGCTCGAAAGTGACAAGCCATCTCGCAAAGAAGTTGCCGGAATACTGAACGACACTTTAGCGCAGAGAATGATTCACTTCTAATTGCATTACAGTGTACTGCTGAACCAAAATACCACAATAAAAGTCTTCGACTCTAAAATTTCAAGTTCGATAGTTGTATGAGCTCTCGCATCAAGCTCATCACGTCTTTGCTCTTTGTCGTTGTGACCACAGTTTTTATTCCTCTTTTCATCTCATCGTCGCTTTGGAGTTTGATGGTATCGCCTCTTCCGGACTCCAAAGCAGCCTCTAGAAGAACCAACAATGTAGTCGCCACGCGGAGGATTAAATCATCATTTCCAGATTGGGTGGTAAATATGGCGCTGATAATTCTGAGTAATTGCTCGCGTGATTTTTGTTGCTGGACGATGGACTCGGCTATCATGGAAAACTGCAGCAACACATTAGCAAGAAGGCCAGCAATAATCACCTGCAATTTTTCGTCTTTTGAGTGTAATAGATTTATCATCAAATCTAAATTCTTCATGCTAGCTTTGCTCTCAGTATTGAAGAACTTCGCGGCCATCGTGGGCTCCACAATTAAGTTATTGATGAGGGCCCAGCACTCCCTATGCAATTCAACGTTTGTGCTGTCTATCATGAGAGAGCTCAAATGCAGATCAAACGTTCTCCAGATCACCGAACGATGAAGATCGGAACTGTCGAGGCTGGTCAAGTTTGTAAGCGCAAGAAGGCTGTAGTAGGTATCGAGCGGCCCGAGATTTTTGAACAACGCCACTGATGGATCGTTGGTTCGCTCATTCCCATCGAACTGTGACGACATGTCATCAATGGAGGGACCTAATAATTCGACCAAGAAAGGAACGCTTATTTTGGGATCATATTTGGAAAAGGCGTTAGCTGGATTGACCGAACGACACATGATAGCCAAAGAACGTAGAGCGTAGAGCCTCGTCTGAATGTCTGCTTCGGAAGCACTCATTGCACATGTCATCTTAGATGTGTTTATTGTCTTGCTGTGCTGTAAGAAGTAGTCAAGGATCAATGACAATCCTCCTTGGGAAGCTAGTTCACTCAAGACGTAGTTTGGTTGATTCAAGCACAAGTTGTATACTATGATAACAGCTTGAGTGATCACGTTTTCCTTCTGAAGGGGCAAGCCACTTATAGTTCCGACCAATTTGTAGTTCGTTACCAAGTCGCTGTTGAAATGATAGATTTCGTCGTCATCACCACCTTGACTCAGACCGCCTTCAGGTGTGGCAAACTTCTTCAAGTAATTTATGGTTGAGGTGTCTTTGTCTGTTGCTGGGTCTTTGCATTTGGACAAATTTGAGAAAACCAACAACACCCCATAAGTTGTAGTAGCTTCGTCTGACGTGTCCAATAATAAGATGAGCTTATCCAACATTTCGTCGTCGCCTCGAAGTGTCTTTCTGGTCGAATCTCCGAGGGACAAATATGCCAAGCATTCCAATAGGTACTGTAACTCAGTAGCCTGACAATCATCCAGCTTGAATAACTCGCAAATCTTTGACACAACGGACTCCAACGATAAATGTTTCTCTGTTGCACTGAAATTCCAGAGCTTGACAATGCACAAGAGGGAGTGTGCGACAATGATTTTAGAAGACGCTACCTTAGTCCCCGAAATGAGAAATTGCAAGTAGTTCGCAGTGTTGAACTTCCGCGCCTGTTCGTTGACACTAGAAGCTGAAAGCACATTCAAGATTTCCTCGGCAACAGAGACATCTTCTGGATACTTCTCCGGGTCAAGGAGAAGAATCCGGTATAGAAAGGCTCTCTTGCACTGTTCACTCGTGTACAAGGCGTTGAATTCAGCTGGGAAAATTGGAAAAAACGCCTCAAGCATACGAAGTAGGCAAAGATAGTCTGTGCGCAGAATCTCCTCCGGGCTCCCGCTAAGAATCTTACTTAGATAATCAACAATATGCTTGCCAAAATCTTTGGACTTCTTAGCATGCATCATTAGTGTAAGCAATGCGATTTTCTGGATCTCCCCGTTGGTTGCAAGAAGACCGGCAAGAGTAGACACTAAGGTCGCACTGTCTCCTGGCCGGCGAAAGGATAATTTCAGATATATGTTGAGGTAAAACTCCTTTGTTTTCGCACTGATTTCTTGGGCAATTTGGCGTCTGCAAATTTCAGAGATGTGCTCTAGCTGAGAGGCATCTTCGACACCCTGAAGCACTTGAGCAATCACGGCTCCATCACTCGTGCTGCACTTCGAGAAGCTTTCGAGGAATTTTTCTGGGTTATTGCTGAGCTCTTCCACTACTAGTTTCCTCCCATTTGCTTCGCTGCACATCGATTTGACATCTTCCACTTCCTTTGAAGTGAGTTGAGAACCATTTCTTAGCTGGGAGCGTAGTTCTGGGCTAATTGAACCTTCGACCATGGCTACCGGGCGTCAGAAGAATGTGTAGGTTGAATAGTGGAGTCAAGCCACTGGTGAGACAAATGTTGATGTGGTGTGCAGTGCACTACTTTTTATTTGTAACTGAGACTGATCACTAATCGACCTTCGGCATGGATACCACCGCCGTATTGGACAAGTACACTCAGGATCTCCTGAATCTACCTCTTGAAGTCAAGCATCTTTTTGAGGAACTCAAAACAAAAGATGCCCAGTTGGCCGAAGCCAGAAAACGCTACCAAACAAAAGACTCCCAACTCCACAAGTTCATTCGGGCTAATGGCACGCTTACCCGCCACCCTAAGGAGCAGCAGCTTTACCTCAAGATTGAAGAGGACATGAAAGTGGTGCAGAAGATCCAGAAGGAGAAGATTCTTTTGGCCAACACAGCGCTCTTCCTCGTCTCCAAACACATGTACAACTTCGAAGTTGACATACAAAAGTTGGAAAGGGACGACCTTCTAGCGCCTCTTGACGAAGACGCGCTAGAAGATTCTGGCGACGACTCTGCCTCCACAACTCCTCGTGTTACCCCAGACCCCGTGAAGAAGAAGCGGACCTACTCTGTAATGAAACTGCGGCAGAAGCGGCAAAAGTCAGAAGACTTCGACGACTACGGCCTTTCGGAGCCACTGATCCCACTGTCGCGTGCTACTTCAGTTCTTACTGGGAGGGTACTCTCAGGAGGAACTGACGATGCCGATAATAACTTGTACTGCTTTTGTCAGCGGGTGTCTTTCGGTGAAATGATTGGGTGCGATAATGACGACTGTAAATACGAGTGGTTCCACTGGTCATGTGTGGGCATCACAAGCCCACCCAAGGACGATGAGGTGTGGTACTGTCCCGACTGTTCGCCTAAGATGGAGAAGAGAAAGAAACGGAAAAAGTGAATGTCCAGAACCTCAGCAAAAAGTACATCGAAGCATGTGGCCTACGCTCTACTAGGGCATGAGACGTTGATAATCTCCGAAATCGCAGTTTCCGCTCTTCGAACGCAACGTTGTATTGACCCCTGCGAATCTCGGGATACGCGTCTCTTGCATCACCGCCCCTTACATACGACCGGGGTGTCACATCGAAAAAGTTAATGTGCACACCTTCACTGGCAACAGTGAGGGATACGGATCATTACGACCCATACGAGAATTGAGAATTCTTCGCTCGGATCGATGCTCTGAACCCTTGGAGTCGCATCTGGAATCGCGCCTTTCCTTTTCCTGCACATTACGCGATCTGAGTGTGTGCTTCAAACAACAACCTTTCGGGCCAACAACTCTATCCCACCATGAAATTTTCACTCGCTGTAATTTTGGGTTTCGGAGGCCTTGCTGCGGCTGCAACCACCACCACCGCAGCTGCTGCCGCGGCTGCCGCCGCCGCTACCACCGCCGCTACCACAACCGGAACCACAGCTGCGGCTGCTGCCGCTGCGGCCGCCACTACGGCTACTACCGCTACTACTGCTGCGGCTGCTGCTGCCGCAACCACGGCTACTACTGCTGCTACCACCGGCACGACTACCGGAACGGGCACTACCACGGGAACGGGAACGACTGCCGGAACGGGAACCACTACGGGTACAGGAACCACAACTGCAGCCACTGCTACCGGAACTACAACAGGTACAAGCTCAACAAAGACCGTCAACACCTCCACCATGAACGCTTCGCAGTTGTCAGTATACAAGGTAACCAATACTATGAACTCAAACCAGCTCGTCGCTTGGTCTGCCACGCATACAATCGGCGAGGACGCCGCCAGTGACGCTTCGGTCAGCGATGCTTCGGCCAGCACCAGTGCGGACTCCGAGGCGTCTGATTCTGCTTCTACAACCGCCGCCACTGCCGCCACGACCAAGGCAACTACGGCCGCGGCTGCGGCCGCAACTAGTACGGGGACTTTGTCGTTCGTCACCACTTACATAAAGCCTTCCACCACGGCGCAAGCCGCCGCCAGCACGGGGTCAAGTAGCAGCGCAGATTCAGGTGCTGCCTCCACTGGAGCCTCTGCATTCGTCATGGCCGTCGTTTTGGGCCTCGGTGCTCTTCTCTAATCTATACATATTGATATGCCTGGTACTGCACGTAGACCCTCATCGATTGACCACTACTGTTCCCACTACACCATATGTTTAGGACCATAAGGGGGCTCCATGGCTCCGTCCGGCTTTGGAATAATCCTTTTTTGTATGCTCAACCGGCGGATTTGGCCCTGAAGATCAAAACGAATATTTTGACGCCAGAAAAGGTCCTGCAAGAGACTGTCCAAGACGCCTTGAAGGCATGCCGCGAGGTACAGCAAACCTTGTACGAAGGCGATAAGTTTGAGCGGGATCCCAATGGCCAGAAAGTCGAGGCCCAGATCCAGACCATTCTTGAGTGTGAGAAAGTTGACTTCAACAGCGAACTCTTGCGCAAAATCTTCCTCATGAAGTTTCCCGGCCCCACGGCGGTGAACATCATCAGCACGTACTATAAGCGCAACCCCAAAGCGGTCATCGACATGACTAATGCGCTCATCCCGTTCCGCAAAAGCATATTCGATGCGGACCTCCACTCTGCATTGAAGATCACCGACATGACCACAGCACACCCCAATTACATTGCTAAAAAGCATGCGGATTTGCGAAAGGGCGTGCTCCAACTAGCGGCAACGGCCATTGGAATAACGTTTTTCTCCAAGGTGGGCGTTCAGCTGGTGATAGACTGGGGCTTGCTCCTGCCTGGATGGAAGCACTTGGGCTCCATCAACGCCATGATTTTGACATACATCTTGAATCTGAGTTTCTTTGTCACCATTGTCAAATTCGGAAGGAAGGTGAGTGCTGCGGGTGGCGATTTCCTTACTTGGCAAAAAGGTACGTTCTACACTCACTGGTATAAGCATTCTGATGAGATGGCCATGTGTGCGAAAATCATGGACGCAGACCTCAAGTTGAACGGAGGCTTGGAAAACTCGCCCTGGTTGGTGGAAGAGTTGTGCAGACCAGATGAGAGCGACAACGGGGCGACACTTCAGCCCGGCTATACGAGGCATGGCCAGAAGATCCGGTTATTGGAGCCTAAAGATAACTTGGAAGATCTTAAGTTGCAGGCGTACTGGATGAGTGGAGGCGATGGATTTGAGTGGGTTGAGCCCGACCAGGATCCGGCAGAGATTATTTGGAGAGATCACTTGAAGAACATGCATGTGTCGCAAATCAAGGCTCCAGAGACCAAGAGCTTGAAATGGGCTGAGGAGTTGATCGAAGAAAAATAGTTGGTATGGTGCTACTCGTGGGCTATTCGGGAAATCAATGTACATAGAGAACATCTCGAAGACTATATACGTAACGCGGCATCTTCCCCAGGAGAACAAATATGTCTGCCGGGCTTTGCCCTTTCTCCTTGAACGCATGCTTGGTTTGAGTGAGTTCAACCTCTCAGAGAGTAATTGCGATACCGACTTTGCTGTGTTCTCGTATGTTATGCTACTACTGCGCAAGGCAGTATTGTCTGGTCACAGGGACTTCCCCATCATATCAACCAACTCTTCCGCTGCCCTCCAACGCGGCATGAGTCGGATGTCAAAGTCCGTCTCCTCGGCCAACTCGGTCCAAGGTTCGAAGTTGGCCCACACCATCTCGAACTCCTCGTCAGACTCCATCAAGTGGGTGCCCAACTGGATATTCGGTTTCTGGTACTCTTCGTTCAAGTGCACAGAGCCGGTGCCGTCGAGAATGGCGTCGATGCGCTCGGCCTTATTGACTTCCGTGACATCTTTGAGCGACCCTTCAAGTAAATCGTGCGTGCGCTTGGAGTTGATCTTGCGCAAATTTTGGTATATTTCAGCGTATGCTCCGCTCTCACCGGCTTTAAGCGCCGCATGCGGTCCAATGTTGATGCTAGTAAGAAGCTCGTCGTCTTCGTTCATGGTAGATTCCTCTGCCTCCAAAGCGTTCACAGTGTTGCCGACCCAAGTAAGAGTCTTGCTCTTCCATTCATCGATGGGCATAGGAGTGTAGTGAGCAATGCCTCCAAACCACCAGGTTGGCGTGTGCCCGTTCTTGACGGCCCAATGACGCCACTGCTTCGCCTCTTCGCACCAAGGGTCGTACGGAACGAGCATGCGGCAGTACTCCAAGCCAGAAAGAAACACCATAGTCGTACCCGCTGTAAAGCGAAAAAGGGAAGTAGCTCTGGCTTTGAAGACACTTTCACCTGGCCTGTAGCCTCTTCGCGTCATCAATGTGAGGCCAAGAAGCAATTGCATGGTGGTCACAAGGAAGAGTGCAGGGCGATTGTCTGAAGCAGGCACAATTGGTGTTAGAAGACGGAGCCCGATGCTAGGATTGGAGGGGAATAAAGTAAATGCTGGTGGGTGATCTGAGCCAGGTGGCTTCGCCAGAATTGGGTGGCTCTGTGGCCGATTGGAACTGCCGGAGCTCGAATCGCTACCGGAGCTATTGGAACTCAGTTGGAGAAAGTTCCAAAATCGGGAACCCAGGTTAAAAAACAGCTGGAAAAACACGATCCGAGGAGATTTCGAGTCATTGAAGACACTCGATGGAGCGCTTGGCTCTGTCGGGCTCTCTCTACAGAGTGCCATCGTGTCTCAAATCAAGTTGAGTAGCAAAGTAGTTGGAGTGACGATGGTACATCCGTACATCCATACCCCGGTTTACCAACCCAACAAGGGACCAGTAACGGTTCGGGGAGTGTAAAGGGTGTCTATTGGCTCTAGCTGATGGTCCCACCGTTCTGGTTTGAGATTTTGCGGGTGGACGTACTGGCAGAATCATTCTACGTTGTCTTTCCGCCAGCTACATATTGCTGGAATAGACATCTATCGTTAATGTATGCTAACTAATGACGGTCAAGTAGCAAGCACGCTTACGCGGAGTACAAGTCCTCTTTCAAGTCAATGCCCAATTCCTGTCTGGTTTCCTTCAACTCGTCCAAGTAGGCTTGGTACTGCTCCTTGTTCTCCACCTTATGCTTCAAGGCCTCGAAAGTTCTCACCGCAGTGGGGTAGTCGTTGACTCTTCTGCACGCCTCCAATGCCTTCTGGATGACGGATGGCGCAGGCACCAAATCGTAAGAGAAACAGTTGTTCAACACTCTCTGCACCTCGAACAAGTCGTAGGCTTCCTCGAACTCCTGCTCATATCTGCTGTTAGTATGGCTTGCTGGTGATGTCAAATGACAGTGGGCTCATATGGTTTAATTTGAAAGTCTAGGATTGACTTGGATCCATCGCGGTTGGTGGTTTCGGACATGTACCATCTCGGATGGGATGAGAAGGTGAAGTGGCACGGAAATAGGTATCGACGTATGCGTTGGGTGATGAGAACTCGAAATCTGACTTGCTTTCAGGGTATCCCTGTTGCTCATGTTGGTACGTACCTGGCGGTGAACTCTTCGAAAGTTTCTTCATGGTGAGCAGAGTACATTCTGATTTGTGGCATAGACAATCTCACCATAGAGGGTGCGACGAATCTGGGAGCAACGATAGCTCTAGATCTGATCGCAGAACGGAAAGCTGAAGAAATCATTCTTGAGATGAAAAGGTTGTTGGCGAATGGAGTGCTTGATTATTTGTTCTGAGAATCATACGACGGTCGTGTGTGCACCGAGATGACTCGCTACTTCACCACGATAGCGCCCCATGCACAGTTAGCAGTAGAGTATGGTGGAGGCAATGAGTCGCTAGTGACCATAGTGCTACGATGTGTCCCCCTTAGCTCCGGAAAACTTCTCTTCAAAGTGATTCCGGGTCGCACTCAATAGCGCTGCCCGGCCAATAGAAAACTGGCAATTCGCGCGTACGAAAATGGAGGAAAGGACGATCGTAGTCGCTGCTGACGACCACAAAATATTAGCTGAAGAGAAGCATACGAAAGAGGGAGTCCGTGATGACATTTAGGTGGTATGGATCTTAAAAGTTTGGCGTGGTGTTGTTGGGCTTGCGCATCCCAACAACGTCGTCTCATCACTTGAGCCTTCTAGACGCAACCTTCTAAACAACCTCTAAAGGCAACCTCTAAAGGCAGTAGCTTCATTTCGATACGATATGATGTAGCCATGTTATATTACTTACGATGCATAATAGATTGAATGTGTTTTGCGCTTCATAATTTGACGGTTCCCTTTGCAATTGAACTATGACTTCTCATAAGAAGTGGGAACCAAATAGATAATCAGTGGCAGAACGCTTATGTGCAACGCGTCGTTGACCTTCCCTGATCCGAGGATTGAGTCAACTTTCCAAAGAAGATGCAAAAAGTTTCTTGCAGCCGGGCTATGGTGTGCAGGAACTGATCGTCCGGCTATTGTGAATAAATGGCCATATAATTAGCTGCTTTGCGTGCCATGTTGCCTGGGTATTATTAGTAGTAAGGGGCACGGAAAGAGTCCAAGTTGACATTGCACCTCGGCTCCGTCAAGGCGGGGAATGGCCCGCTTGTCAAAATTAGAGAGCACTGCGTGGGTGTAGATATTAGCTTCTTCGCGATTATCTTGCTATTTTGACTGTCTGTCTCTCTTTTTCTTCTTGGGCGCCCGGGGTTGGTTCAAGTTAATGGGTTTCCATACATTGAGCTTCTTGACATCTACCTTGAGCTTTTGGGTTGGGCTGTCTCCCAACCGCAACTTTATCGTGACCCACGACTTGGGCCCGCTTGAATTAACTTTGAGCGAGTTCGAGCTTTCGCGTATGAACATATAACCGTGGGTATTTCTTTTGTAGAATGTGGAACAGAAATTTTCCAGGTAGTCTTTTAGTCTGAGGTTCTCAAAAATGTGTTTGTTGTTGCAATGCAGAAGGTCCGTAGGGGCGTGAACGGAATCCACGGACCCCAAATTTAATGTTATATCACTCCTTTCGAGCTTTTTTGGCGGACTTTCAGGCTTGGGTTGCACGTCTTGTCTCATATCGTTCGACGACGCGGAACTCTCTGAGCGTCGCGATTGCAGGGGCAATTCCAAGGGTGACGATGTATCTTTTGGAGTAGCGGCTGTACTGCTCGCAGTGCCAGGCACGAATATAGGCGTATGGACTTTGCTCGCGTAAATATTCCTTTTAGTATTCACCACTGTGCGGCCTCTCTCTAAGGGAATCGGCTGAGTAGGAGTAACATACGGGCTAAAGTTGAACTGAGGTTCTAGACCCGGTGGGCCGAATGTACTGAATTCGTCTGTCTTCGGGGTGCTCCATATGGAGCCCCTCAGAATCGTTCCCACGGAGTCTGTAGAAAGGCCTGCGAACAGGGTGCTTCTGGTACTGGGCGCAGTACTGGCCAGGCCAGAAATGGCAATGTTGCTCGAGGTGGAGTTCGCGGAGGTGAACGTACTGGAGGGATCTCTCCAAGAGTCCAGAAAAGGGTCCAAAAGAACCGGTTTAAAGTCCAGAGACAAGCTTAGATTTTGAAACGATGTGGACATCTCCGTGTCCAGCCTTTTGTCTGAGTGAAATGACGAGCCTGCTCGAGCCGGGAGGTTCCCAAAAGACATCACGGAGGTAGAAACAGCCGGATGCCGAGGTGCACACAAGGGCGCCGCCGGAGAGCTGGAGCCCAAGATTCCCGAAGTGAAGTCGCCTTTTGGAGAAAAAAATGACGGGGTTTCTAGTAAGTTTGGGGTTCTTATCGATTGGCGGGGCGTGGACTCACTGTGGAAGTTTGAAGAGATGGAGCCCACGGGCGGGCTGGGCAAGCCATAGTTTGGCAGATCCACTTCCTGAATGGGGAAGAAGCTGGATGTCCGCTTCTTCAACTCTTCCACCATTGCGATCTAGACGGAACACTATGTGGGGGGACCCTGGAGGAAAGTGCGGTGGGCCTCCAAGAAGTGAACGGAAAGGAAGGTCACAGGAAAGAGTCAGAATGAAGTAGAGCCCAACCCTCAGGAAGAGAGGTGCCGAAAAGAGAACAGGTGGTGGACTTGAATATAATCCTTCTTGCTTAACACCCAATAATATCAGGCTATAGTATATCTTAGAACGCGGAACAGGAACAAAGAAGTCAAGAGAATTGCAATTCGGAATACATGTGAAGACCACGCTCCGCTGCATTGCCCATATAGGCACAGGCACGGGCGGGGATGCAATGCAGAGCTCGACAGTTTACGATTTCAAGGAGTGTTTCAGCTCTATCCGAAGCGTGCAGTTAACTAATGGTAGTTAAGCCCCACAAGGCAGTGTGCATACGTAAGAAGTATCATGCACAGCGTCCCGATAGGAGCGAGCACCATTCAGTGGCAGTCAGCTTTCATGGGATAAAGTACGCATATACTGAATAGGATAGTCGGTCAGCAATGAACACAAGTGTGGGTGCCTGATATGGACGATCTGCGGCCATGATAAGGCGAGAGGTAGGAGATAAGGGCGTGAGGTAGGAAGGTAGTGAGGTGAGCACTCGTCACGGAAAAGTCGCATTGATCACGAGCCAGGCCCCGGTTAGTTCAGACAAGAGAACGCCAAGACTGAACCACCAATACTCGTGGCGACGCTGCTCTCTTCGGCCCTTGCCGCGAATAGCATTTCTTCTGATCACCTCTAGCCGATAACGACCAGTACCCATGGGTCGTGCGCCCACCATGCTTTGTCAGCATCTTGGTTTTTTTACCTAACATAGCAGCATCTCGCAGCCACACCCGCATAATCATTACATGAATTCAGCGTACAACTGGAAGGAGCCTGGAGCAATCGACCCATCGTTCGACAGACAGCCTGAGTCTGACTTTGTAGGTCGTGTCCCCGCACAGAATCACCAATTGGTATCTCTCGATAGCCAGAACCGCAACCCCCGTCCGAAGAATGACAGTCTGGGTCACATCGACACCACACAGCTCTCGCCAGCCCATTTGGGCCCATCTGTGATGAGCACGACCACTTTGACGACGTCGGGAGAGATTCCCCGCCCTCTGAACGAACAGATTGAGGCAGAGTTGACTGTTACATCTCCAAAGGAAGGCACGGGGCGAAGAATGCTATCGGGGACTAAACGAGCAGCGCAGAATAGAAACGCACAGAAGGCGTTCCGCCAGCGAAGGGAGAAGTACGTGAAGGAGTTGGAGGCGACCGCGGCCGAAGTGCCCGAGTTACACAAGACCATCGAAGAGCTCAGGCGCGAGAACATCCAGCTTCGCGACTACACGCTAGCGTTGCAGAGTCGCCTCATTGAGATGACCCCGGGCGTTGCTCCCCCGGAACATCACTAGTTTGCGGGACACCAAGTGATATGTAGAATTTTGACACCACCGTGAATGTCTAGGTTGAAGCCGCGCTTTGTAATAAATCGCAGTCAAGGAAGTTTGCATGTAGGGCGAGACAAGGTGAGGCGGAACCGGAGCGGAATCGGCCCGCATACCCCCCTGCTGGTGAGGCTCAAATGTTCTTCGTAATCACGAGCACTTGCAAAGGCGAAGCGGCGACATTTCGGATGCCCCACCTTCCCCATCATCCCCATCATGATCTTACACGCCGGCCAACGTCTATTGTACCATACCATTATGACACCACGAAAAGTCTGCTGGACAATGCCGCACGAGGGAAATTTTCGTAACAACTGCTGGTCCCTCGGCAAGCCTATTGAATGGGAGTGTGTAGTTCGGTGCCGCAGATCGGGCCTCACTTCCCGCAATGCGCCCTCCACATTGCGTGGAGGCTCGTGCGAATTGCGCTTCGCCAGGTACAAGGAATGTGTTAAAACCCGGGCAGAAGCAGGAAAATGATGCGGACAAAGAGAAAACTGAATCAAAGGCCGGAAATGGGCGCTTTGGGAGCAAGATCCTTACGGCCAACCCGTAGGGTGTGACTCCTTGGTCCTCCTCGAGCCGAGGCGGTGAATGTTCATTTGGTTGTGTGCATTACATTTATCGCGCGGCCCAAATGCCACTTGGCGGGCACTCTGACTCAGTGCAGTGTTCGCAGCTTGGAGCAACGGCATTCCGTGCTATTTTGCAGCTCGTAATTCAGACATGCGCCAACTGGCGCTGACTTCGCTTCTTCTTCACTTCATTCTCTGATTCTTTCTTCTTCAATGCTTTTGGTGCTGGCGCTGACCATGGAGCGAAAATACCAAGAGTCTCCGAACCCTGTTGCACCCGGGCTCTTTCCTGCCATGGACCTTTCCGACAACAAGCAGTATGATCGGAGAATTCCCATAGTTCCATTCGCCATCAAGAAGAGATGATTCCGGCTCTCATACTGGAATCTCTACTGGCACCCACACATCTCCACTCGCATTCTTCAACTTCACGACGGTCGTCACGGCGAGCTTCACGGAACTTCACATTGGTTGATGCGGACAGCGCATAGAAGCTAGCTTAGCTCACCCGGACTCATCATTCCTCTGGGTTCATCATGCCTTACTCTACAGGCGATTACACGAGCCGCTGACGTGACCACTTTGCCCTATAGATCTCTGTCCCCATTGCAGCTGGCTGCGATGGGGACGATAATACAAGTTGTCGCAGTGACCCTGTAGGTAAATGCAGTACTGCCGCGTAAATCCCAGCGCGCCATACAAGTGAAAAAATGAGCCTCAACACCGTCACCACCATGAGTCTAAAGTTAGTCAGGGCGTTGTCAACGAGGTCCAGGTCACTAGGCGTGTGGAGTGAGTTCAAAGCCCGGCCTGCCGCTTTGAAAGTCTCTGACGAGAATGTGCGCAGAGACCTTTTCGAGGGCATCGCATCGTCCGGTCCTAAATCCATCAAAGCCGAGCTGGCTAGAGCCAAATACCATTCACCGGAGCTCATTGACGAGGTGTTTCAGAGCGCATATAAAGTCTTGGAAGAGGACGCCGGCGAGGTATACGAGCAGATCTCGAAGCAGAAATTGTCCGCAGAGGAAGTCGACCAGAAGTTGATTTCTGCGGAACAGTACAACCCTGAGGTCCTTCATAACGTTCGCTACAACAAGGCTGGCTTGGACAGATCGCATCCCGTCTACAGAGAATATTTGAGAAAGGAATGGGAGTCTTACGACAAAATGGTCACCATGCAGAGGTTGGAACAGCTCCATGTGATTCCAGACACCTTGAGCACATTGGAGCCTCGTGTCGACGTCAGAGTGAAGTTCGGACACAACACCAAGGCCGAGTTTGCCGACTGGGTCACGCCCGGGACCAAGCTCCCTGCGTTCGCCGTCTCTGCCCCTCCCACCATCGAGATCCAAGAGTTTGACAACGTAGACAACACGTCGGGCTTGTACACGGTATTGCTCGTGAACCCCGACATCCCTGACTTGGAGAGAAACTCTTTCAAGACGTCCTTGAACTACGGTTTGCATAATGTGCCGTTGACCTATAACGACAACGCCATAACCCCAGGCAAGCTTTTGTCCAACCCTGCTTACATCTTCCACCAGTACGAGCCTTTGGTACCAGAAAAGAACTCTCCAACCCACAGAGCATGTCTTTGGGTGTTCAGACAGGCCACCCCATTGGCAGATGTTGATGTGTCTCCAGAGAACTTTGACATTCGCGCATTTGTCGCCCAGCACAACTTACAGCCCGTCGGAGCACATGTTTGGAGACAGGATTTCGACCGCAGTGTGAACGGAGTCAGAAAGGACCATGCACTCGCGCCTGGCAACGTTTTCCATCCAATTCGTGGCACAGACCCTTTATTGTAAATAGCACGCAAGATTATAAGGACGGAATATATGTAGGTTTGTTCTACGAGTAAGCTCTTTCCAATTTGGAACCCTCGCCTCTGCTGAGCTTCTCCTCTTATATGTCTGGTCTCTCCAGCTGCAAAGTCTTGATGGTCGACTCTGTGCAGGTTATTGGAAGATCAGCCATACTACTCTCCTCTAATGGCCAGCAATGATCCCACAAGTCGCCGACTCGAACTCCGCGGCTTAAATCAGAGGGCATGGTCTGGAGAGGATGTGTTCACCACGCTGACCAAGTTGGATTCTTCCCTTAAGAAGAATACTGGGTTCATCAAGAAAATCCGGTCTTTTCTCACCCCGGACGGCTGCCTGGTCGGACTTAAGGAGATCAGCACACTCAGCCTAGAGAAATACTTGAGTGAGATCACCTCGTCTTTAGCAGAGAACTTGAGCAAGGTTTCGAAAAGCGATGACATATTTGCGGCTGCCGAGATCCTCTCCGCTCTTCACCAGCGGTTCCAAGCCCAAATTGTGCTGCCTCTCTTGTCGCTACTAGTCAATAGTATAACCTCGAAGGATCCTAGTTCGCTGCTGAGCCAGAGAAACTTGCTTCGAATTTTGTTCGAGATGCATCTTATCGGAATATGCTCCAACTTTGAGCAATGCGACAAAGAGGGTTTGAGTGACAATGCATTGAGGTTCTACGCAAAGTACTCCTCAGACTTTATGATTATTCCCCTATTGAAAGACACCTTGGCGTTCGACATTTCGGAAGGTTTTGCGTTCCCTATAGTCAGTTCCTTCTTGAAAAGGTTCAACGCAGTGCTCGATTCCCCATTGGTTGAGGACGACTTGAAGAAACAACTCAAGCAAATTTTCATGGCATTTACTAGAAAGCTGACGGAATTTCTTTTGATATACCACAAGGATGTGTGCAGCATGACGGAAAGCAATCGAAAGCAGTCGATTCGAATGGGTCGCATCTTGGAGGAATCTGTGCAGCAGCTAGAAGAAAAGACACAAATCAGAGATCTCTTTTTGAGTAATGTGAACCAATTGTGCGATCTTTTGGGAATGGAGAAACCCAGCTTGGAGCTTGTGACTTTAGATGATTCGGAGTCTGTCGTTATCAGAACAGGTGAAGATGAGACTAAAGGCTGGTGGGATGACATAAGAGAGCGAGATTTTTACAATGAAGTCCCTTCTTACGATCTGATTTTGAAAAAATTCGAGACCGACAAGGTAGACGACCGGAAGTACTCTGGGCTAACTGATGGTGAATCTGTCGTACTCTTCTTGCAACGTTTGGAGAATGTCGTAACTGAAGAGGAATTGGATAAACTCACGGCAGAGATGCACATGTTCGTGCCATACAAAAAAGCAACAAAGAACAAAATTCTTCGATTCTTTGCGGAAGTTGAGAAAAGTGATAATATCAATCTTTATGCGCGGTTCTTGAAGATCAACCTTGACTTTTTCCCCGACCTTGTATCGGACTTGATTGATTTGCTTGATAAGGGCTTCCGGTCTCAGATATACCTAGGTAAGATTAATTTCAAGAATCTAGCATTCTTCATTGAGCTTGTGAAATTCAAATTGATACCCAGTCACATTGTGTTCCACAAGCTCAGAAGAATGACATTGAACATCAGTGAAAACAACAACGTGGAGATCCTTCTGATCTTTTACGAACGTTGTGGGAAATTTCTTCTATTTGAACCTGAATTTCTGGGATCTACAAAAGAAATGCTTGAGCTATTACGAAACCAGTCTAAAAGCGAGAAATTATCGGTAACAGAGAAGCTCTCATTGTCAAACATGTTTTTGATTGTCAATTCGTTTAATTCTCCTCCAAAAGCGGTGGTGCAGCAAGAGTTACTATCTCCCATAGAAGACTTTGTGACTCAAATGATCAAGCGTTCGCTATTTTCAACAAACGCCGCTAAACTTACAAAACTAACAGAGTTGATATGTTTCAATTCAGAAGCAAGCGATGTTATTGTGAGCCTTTTCATGAAGCCTGAGGAGTTAGCCGCTGACAAATACGATGCATTGGCGACCTTTTTACGCGAACTAGTATCTGAACACGAAAAAAGCAGGCACATTCTAGTCCGGATAATTGATGGACTCTCCGAAAAAATCGTCAGGGGCCTTGAGCTAAACGATTATCGCCATAACGTCTCCCGGACAGCGCAAGTGAAGCTCATCGGCGCCTTTTTCAACGGCAAAATCTTGAATTCTCACAGCGTGGTGGAACTCCTATACAAGATCATATGCTTTGGGTACCCCAACAATCTCCCACTACCCAATAACCAACTCTTGAATGATGCAAGGGACAATTATATGCGGATCAGTTTGAGCTGTGCATTATTGAAGTCGATTAATTTCAAGGCAGTCAAAAAAGCCAACTCTCTCAGCGGTGGTGTTAAGTCGGTGGAGGGATTTCTCGTATTCTTTCAGTACTACATCTTTTGCAAGGCAATGCCTTTACCTCAAGAAGTGAGCTTCTTAGTGGACGACGTTTTCGCCAAATTTGCACAATATCGTGGCTCGCTGTTCGAAAGACTGGGTGACTTACGCACTGCAATGCAACTACTTCAAAAGTACAACTTACAGCATCAGGGTATACCACAAACGGATGATGCAGTTGATTCTGACGAGTCCATTTCAGCAGACGAACTAGACGATGGCGTCGAGGATGAGTTTGAAGATGACGAGGTTATAGATGACGAAGTTGATGAAGAAGGAGATGAAGAGGAGTCATCTGAGTCGGATATTTCTGATCAAGGCGATGATCTTGCATCCGACGCAGACTACTCTCTGTCGGAATCTACGGATGAGGAAGACGATGAGCTGGAAAGGTATGTTCCCCTTTCGGAGAGGAACAGAATCGAAGATGAGAAGTTTGCGCGAGCATTGGATAGCACGATAAATGAGTTACGGTCCAGCGATTATAACAAAGGAAAAGCTGTCCCTTTGAGAGTTCCAGCTCCTTTTGGTGTGAGTGCACATGGAGGTAACTTCGACTTTGCATTCCTATCAAAGGGCAACGATGTTCGTCAAGTCACTTTGCCCTCTGACAATCGCTTCAGCCAAAGGATTCTGCACGAACAGGCTGCGGCAAAAGCCAACAGGCAAAAAATCTTGAGCCTCATAAATAACATGGAGATTTAGCGAACCCATGATATGTCCCATTCCTCAGTTTTGAACACCTGAACTTCCCAATGCTTGAATGCTCGGGTTGGTCCTGTAATACGGTGTCCTGGAACGGAGACCTTAAGCGAAAGAATAATTAGAGTCATCCGGAATTGCGTGGCCAGTGAGTTTCGCTCGTGATTTTGAGAATGGACGAATCTTGGTCTACAATGGTAATGTGATCCTAATTACGTCGTTATATACAAAGATGCTTCAAACATGCTAAAGTACACGAACCATCACTACCGTGATGTCATCCTCCTTTCCACCGAGATAGCGTTGCCCTGTGAGGCGAGACAATTCCTGCGCAAACGCACTAGGGAAGTTGGGGTCCTTCGATACCTTCACAACCTCTTTGACAAACGCCTTGGATACGTCTGGTAATTTGTTCCCAGAGGAAAATTGGTCTTTCAAAAATATCTCGATGTCCTGTGGCACCACGTTGTCGGTTACTCCATCTGTTGCGAACATGATGATGTCGTCCGTCTTGAGGTCCCACACGTATTCATCACACATCTCTGGTTTGTCTATGATATATCTTTTGCCCTGGAGCTCTGCTTTACGCAATATTTGCTTAGGAATCTTCGCCAATTGGTATGGAGTGTTGAAGTTGTGGGTCTGGAACAGAGTTTCTTTGATGAGCTTGTAGTCCCGAAACAATCCACACCAGGAATCGCCCAAGTTTGCGACCATGAGTTTGCTGTCAGGGGTGAGTATTCCTAAGCACGCAGTAGTTCCGCCAATTTCCACCTTGGGTGAGTTGGTCACGCTCTCGAAGGCTTTTTCGAGAAGCATGCGAGGGGAAAGCCCGTTTGTTGTGGACCCCTCAAAGTGTGTTTTCATGAAATGACATAACTCTCGCGAGATGGCAGACGAGTCGTAGCCTGCTTCAGACCAGCCGCCTACTCCATCGGCAACGCCTAACGCCAAATATCCGTCTTCGCTTTGCGCAGAGACGAACATATTGTCCTCGCCTGACTGCAGTAGTTGTGCCGCCGATTTGCCCTGCTTTTTCTTGAAGATGTTTGACTCGGTTCTGTTCTTTGCCTGGCAAGCAACCGCAACATTGTAGAGAACAAACTTGTCGAAAGTTGTCTTATCGTAATTGTACGAAGAAGACGTCACGGCACTCGATGAACTGCTTCCACCAGCAGCATCTGCTCCGCTGCCGGTACTCCACTCACCTTCTGCTTTGCCATTCTGGGCGCTATTGCTCGATTTCGAGCTAAATACGAAGTTTCTGGACAATGAAATCATTCCGGCGGGCGCCCTGACGGGCCAGCCCGATCTTGAGCTGTAGGCGGCCCTCTTGGCGACTATGGAAACAAGCATGGAGGTGAAAAAGAGGAGCACGTATAAGGATAACGTTCTCGTTCTCATTGGCAGTGATACGTACAATGTGGCTGTGGTGTACTGGTGTCCCTGTAACGACCGATTCAGTTGAAATTATTCCACATAGAATATATAATTGCAAATAAAAATATAGATATTCGTACATTAAGACTCCAGATTCGTTAAATGTGGTGATGTTGAACACATCTTGAGTGCGCAAATTCATGTACCAATGGGTTGGATTTTGAGTTGCAATACACCTTTGACTTCCCTAATCTGCAAGTTATGATAACTTGGTACTTTGCGTAATCATCGGTCACCAAGTCCTAAATGAGCTGGACCGAATCTTCTAGGCGTTAAATCAATTAATTATGTATAGCTGTGAGATTCAACAGAGGGTTTGCTGCAACAGAATTCCAAGTTTGAGTATCTGCCTCCTAGTCAGCCCGTTTCTCTGCGCGGCACCTAAACATCAGCCCTTTCCATTTATGCATAATGCTTTTTGTTTTCATCGCCATCTGTCTGATTTTGCCGCCCTCAGCTTCTGGCATCTTTTTAGTATATCTCTCATTGAGCAGAGTCAATTCCTCATGCCTCACAATGATCTCGGCAACGAGGTCACATTCTTTGGCGTATGGCCACTTTGAAAGAAAAGACTTCAACCGAGACGACACACTCAGCTTTCGGTTTCCTGAGCGACTCAGGCTGATGTAGGACGACAACCGCTCTAGGTGATTGATACTATCTAGTAATCGATCCTCCTGCTCACGCAAAGCCCCAAAAATGGTGCCATAACGCTCGAATGAGAAGTTTGTGCTTAAGGGATTGGTATACAGCTCGATTTCTCGCTTGTTCAAGTCAGCTGCTGGTGTAAAACCTTGACGTGGGTCGAGGTTTAACCCGTGATCGGTTCTCAGAACGTCGGCAAAGCGGGCGTTGATTCTCCGTGTCACTTGCTCTCTGATTCGTACTATTTCCTGGTCAGTTACTCCTCGACCATCCACGCCTATAGTATCGGATTGCGATGCAGAAAAGGATGTATCAGCATAGTAGTGGATAAAAGCACCGAATGGCGTAGGTGTGCCGTCGCTTGGCGTACTGCTTTCGAATGAAGATAACTCAGTAGCGACGGTCGAGACCGTGTGATCTGTTCGATCGAGGCAATATTTGCCTCTAATTCTATCGTATGATGCACTTCTGTGCGCTTCGTCTGTGGAGCGAGAATGGTCGCTTTGGCTTTCAGAGTCAGAACGGTTGGGTGCTAAGCCTGGTTGAGCTTGTTCGAGCAAGGACATTTGTTGACGTTAAAGTCATTCATTTTCCTGTTTTATATTGCCGCTTGTTAGCATAACATAGTATTTGCATTTGCCTCGCGTAAAATTTTGCACCCAGTTTTCTGCGCAATATGCCACAAACATGATATATTGCGAAAAGCAAAACACCTTAGGAGAAGAAGATTAATGCCACAATCCAGTAAATTGTTAACCTAGTAAACGATTAAATTGAGTGAACTCTAATCTAGTGAACGATTTAATTGTCAATTAGGCCCTGCGATTCTGAGAATTCTTCACTCGCAGCAAGTGACTTGTTCGCTTATCCAGAAGTGAGTTGACGTAAAATAACTCGAGGTGTCGACTTCTCCGTGGTTTCCGTACTAATTGAAGTTTATTTCAGCCCCTTGTTCTCCTTGCCGGTGACTTTATCGGACCTGTTTCACGGCATTTAGTCTCTACAAGTTTGAACACCAGCGATGTATCCGATTCACATCCCCACCTACTCCCCCAGTGAACAGTACCGGAGCAGAATGTCACACAGGTTCTTGGGTTCAACGCTGAAGACCAGAAGCAGTATCGCCAATTCTTCTTCCACCCGACTATGTTCCTGCACCCAAAGAGGTGTCCAATCATAATACCCAGTGCGAAGTGAAAAAAAAAAGGAACCAGTAACAACCATCATGTCCACCACTTTCAACGTTGTCAGATACTCGCTCCTCGGTGCCGGTGTAGTGTACGGTTTCGTGCACAGATACAACTTGGAGAGTGCCGAGGAAGAGACCAGAAAGGTGTCCCAATGGAAGAAAGAAGAAAAGTTGATCAGACAGGCCAAGTCTGAGTACGCCAAGTTGACCGCTCCCAAGGAGGTTCCTTCCAGCGCCACTGCCTTCAACTTGGAGGACCCTAACTTGGACTTTGGCAAGGTTTTGGAGTCCTTGGTTCAGAAGTTGGAGTGATTCTACAATCACTTATGAATGTTGCTCGAAAAATTGAGATAGAGGGAGCCTGGCGGAGGCTTCGCTAGAACTTTGTGCGTTTGTTGCTACTATTGGTTGAACCTGCTAGCCATTCAACCCACTGCATGGGGGAGGTATACTAAATATAAATATTCTCTGGTCCACATATCCCCTTGTAACAGTACACACATTACACGCATTACACACATTACACAGCCATGACTATCAGTGTTATATCGATTCCTCGAAGCCAATGGAACACTTCTCGGGGATTCTAGCATAGTTGAAGAACGACTGAAAGAATGCTGTATTATGGTTCGAATTGTGGGTCAGCGTTCATTGACCTCTGTAGAAAATGTTCATCGATAGTCGGTAAGGAATTGAGCGACCAATTAAGAATTAGCCGATCGAAGGGCCCAGGAAGCAGTTGGTGTCAGTTGCCATGGTGCTTATCGTGCACGTGACATATCAATTACTTATAGTTGACTACATGGGCAAAGACATGTCCCGGAGGGTGCTTGGACTGCCCTCTGAAATTCATGGGCTATCAAGCATCAATCTGGAGGATACAAAGAATGGCGAGACAAGTATCTACAGCTGTCCAATTTGTGGGGACGAGATGGTGACTCTTCCTCAACTCAATCAGCATATTGATGATGCGCATAATAAAGAGGCAGACCCCGTTGCAAAGCCTACTCACACTCCCAAGAAGTCAAATACTCCACAAAGACGTGTATTGGAGCTCGATCTTTACGAAAATAATTCAGGATTCGGGTTGAGCGAGAACAAAGACGAGGCGAATGCTTTAACTGAGGAACTAAGTCGATCCCACTGGGTTCATCCGTCATCTTTGAAAAGCAATTCCTGTTCATATCCACGCTGCAGAACGGCTCTATCTATCAAAAATGGCATCGTTAATTGCAGAAAATGTGGTAAGCTCTATTGTAATGCGCATACGCGATACCGTGCCCGTCTTCGGAATGGAAAGTCACCAGAGAGATTACCTGAATACGACTCAGTTAATGGTTCATTTGCTGTTGTCTGCAAAACTTGCTATCTGCGAAAGCCAGGCATCAAGATGGGAACGCAAGTCAATACAATTGATCTCACATCTCAATTCTCCAAGAATAGACGAAAGTTTGTTGAAGAGAAACAACTAGTTCGGAGTATCACACAGAAAAGGTTCATCAAGCTCATCAATCTCCTTGCTCTGGCATATCTTTGGCATGTGGAAAACAAGTCGTCGTTTTTCGGGCTGTTAACTGGTTCCAAAGACGCTGATGGAACTGATTACTCACCCCAGGGCATTCTTGACGCCACAAAAGAAATTGTGGGTCAGGATAAGTGGGAGAATGACGCGGAAATCACACATTGCAAGCTCTGTTTTGTCAAGTTCAATCTCCTTATTCGCAAGCACCACTGCAGGTTATGCGGCTCTGTAGTAAGCGACGCAGCATTCAATGACACTGACGACGACCCGTCAAGAAGTTGTTCCGTTCAAGTTCCAGCGGGCCTTCTTTTGTCAAAGCTTGATAAACTCAATTACTCGCCACAAGTGCTAAGGAATTGGAACGTCTTGACCAAGGTGGATCCTATCGAATCTAAGTTCGCCAATGTTTTCTCCTTTCGATGCTGCAGAACATGCAAAGACCAATTGCTTTACACTTCGAGGGAAGACAGAGAAGAAGATTCTGAGAACGTGGAAGTTTTGGCAGTTTATGGCGAAATTTTGGCCCTCAAATCAACCATTTCTGGATCCATGGCTCGCTACAAGCATCTCATTGAGCAAAACGATGACAGAGATAATCAACAAGTTAATAAAATCAGGCTGAAATTGAGCAAGAATGTGAAGGATTTGGAGACAAGAAGCAACTTTTTCAAGCAGAGCTTCTTCCAGTTGAATCCAGATTCCAAAAAGTACGTGCCCAAAAAGAGCCCGGTGCTAGTGACCAACGTATACAAAGCTGCAATCATGTTTCTCCAGGATTCCATTTTGGCACTCAAGCAGCTCAATGACAAATTTCAGGAAATGGAGAATGCCAAATTGGCTGGTCAGTTGGGTCTAAGCATAGATATGGCATCTTCTACGCAATCGCCATCGCCATCTACTGTACTTTCTCCATCGCCTGTTGTTGCCCCAAGACTTACTAAAAAGCAAATACGCGAGTTGCGCGAGCAATTGATGGTGGCCAGGGAGCAAAAATATTTGATTGAGAATTCAATAGAGCAATCAAAGCGACTCCGGAAGTTTGACGAGTTCAAAACCCTCGAGGAAAACAGAGGCGAGCTCGAAAAGCTAATTGAAGGGCTAGAGCATGAATTAGGTGAGTTCGGCTTCGAAGGCTAAAAAATATCGTTGGGAATGGGGCACTGCAAATGCACACTAGATGATGTCTGCGAGAGTAGAACTTCCAGTAAACTCTAATCAGAACGAAGGAAGAACCCAGAAGCCTCGAATGACCGGTATAATGTCATTTTCGCACGGATATGGCAGCAATTTTGCATTTCGACTGCTTATATGATAAAACTGATTACGATAAAGCAGCCTTCAAACAGGCCTACGATCCCCCACAATCCCCGTGGGGACAGCCTGAATGATGTGGGGGTCGTTCCTACTCCCCCACTAAATGTGGAGGCTGTAGACACGCCTGCGCTCAGCTTGAAGTCATGTTTCGCACTTGCAGTGAGCCTCCAAGCAGTGCTCCCCCACGGAGACGTGGGGGGCGCGTGGGGGCGCAGAGGCAGTACGGCAGATGCGCGATGCTTTTGACTTACGAGTCTAAATGTAGCGGGGCCGCCGTGCACTTATATATATATATAAGTATAAGCTCCTTCAGCCTGGTATTCCACATTATACTACCATGAGCAAATCCAGCTTCGACAGCATGGAAAAACCTGTGGGGACCGACTCCCTTCAGACTGTGAGCGCTCTGCCCGCACAGAAGTCTGCTTGGGCCAAGACAAAGGATGTGATTCTCCTTAGAAAAATGCTAGAAAAGGTGGAAGACAGACCAACTCCACCACAAGTTTATAACTGGAGAATTTACTATACCGCGTTGATCGCGTCAGCTGCTGCCATCATCATCGGGTACGATGGAGGCTTCATCGGAGGAACTGTTGCCTTGGATTCCTTCCGCGAGGAGTTTGGTCTTGACAAGATGACTTCAAGCCATGCCGACTTCGTGGTGTCAAACGTGATCTCCGTTTTTCACGCCGGATGCTTCTTCGGGGCTCTCATTTCATACCCATTTTCTTACTATCTCGGCAGACGAATCTCCCTCATGATTGCTGCAGTGACCATCACCGTTGGCTCGGCCATCATGTTGGCGGCACTGAGCAAGACTGGATTGGGGCCCATTTACGCAGGACGTGTGCTAGCTGGCCTAGCTGTGGGCTTCTCCACAAACTTGACTCCTGTCTATTTGAGTGAAATTGCACCACCAGCGATTCGCGGGAGAATTATTGCCTTGTACGAAATCGGCTGGCGCGTGGGCGACTTGGTGGGATTCTGGATCAACTACGGAATCGACTCGCACATACCCAACTCTAAAAGGCAGTGGCTCATTCCTTTTGCAATTCAGCTCATTCCCAGTGGAATGTTCTTGGCGGGCTCGATACTTATGCGTGAAAGTCCCCGGTGGCTCTTTTCTGTGAATAAGCACGAAACCGCTCTCGACAATTTGATGTGGTTCCGCAATTTGCCCGAGGACGATGAGTACATTATTTTCGAAGTCAACCAGGTCAAGGAACTGATCGAGCAACAGCGCAACAAAGTTGGCCTTGGACTCATGGACCCATTTAAAGAAGTCTTCGGCGGTGACTACAAGGTACTTTACCGCATGTGTCTCACATGTGGCTTATTTCTCTTCCAAAACTTTTTGGGTATTCAGTCCATCAACTACTATTCACCCAAGATTTTCGCCAGTCTCGGCGTCAAGGGAACCAATGCCACACTCTTCTCCACAGGTATGTTCGGTGTGGTGAAATTTGTGTGCACATTTATCTACATTATGATAATCGTCGATTCCTTCGGGCGTCGCAAAGCATTCATGTGCTCCTCTACTGTTTGCTCCCTCTGCTTCTGGTACATTGGCAGTTACTTGAAAGTGAATGATCCTACGAAGGAAGGTGTCCAGGCCGGTCCTGGAGGCACTTGTGCCATTGTAATGATGTATTTGTGGATTGCATCATTCATTTTGGCGTGGTCTGGTGGTCCCTTCGTTGTGGGAAGTGAGATTTTTGACCAAAATATTCGTTCATTCGTGCAAGCGATCAACGCTGCCGTGTCGTGGGTACCGATTTTCATCATGTCGAGATTCACCACTTCGATGATTGACAAGATGCATTATGGCATTTACTTTTTCTTCGCGTCATTGGCGGTGCTCTCCGTGCCTTTTGTCTACTTTTGCATTCCCGAGACGAAAGGTATTGCTTTGGAAGACATGGATAAGTTGTTTGACAGGCGCATTCCAGCAAGAAGGGCACACAAGCACGTATTGAATCAGGCAAGAATCGGTGCTGAGACAGTGATGAATGAGCACCACTTGTTCAAAATGGACACCAATAAAGGTAATGGTGAGCACGTCGAGGACGTTTTGATGAAGGCATAGGAATTGTCGATATAGCAATAAATCATACAAGCACGTTGCGGCACAAGATCCAAGAAATTTGAACGTAGGAGTTGATAAAATTTTAAACTTTTGATGTCGATCTATAATTTTAAAGTATTGAAAAGTTGAGAGACCGACTCATGTGCCATCCCCAACCCGCATGTCCACCCGCTACCTGTTGCACCGTAGTTGTGAAGAACAGGACCTTTAGGGGTATTCTCTCTTTCAACACGCACGTCGGGCTTTCTACTGGGACGCGCAGCGGCAGCTACTCGCAAGATTTGTAAGTCCTTGATGGAGTTTCCGGTTGCGTTCTCCAGTAAGATTTCAGGAAATGTCTGCGTAGCACGGGTCAAGATATCGTCAGTCTCATACCCGTATACGGTCGGGTCGCCATTATGGGGCTGATAGTAGCCCCCGAGGACAACTTCTCCTGTGGAATCTGGCCGCGGGATTGCGTACGTGGCCGAGTTCAGACGGAATACGGCCAAGACCTTTTTAATGTGCGGCGCCTTGATGACCACAACTTGACCCCTCGTAGGAAACACATTATGATCGTTTGCAAGTTTGTACGCTCCGAGACCACTGCAGTTGAAGACGGCGACAGTGTTAGCTTGGAAGCACTCTTCCAAAGACGAAACCTTTTTGCGTGTGATTGTAACGCCTAACGAGGTATACTTCGCGACCATAGCATCAAGCAACTTAGGCGGATTGAAATTGTAAATGTTCATTTTGATATGCTTTACGCATCCCAGAATGGAAGACTTTGCAACGTCCAAGTCCGGTGCAAACTCCCTCAACGCTGTAATAAGCAGTTCATCCAAATCATCCTTCACGTGTTCATCCAACACTATATTGCCTAGCCCCACGTCAACAGTACCAAGAAATGTTTTGAGTCTGGGAAGATTTTCGTAAGAGTATTTAATGAATTTAATCCAGCTCATGGGCACAGTGGGAGAAAAGTATGCTCCAGCATAAGGTGAAGCATAGTTAATCGAATAGTCGCCAGGAAGATGTTCAGCAACAACGCAGATGGAGGTAGGTCTGACGCCTTTCTCAAGTAGCTCGAATACTGTAAAAAGGCCCATTGCCCCCGCTCTGTTGTTAGTAATCCAATTAGCGTAGACAGCAGAACTTCACACACCCAACAATAATGTATTCACTCATAACATCTCAATGGTGAACGTATCACGTATTTATAGCCAGGATATGGCTTCAGATCGGCTGTTTCTGAATCGGGTACGACCTGCACGCTAGATCTTGATCGATAAGCGACGATAAGAAACTGAGTAGTATTGACAGCGCATTTGCGAAACAGCTATGGATTAGTGCTTGAACCTAGAATTATGATACATTAATGTTAAATATGCAAGTACGAAACCAGCGGTGTTCTCCATCGATTTGAAGTAACTCACTAGAGGCATTTGCAGACCTGATTATACTATCGGATAGACCCTGCACATCAAGATTAGAGTAGTCCACTAAAAGTAAGTTTCTCAAGGAATGGAGAAAGATCTTCTTTGCGAACCTCGATGATAGACGAATCGAAACTGTTAACTCTTGACTTTGCTCCTGAAGTTGCAGCAACCTTTTGAAAAGCAACACTGAATGTATTTAGTCTGGTCATGAAAGTTGCACTTTCCGAGCCGCCTTTGACCTGCTGAGCGAGTTTAGCTTTCGCTGAATTGTCCAAACCGCGGGGATATTTCGGGGCAAGACCTATCACGAGGTAGGTATCGCTTGAAACATCCAAACTCGCCATGACAAGTGGTTTGAGTGCGCTCACTTTTGAGTCTCCGTTCTTGGCCGTGTAGTTGAGGAACTCTATTTCGTTGATGTTTTCCAAAAGCCAATTACCCAATTTGGACAATATCAAAGGATTTCTGAACACATTTAACTCGGGGATTGCTCCATCATTGAGTACGCAAAGCCTGTAAAGACGCATGTTCTTCACTAATTTTCTTTCCAACACGGACGTTCCCGTTCGGAAGACAATCAGCTGCATGTCTTTCGCGCTCTCAAGACCGTGTACTAGGAGGTCAAAGCCTTTGAGCTTTCTGAAGCTTCCAGTGTTCGGTTTCAAGTTTGAGGTCACTAACCTCGATGCAGATCCATGTGTAGTCATATTGAGAGCATCCCAAGTTGACCAGAAGTTGTTTACCCACAACTTTTCTTTAAGCTCTATTTTTGCGTTGATCTCGTCTGTTTCTGTTTTAGAGTCGTCCGTTTTCGATTTTCCTTCGAAATAAAGGCTGTCACTCTCTAAGAGTGCCGTAAGACCTTCGACACACTCCATGGCCGAAAGCTGTCCCAAGTATCCAAATGTACGAAGGAAACCTTCACGTACGATGCCTTCGAGGCCGTATAAAGGAAGGTACTTGTTGAAGATCACAGGGAGATTCTTCTTCACTGCCGTATCCATATACAACCATTTCTGCTGAGCAACTGAAAGAGATATACCCATTTTTGCGAAAAGCTTGTGAAGCTTTCTCTTTCCATCTTCGGTCCAAAGATTGAGCTTCGAATTCACGAGGGACGAATGAAAGAATGAATCATATAGAGTCCAATGTCGCAAGAGAAACAATTGATAGTCTTTATCGATCGTGAGGGTAGTTGAGTCAGCAGATTTTTCTGCCCCCATGGCACCTACTCCATCAGATGGATTGAGTCTGTGCACTTCGTCTTTGAATAGTGGTTGCACTTTATCGTATACCTCAGGATGAAGCTTATCCAACGAGGAGAGACCAATGATTGATATCCATAGATTCTCTAATGTTGTTTCGCCGATTGTTGCGAGGAGGGCATATATGATTGCCGTATTAGCAGTGAAGATGGCAGCACCTTGATTGTAATAGCTATCGAGAACATCTTCACTTGCATGAAGCTCTTTGCGCCTTAGCTTTTTTGCCTTAACGTCATCAGGTGCTCTCCTCTTATGAGATTCTTCCTCGCTTTCGTTGCCGCTTTCGACGAGAACTCGTTCCTCATCGACATCGTCATCATCTTCGCTCTCACTCTTCTCTCCTTCCAACTCCAGTTCATCTGCGTTGACAAGTTTTTGGTAGCTCTCTCTCTCTTTCTCTAGGTTACCATCAATGTAGCCGTCATCGAAGCAGACGATCATTTCCGACCCGAACACATTGTCTAGATTCCATGGCCGACTTCCGTCTATTACATAGATCTTCCGCCTGAACTCGACATCTTTTGACTTTTTGTCTAAGTCCTCAAGCTGCAGAGCGTGGTCATAATGGGTAACGAACTCGTTGGGGTCGATTTCGAAGAACAGTTCCAAATCTATCATTGCACCACATCCTATCAACAAGACATTTGCAACTTCGCTGTCCAATTTGCTGTAGTGGTCCTTCAAATCAGCATATCCAACAACGGGTATAAGTTGGTACTGGATCAAAGTCTTCTTGAACACGAGACTGAGGACCTTTGCTGTGCAGATGCTATCGATACTGAGACACAGCACAAACAAAATGAGCTTGCACGTGGAGTGAGACGACGATGTTCGCTTTATCTCCGCAAATACCGTGCCATACTGTGCTGGAGTGATGTACATGGTATGGTTGAGATGTGCGCACGTGATGAACGCGTAGACGTGTGCGTGCTACTTGTGCAGGTATCAACAGATTGAACCCATTGCTCGGACTGTAGACCGGTAGAAATGCGAACAATCAACAAAGCGACTAAGAAATTTTGACAACTCTTTTCTAACAAACACAATATCCTTCATTACTTCCTCTTCATTACACACGAAGCACTACGTTTAAGATTCTCATGAACTATCATCATTCATAATAGTGCTCGCCGATCGAGATTGATAACCTCGCTTTCGTCAAGCGTAAGAAAAGCTACCGAAACTCCGTCTCGCTCTGACGTTCACGTCCCACGCGAGCAAGCCCCCGACTTCGCAACCAATATACAATTGATTGTCAAACCAGTCAATGCCAGAAAGTTCCATCTCGCCATGAACATGCTTGGCTGATTGTTGATACGAGTCATGGCAATATCTCAGCGCATCTTGGGACGTCATGGGGTTAGTACACTCGTCCACCACGCCGCGGCTCGTTTCGAGATCCAAACGTTCCCTCACATCCTGCGGATCTATGCTAAGGTGCTCTTGATGACCACCAATGCTATTTTCGTTAAAAGACTCATTTGGATCGCACTCAATGTTCATTGATGTTGGTGCTGAGTTCCACCGCGGGTCGTTGAACCTAGGTGAGGAGTATGTCCGGTCTGGTTTGCACACTGGAATAGGTTGTGGGTGGTACTCAAAGTCCTTGAAAAGTTTAGGATTGTCCTCAGCCAAGTAATTGTAGTCGTAGACTAAGGGTGCAGTAAATTGGGCAGCTTCATCGCTGTAAACGTCAAATCGCTTGTGTTTAGCTACCCTGACGTCCTCATCGTCCTCGCCAATTGGGTATTCATTTCCCATCAACTTGTCTTTCACGCTGAGTCTCTGGTGTTTGTAACGGCTGAACTGGTCCAATGCATACGGAAAGACAATCACTTGATGATTCTCTTCCGAAAGGTCGCGAAAATCGATTAAATGAACACGGCCCACATGCTCCAGGATTATGAGTAAGTCCTGAATTGGTGAACTCAAAAATTTGCAACTCCGGAATGCGCCCAGCTGATGACCTGGACGAGTAGATTTGATCTCGAACATCGGTTCATCTAGCCTGCGCAAATCGTATAAGCAGCATGTACCATCTTGGAACGCCGCAGCCAACGAGTGTTGGTTGTGATGATATGAAATTCCAAATCCGGAATCATGGTTTGTCTTTATCGTCTTGAAAATCTGCTTGTCCATTTTGGGGTCCATCAAAAATACGGAACCCGAGTCTCCTGTTGCAGTAAGCAAGCGACCGTCGCCAGATTGATGTACATTATTGAGGGAAGTGTTTGTTTCACAGCAAATGCTACTCGTGGCCTTCACACCCGAGTCAGAAATGTCAATTGTATAAAGATATGAATCATTATTACAGACATAGGATGTGTAGGAGGACTCCGTGTTCGCATTTGGGTAGATAGTGACGGCATTGTTGATCATCTCGCCGAGCTGAAAGGTGAGTTCAGATGACATGTGTGGCCCGAAGAAGGAAAATAGACCTTTCAGTGGGCGGGCGTGCGAGCTCTTTGCTAGCTTCCGGCCTAAATCTGGAACATTCATGGTGAAAACACGAGATTGAGACATCACGAGGCCGCCCGTGACTATCAATCCACCGGGAGCGTGGTTGAAGCAGCGGGGAAGGTAAGGTAGGCGGAGGTAGTCATAAGAGAGAGGCAGCCGGGCACTTCGAGGCAAAATAGGCAACACGCGGATGGCGTCCTCAAATGTGTGGTATATATTGCCATTCTGAGAATCGATCTGGACCAAATCACGAAGTTGCCAATGATTCACCTTTGATCTCACGTTGGAGATATATTGCGGATTTGGGTTCAAATAGCGATGAGCATGGTAGTAGTTCTGGAAGCAACGATATGATTGAGACGTGTCACTCCGACCAGATGCCGACAGCACCGAAACTTTCCGCTGGTCGTCCCGTTCAGATAGTGCTTTTGTCATCGGCAACGTACGTATGGAAATATTAAATATGCGGGAGAAAAATCAAATGCGTTGAATGTGATCCACTTTTTTATATGATTCAGCAGTTCAGATATAGTGAAAGCAGCTTTAAAACGTTGCGATCGATGAGAAGGTAAGGTGAACGGATTGATTTATATGTGGAGCAACGGTGATCAGGTTCCTGCAGGGAGCTGGGGAAATAATGGGGTCATGCGATAAGGCTTTGAAGTATTGCCTACGTGCAGGTGTGAGATGGGTGCAAATTGTCGGGTGATCGCCAGTGAAGCGTCAACTTTACCTACTTACCAATGGGGTGTGTACTACGATATGCTATCCCCTAATAATAAAACTTGATTCACCGGAAGACCGAGAACCAGGTCCTCGTATGGGAGCAGGAGCAGCCAAACGCACATATTTTTAGTAGAACACGGTTGTTTCTTACATGACAATGAGTTAATACTTCCATTATAATTCAACATTTCGATATTTGGCATCAACGCGTTGATGATTCTCGAGGTTCGTCTTATTTTGCATGTGGTTTGATGACTATGGGCGACCCAATGCCCCTAGCCGAATTTGGCGATCCCTTTCTGAAGTTTGAGGCCACTTAAGCGGCACATCTTTAGCTTTCGCTTTCTTTCAAGACATCTCAACCCGAAATTTTATGCCGTGGATGAGATACTCGTGGATGATATGGTATGATCTATCAGCGCTTCGACCAGCAGTGCCTTCACGTTTGTTTTGGCACCAGGCAGCTAGTACTTGCCTTCCCACGCGCGCTTTACCCAGCCACAGTCTCGCACATCGTCGCTCTTCGCGTCCACCTTCCAGTTCTTCTTTGGGTCATCGTACTTCCCTTCAAACTCACCCGTGGGTCTTGAAATGCACACATATTCTCCATTCGGTAACACGCAACGCAACAGCAGCGATGGGAACGGGCACGGACAATCTTTTGGACCAGCGACGCATGTATTCGTGTCTGGACAGACGTACTTGGCGCACGAACTCAGAAGAACCTGCTCTTCGAAGCTGGGGCCGCTGTCGCCCTGATTGTTGTTGTATTGATTTTGCAAAAAGTCGAAAAGATTGGCAGTAGCTAAGCCCAGAAGGGCAAGCATGCATGCGGATTTGAGCAACATGGTGTAGTAGTTGAAAATTACACGTCAGTGAGTTATGTAGAACTGTGCAGGACGATGTGAGAAAACGACTGGATACATGCCAGTAGGTGAAGACATTGGTAGAAATATGTATGCCAACACGGGAACGTACTTAAGAGATCGCTAATAATTCACGTGTTTTGATATAAAAGGCTTCTCCTTGATCTCTTGCCACTTCATAATCACACATTCAGTTGCTCAGTTCCTCAAATTATGTTACGTATATGAACTTTCACTGCTTTTTCACTGCTAAATCAATGCTATTGGAACTCAAGACTGTTCACTGGGTTGAATTCGACTTAGAAAAACTAGTGGAAGGCATGCACCCGACATTTTCGCGTTGTTCATTCGTTAAATCGTCGCTGTCTGACAGTTCTCTTGAATGAGTCGGCATGATAAGACGAAGTTCTGAAAAATTGACACTTGGATTGAATTGATTTTTCTAAGCTATGAATCAGGTTTCGGTTCGATTGAACTCGGTTCTACGTATGCTCAAGTGCTAATAAATAAGGATCCATATATTGAGAATTATGTTGATGCACGCGTTTGAAAGGTCAACTTTCATGAGTTAATCTACCGTAATGATAAAAAGGTTGCAGCAGCCTGGTAATTTATCGAAGGATCCTTTTTCTCGGTCCCCTGCGGTGTTTTGGAGGTCTCTGATTTTTTAGACTTCTTCAACTTCTGCTTGAAAGAAGATAGTTTCGAAGTTACCAGAACGGACGAAGTAACGGAATGGGTCCGAGTCGCAGTTGAATCAAACGATTTCTTTGACATTTTAAAAGTTTGACGAATAGATGTGCGGGTTAGATTTGACGCTGATTGCAAACAAGCTTAGACTGAAGATTGACAGGCTAAATTCCCAATTGAAATTGATAGATAAAGAGTAGGCGATGCCATAGCTTTAAGTAGTTACCCGTTGAATGACTAATAAGCCAGCTCATCGATCAGTCGTAGTTGCATGAACTACGAACGGCTGCGCATGGCACCTCGGTACAGGAGGAATTAGTAAGTGCGTCAGTGGTACAGGAGTAGGAGGATGGATATACGAGATCGTGACTCATTGACTCCTTGAAACCTTAACGTCACGATAAGGGATGGCAATTTTTAAAGGCAATTGGTATATACTGAACATATGGTGATGTAGACAAGAAGGTCAAATAATTGGAAGGATGATGTTCACGTAGGTTAAACGTAGCGATGTTTTCGTAATTTAAGAGATGATAATTGCCTGCACTCCGTGGCAAAATGTTGCTTTCAAACTTTCAGCCACAGGACCCAGGGCAACACGGAAGTAGTCATTATCTTCGGCTCCGTGCTGCATTTCAGTCACGCAGACCGCATCTGGGATAACCGAATGAGTCTTCGACATTATTGTGGTGAACTGGCACTTCGGGCTGTACTCAAAATTTGCATCCACCAGTTGAAAAACGTATTCGAACCAACATATGGGCCATTGGTCCACATGAAAAACTTCACAAGTATCTAGAGGGAATCACAAGATATTGGCTCTCCCTGACTGCAAAACCAGACCAACGGATAAAAAAAAAGACGGTTACGAAAGAAAAGAACAATTTCATTACACAATACACAAGCAATTGAGTGATCTGAACTAATGGGCCATCAAGATGAGCCTTCAAATTGATTTCTAGCACCCTTAAGTCATAAATGCCATTGATTAATTGCCACATTCAAAGGAAGGAAGTGTTAGATTCTAATACATCTTTCGGATCGCAATAGATTCAGCTTAGCGCCGATGACTGGGGAATGGCTACATTTCCTCAAGGATTTGCATTTCAATTACAAAGCAGATCATTGACAGGAACTTCAAAGCCTGTGCAAAGAGTCCTCGCGCAACTCAGTTTGAAAATCGAACTGCAACATTCACGAATGTATGTTCAGTTATCAAAGACATCCACAGCCATTAATAAAACCTAAGACCTAATTCTTGGAAGATAGTGGCTCCATAAGCGTTCTACTTAAAACGAGCAAAAAAATATTCGGGGCGAGCTGGGAATTGAACCCAGGGCCTCTCACAATTTTGTTGATCAACTCGTTGAAACGAGCTGCCTCCCAAAGCGAGAATCATACCACTAGACCACACGCCCGATTTGGTGTTCATTTGCAGATGATGTCCTTAAGTAATGATATCTTAAACAAAAGGTCAAAAAAACGTATTTCACCTCTTTTCTCGAGAAGCTCTGTATCAGCATTATGATCTTACAATTACATTTCTATACAGTATGCCTGTGTGCTCTCATCGCATCCTCAACCTCCAACTTCACCTCTTCCAACGCTCGCAGCTCCGAACGAACACCAAAGAACCAGATCATTCCATTGACTACACCAGTGACCGCCACAAGAATTCCTACCAAAGCAAGAAGTACAGACGCCCACGGGCGTGCAGCTGAGGCAAATGATATTGCCACGAGGATGCCCACCACCGCAACAAGAGACCCGAAAAAGTGATACTTGCGCCAATTAGTTTGCTCGGGGATTGTGTTGTCAATGTAGCGCTGGATTTCAGTGGCGATTTCCTTGTAAACGGCTGTGATAGCCGCGTTCGACACGGGCACTGGCTTGGATGTGACGTTCTGCGTCAACTCCACACTGTAAGCAAAGTGATCGGAATAAGAACACGCCAACGGTGGGGACATCGGTTCGGTGAAACGGACCTCAGCAGCTATTGGAGTCAACGTGGCCGTATCAATCAAAGCATAGTCCAAGCGACAAGCTTCCCATGGGGCTCTCTGAGCACGCCAGGTGTTGATTCGAGAGTTGCAGGTCACGCCTCCGAGCGCTATCTGGTCATGTGGCAGCAATGCCGCGATCTCCGTAGCCAGCACAACGTTGTCGCCATGGAGGGCCTCCCAAGAGTCACATAACCCGCCTTCCACCGTAAATAGCTTATAGGGCAACGAGCCCGGCTTCGAGTTCAAGTCCCCAACCTGTACTACCGCGTATCCCGCGGCACGCATCACCTTGACGAGCTGAGCCAAGTCCCACGCTTGGCAAGCCCGATGCGTGGAGTACGCCGCGTCTCCGCTCTGTGCGTATGGCGCATGCATGTGGCTGTTGAGTATCGCAACCGGACGCTCGCCAGGTGCTAAAGGAGCCAAAACTGTCACGGCTATACTCTTCCCCACAAGCCAGTCGCCTCGGAAGAATGCACTGGGGCGACCGTTTATCGGGAACCGGTAGAGAAATGACAGGGTGATGGGCACTTTCAGTAGGATTGCCAAGCCTGGACCAGTGATAATGCCCGACTTGAATAATCGACGGTAAGGGTACGCGGTACAACTCCGCTCAAAGTAGTTCCAATCCGCCTCGACCCAAACTTCTTGAAGAGCCACAACGTCGTAGTCTGCGTCAGCAATCTCATCCGCTATCGCATGGAGTCGATGCTCACGGTACTTGGAGACATACTTGAGGCCCCAAGTATTGAAGGTGAGAAGCTTTAGTGTAGGCATGTTGTTAGTTCGCAACGCGATTGCGAAACGCAAGTAATCGTGAGGCGACTCGAATCCGGAATGAAAAAATACCCAAAAGTTGTGTGAGGAACGTTTTCAATCGTGACATAGAAGCCACTCATTTGGTTGGTTTTGAGGTTGGAGAGGTTGTAGCGAAGATCTGTGGTTTTGGTACAGCATCGCCGAAAAAGGCAATTAATGGTCAAGGAGAGTAGAAAGCTACCTTCATAGGCATAAGGCAAATTGAATACTGAGCATTTGAGAGAAGAATTTTAGAGCAGCGATTGGGGGTAGCCCGCGCTTGAGGGTAACTATTGCTCACAAAAAGGTGCGCATGGCATACCAAGGAAGAAACAAAAGAATCACGAAATATGTTTTTCCAATTACGGTGGCCATGTTTCGAAGGCAATTCAACATGGAAGTGATAACCTAGAGGTAAACGAAGGACTACGTAGAACCTTAGACCGTGGTGATCCGGATCGAACGCGAACTCGACATGCACACCATAACATAACAAACAACTCAACTCATGTCTGTCGAGACAACTAATCCGCTAGAAGAATTCAAACTCGTGCAAAACGAGATGGAGATCTTCTCCAATCGCTTCAATTCCCTTCTACTAGAGAGAAAGACCGCGCTTTTGCTCTCAAAGCAGCAATACATCAATAAGGTCAACGAGCTCCAGCGCAGGCTACAACGAACTAAGGATGAAATCGAAACACAGAGTATACGCAAAAGGAAGATGGCAGGTATAATAGACTCTACCTTGCAAGGTCTCCATACTAAACAAGTGAAAGTGGATGGTCTCGACTCCCAGTTGAACACTCTCAAAGGAACACGTGAAGAACTAGAGCGTGATGTAGGCAGCATGAAAAAAGAAGTGCAGCAACTTGAATCTGCGTTGAAGTTCGCTACTAATGACATGGATGCTCAGACACTGAAGGACTATGAAGAGCTTACAAAGTTTGAAATGTACTTGGGCCTTCGCATCGAAGCTGTGGAAATCGATCTTCTAAAGTTCAGGTTTGTCAACATAGATCCCAATGACATAGACAAAGACGTCTGGTGTGAGCTATTTGTCGGTGACGATGACTACAAAATAGGAAGAACAAGCCCTATTCTTCTGGCAGAACAAACTTCTCCAATCATGGCTGAATTCAATAGCCAAGGAAGCATCATAACATTTTTGAAAGCTATGCGAAAGGCATTGCGGGAGGCTAGATAGGTGGTCAGTCTCGCTCTGTTTTTGACCAACATACATGAGATTGCTTCTTTCAGCTCTAGCAGCCACTGCGATGGCTTCCTCTTTAATAACCGGTCTTGGGGGTGAAGTGCTATACCCAGTCACTCAAACTTTTGATACCAAGAAAGAATTTCTTGCATCCAGTTTCTGGACTCATTTCAAACTGAAGAGAAGCTATGTGACCGCGCAAACAACTGCTATCTTCATCAAGCGGGACAGGGCCCTCGTCTACATCTCGAAGAAAACGAGCAAAAACCCTGATAAGCTATTTGGAAGACCCCAAGACGACATTGACTTAGTTGAGCTTAAACTCGGTTCTGACATGCAGCTAGTAGGGTCCACCAATTACCCCTTGTACACTCTTTCTGCGGAGTTCTCCACTGGTGCTATACTGCTAGAGATGGAAGTCAGTAGCTCTCGCAAAATATCTTTGGGTACTGTTCTGCAGTTGACTTTCGGCCTAGGCGATGCAGCAAAGTCTTATGGTAGTCTCGAAACTGGCCATTCACTTTCCACATCACTGGCAGAGAGCATAATTTGCAGGGCAAATCCTGGTAGCAGTGTACAACTTCAGGTTACCAATGAAATGATGTATTTCCCGCGAGCTATGGCTAGGAAAGTGACCTGCCAAGTCAAGAACAACTATTTAGCAAATGGGCCGTGGGAGAATGTTACTTCGACCATTAACTCCCAAGACTACGAAGGTGCATTGTTTTACGTTGGAGAAAGCTTATCAAAACATCGATGCGTGACGGACATGGAACTCTTTGAGAACGCCACAACGAGAGAGTTTATCGAGTACAATCAGTCCTACTTACCATGAAATGTTCATATCGTCTGGAAAACACTTGATGATGCAGATGCTCATTTAGAAGCGCCCTAAGCTTATCTGGGCAATTGTACAAATGTGTCCAGTTCCTCTGGATCTCCAATCTCAACTCGGGTTCTGCGGAACTCTTGTTGAGCGAAGTCATGATCCACAGCACAATGAGGTCATCAGTGGGATAAAAACGAAATATGTGGAAGTAAAACTTGACCATTACATCAAGCAGCCGGAAGAAATACAATAATCTGTCTGAGTCAAAAACTAGTGAGGACTCAATGGTGTAAAATGCGAAGGGGTTCATCATGGATGCAAAGTGGGCCTTGATCGCTTCCATATTTTCGCACGCCATTTCATTGCTTGCCATATGCCGAAGTGACAAATCCAATGACTCGCGTAATACTTGATTGATTCGGGAGTTCAAAAGACCGTTTTCGGCGCATACTAGGTTTCGACTTAGGTCAATCTTGCAATTTTTCCTCGCATTTGCGAGCTTTCGCTCGTACATGGAGTCTGTCGGATCTACCGGAGGCAAATCTAGGACCATCATGCCATTGTAGGGCGAGTGGTCCAAGACTTTCACAACTTCCAGGTACCAAATGACATACGATAGGACCGTGTCAGTTAGTGTGTGAGAAAGCGAGGTCGAGTGACGATGTGCCAAATGATAAGTCGGTTGTGTAATAACCTTTCTCTTTGGAGTCTGTATCATACGGGACGGAGAATATATTAATTGTGTTTCTGTGATGGTGTAACGTGAATCTACAGGGCGATGATGCGCTTTAAAGCGCCGGAACTCTAGTCGCATGATCTTTAATTTTTCAGACCTTTACACACATCGAACGTGACTACACCACCCCACAATGGCTATTATCTAAGAACTCAGAAAGAAATACTTTCCACCATACATACACTAGACAGCAAATTTATATTTTACTCTATTATTCGGTTTCGAGGAAGTGCCGTGGGATATTACAGTGCTGGCGCAAATAAGCTGATTGAAGTACAAGAGTGTTTACACGCTCACCTTATGCGCATAAATTAATCGAAATTTGCTTGAAAAGTATTTCATACGAATGATTCAGCGATGTGAACGGAAAACTTGAAGGAAAATCAGAAAGAGCGTGGCAAGAATTGCTCGTGGCCGAGTGCGGAGATACCGCGGCACATGAATATGACAAGTAGTGAGCAACTTGCGCAATACTCGAATTTATCTTTCAAGCATGTCAGCACAACAGAACAGAATATCCGGACATATGAACAGAGACCACCAGTTGGCTCTCGTTGACTATTTGGTTGTCTATGGAAACAAACCACTATCCGAATTCAAAAGCGAGACCGTTGAGATCGTCCAAGTTGATGAGAAGTCAGTGACACTTCAATTTCAAACGAAGAACGGCATAAATGAAACGGTTGATATCGCGTGGAATTCGGCGCAGGAGGACGAGTCGGTGACGGTGAAGTCGTTGTCTGATCTTAAGGCCAAATTGGTTGCAATGGCGAAGTATGCTGCGAAGAAGCAGGGATACTCTCACAAACAAGTCAGCTCCGTGATCTACCCCAACACCGTACCGCAATTGTCTACATATGCCTTCTTGGCAGCAGTGTCTGTGACATTGATCGACAGAACCCGTATCCGCAGGTTGTTGCAAACATTAGGGAAGATTCCTGGGCCCGGAGATAAGCTTCTCTCGTTCTTCGAGACAAGAATCATTGGCATTGCGGCAACATTGTATGCGATTCATTTGTTAGAGGCTCTCTTTATCACATTGCCAAAAACTCGCAAGTATAGAATGCCCTTGAAGCCAACGCTCGAATGGTGCACGATGAACTTCGTCGAGGGCTTCTTCATGTGGCCCAGACTTGACAAAGCGTTGGAGGATTAGACAATCGTCTGTCAGTGCTCGTTCCACCGCGGAACAGGGCATCACCCTAATATGACTATATGATTAAGCTGCTAGTGGGATTTCACTTTCGTTAAATTCCACCTTTGGTTTGCTATGTACGTAATGGTTATAGCCTTCTCAGCCCTTACCTTGAAATTGAGAACATATGAACACGCTATCTCAATAAATACCTAGCGAGGAACACCATCGTTACTACTTGCACTACAATTCGACGGAAAATTCTCGAAAGACGGAGCACCAGGAAAATGCTATAACGAGACCTATGACTTCCTACGAGTATGCTCTGTACGAACTTGTCAAGATATTACGTAGACGGAGAATTCCTCGTATTGGAAGACTCCTGGGTAACTCCATCTGAAAATCCGCTGGATTAGACATATTGAATTCTTGAGAAGAAATTCGATGAGCATCGAACAATGCCCTTCTATTCTCCTAACGAAATTTATGGGGATTCCATTACAGGTGACGGTTTTTTTTTTTTTTGATGTAAGTATGTCGCTTTGATTAAGCTTCAATCTGGAATGACAGGGTGTCGCTCAGACGCGTTGTCTTGCAACAATGTAATGCTCTTCATTTCAATTACTACATAACTTGGTACATAGCTTGGCAATGGGTCGAACGAATTTCCTCTTTCTAAGTACGGGCATATCTCTGGGGCTCTATTCGATTAATAAGTTAAGGAACGAACAGGTGTTTATTCTTAATGTGCATATTGGTGAGGTTTGGAACCTTTGATGACTTCAGCCACGGTTTACGTATTCGATTCTGGAGTTAGAGTTTTCCGACTCGTCTCCACGTCTCGTCCGAGTATCGTCAGCGTCAGTCCTTAAAGTTCCCCCTTGTAAAATATTGACAATGAACTCTTCGGGTGAGCTTCATGTAGACATCTTCATACGTTAGGTACTATCGCTTCTCACTTCCCCGCGGGACCCCTCCCAGAATCTCCGGGTCGTCCCCTCCTGGACCACCGGATTATCCTGAGCGTAAACCCTATATAAATCTAGTCACTACCCTGAGGTTCCCTCGGGGGGATCCAACCCCAGAATACATTTTTGTTTGATCATTACTCCCTCCTGACTTCTAACATAATGGCAACTTGTCCGAGTGGTTAAGGAGAAAGATTAGAAATCTTTTGGGCTTTGCCCGCGCAGGTTCGAGTCCTGCAGTTGTCGTTTTTTTTTGAAACCATACTGTATCAGCTGTGCGAAACGTCGTATATATTTCGACTGATCGCACAATCTTCCTCATCACTCGTATACCATGAGAGAAGGCAAAGTCGCTCTCATTACGGGCACAAACTCTAATTTGGGCATCAATATTGCCTACAGACTACTCAATGAGATTTCTCCCGAGACAAATCTTACGATCATTGTCACATCTCGAACACTTCCAAGAGTGACAGAAGTGATATCAAAAATTGAAAAGTATGCTATTGAAAAGCTTCCTGGCAGAACAGGATTCCTTGAATTCGACTATATCCTTGTTGACTTCACTAACATGGTTTCCATTCTTAGTGGGTACTACGAATTGGATAAAAAGTTTACTCATTTGGACTATGTTTTCATCAACGCTGCTCAGGGTGTTTACGGTGGAATTGACTGGGTCCAAGCTTTCAAATGTGTTGTAACGAATCTATTGGACGCTGTCACTTTCCCCACGTATAAGATTCAACGTATTGGAGTGAAGTCTGCTGACGATATGGGTATTGTTTTTCAAGGAAACGTCTTCGGCCCATACTACTTCTTGCATAAGATCAGACCGCTTCTCAGTGGCGGCGGTCGTATAGTTTGGGTCTCTTCCGTCATGTCTGAACCCAAGTACTTGTCATTTGACGACTTGCAGCTACTCAAGTCACCTGAGCCGTATGAAGGTTCGAAGCGATTGATGGATTTAGTTCACATTGGGTCGATAAAACGATTGAAGAACAAGGAAAAAATCCTTTCATATGTTGTCCATCCAGGGATATTCACTAGTTTCTCCTTTTTCGAATATTTGAATGTCTTCACCTATTATGGGATGATGTTACTTTTTTACATTGCCAGGTTATTGGGCTCGAAAATTCATAATATATCTGGCTACACTGCAGCCAATGCTCCAATTGCTGCTGCTTTGCGTGATTACGAACAGTCAAAGAAACTTGCCTCTTGCTGTAATTGGCTGGGTGATGAGTTCTTGGATTTGTGTGAAATAGATTCTACAGGAGCAGAAGATGTGATCGCATATATGGATGAACTTGTTGCGGAATGGGACGAAAAACTTGCGGATCAGATAACGACAACGCGCGTACCATAATTTGCTTTATCTAAATGCTATGTTCCAAGCAAAGACACCCGCACCCAGTGGGACACTCCATGAATGCGATATCCTCATCTGAGTCTGAGTCTGTGGACCACCATGATGCCGCACAATGTGAATGCAAAACGTGTTCACATTTTGTGCATATGACAACACGCTTCGAAACTTGCAATGAACATAAGCCACAGTATTGGAGGTTGTTGCGTTTCCTGGTATTCCATGCATTGGACTTTGCAGAAGCAATGGGAGTGATTGGCGTTAGCAACAGCTGGTTTGGATTAAGTGCTTTTCTGCTGCGCAAACCAAACGCGAGAGAATGAACTTCATATCTAGCATTGGGCTGGAGCCGATTCTTGATATCTGCGTAATTGAATTTTAAAATTTTCACTCGATTTATCGAGAATCCCCATAGAAATAGAAGTTCGGCGTACTGTTCTCTGTAAGCATAAACTTTTTCCATATCAACCCCGCTGAGAAGCGGCTTCGAGTAGACATTTTCGAAAAAGTCTAGCGAGTCAACATTTAGCATTTGCATCGTTATATTCGGGGGTGGTCTGCTTTTTCCCTTTGTTCCTTGTGTTAATGGGTATAAGCTTTTCTTTTGGAGTAAGCTTTTGCTCTCTTTTCGAGCGCTCGAAATCTTGGAGAATCGCCTTGCTTGGTCCAACGATCTGAAATTCCTTTCCATTGTGAAATCGAACGAACTTAAGGAATTCATCATAGGAGATGCTCCTGAACCTACCACTGGCGGAACCTTCTTGAAGGAATTCATTCCACTCGGCGTATCAACCCGTTGATAATTTTCGAGTGAATTGGGAATTGATCTAGGGAGCAGAGTATCACGCGAACTCATCATGGATGCTTTTCTTGATAATTTGGCATTATCGAGTACAACGTCTTCGATGTTCTGCGGGAATACTGGATCCTCGTCGAAAGCCAATAGCTCATGTTCCCTCATGGCTATGAGGGAAGGCTGTGGTGGAAGAACTGAATATGGGGTGTGGACCGGTACTTTGAGGCCACAATTGTCACGGGATTCCACATTTGCGGGATTATCGTAAAGAATACAAGAAAGCATCGCAAGCATCTGCAAATGGCCCTTCTTCTCGAAATACTTGAACAACTCTGACACAAGCCACGCATGGCCAAAAGGATGGTTACCCCAATAAAAGTGGCCAATGTGGCTCCCTGGGTCTCCAACTTGCTCCCCACCATACTCATGCAAATCGGAAGTCGTTACATCTTTGGTCAAAATCATCTCGACAAGACGCCAGGCCTCACTCATTTCATTGTATCCGTGCGATAATGCAACGCGGCCATTGTGTCTTGCTAGGGCCTCTGGATCGTCGCCTAATAGGCGGTAGTCGCGAGCTAATTCAAATTTGTCTGGAAGAAGATGTGAGAAATCAAATATGGATACAACATTTTTGATACTTCTGGTGCCTTTGTTTCGTCTTGAAGACCTGACCACGGAACCATCTCTAGTGGACGATTTATAATTAGATCCCGTACCTCTGCCACTTGTTTCTCTGTCGAGCAGTCCCCTAGCATGCTCATGGGCAATTAATTTTCTTCCCATAGCAACAGTGCCCTTGAACATTCCTGGGATTCTTGAGCGCGAGGGTACATCGTCTTCTAGCATTTCGTCTAAATCATGAAAAAAGCTCTCATTCGAAGAATCCGATGTCGCATACCCTTCATCACCCGAATCTTCTTCAGAATTACTATCAGGGCTTTCGGCAATGGAGGAGACAGGTGATAGTGAGATCGAGTCACTTTCATGACGGCGATGAAGCTGTGCGGAGCGTAAGCTGAATTCATTTTCGGTGAATTTGAGAACTCCAAGTTTTCCTTTCGAATCGCCGTTGGTAGTCTTGGGTATGAAGAAGCATACGAGCCGTCCAGAGCTAGACCAGCATGCTCCACATCCTTTCGGAAGTGGTGTTGAGTCGTGTTTGATATTAGAATCAAGTGGCGTAGCTTCGGTACCATTGGTCATTGCCCCCGCGTATCCAGTACCTTCTCCGACTGGTAAAAGTTGGTCAGTTATCCCAGGAAATAACTCGGTGTCATCATCATCATCATCATCGTCTTCTTCATTTCGATCGAAAACGCCATGCATCTTTTTCTGTGCTAGTAGTTCTGCAGCTTCGTGTTGATCGATCAAATCATCGACCCATCCTTCGTTTCCGATTTCTGATTCACCTTCTAGTCCCTTAGCCCCTTGGTCCTCGTTGGTGTCTCTTCGCTCCAACATTAAACTGTCATCAAGCTCAACTTTGTCGCCCATTAAATATCTCAAGCACGGTTCCAAGCAAAACTTATTGTATTTGTTGCTGTAAAATTGAGCGATTGCATCTAAGTTGGCGGTCATCTCCCGCTTCACTTGGGAAGAAATTTCGTGCGTTTCCTCGATATCAAAGCGGACATGAACAGATTTTTTTGGCTTTTGATGACGCTTACCCTTAGTCCTCAGATCAATCTGTTCCAAATACGGATACATTTTGGGGAATTTGACCTTTAACCGGATGAAGACAAGCTTCTGTTCGTTGGAATCTGTGAATTCTCCTTGTTTTACCCCTGGGCTGCTGGTGGCAATGGGAACTGGACGCGCAACCGATGTGGTCGTCGTACTAGGAACAAGGGGCCCAGACGGAGTCGTTTGGATGGATTGAGTGGTGAATGCTGCAGTGGAGACTCCTGCAGTTGTACCGACCACCAGCAGGGTATTTGCAGAGGACTGAGCCGGAATCACTGAGGAGTTCGTCAGTTCGTCCTTTCTTTCTTTCTCTGGTTTGCCCGATTCCGATATGGGAAGGGGTCCACGAAGTGAGAGAACTAGTTCGCCAGTGGAAACAGAAATCTTCTCAAATCGCAACTTAGGGAACTTGTGACCAACTATGCTTACCTCCTCGCCTAAGTTGGAGGGCCCATCGTCTTCTTCGCCATCCTCGTTGCGTGCCATCAGACGACCGCCCAATCTGACTCCAGATATCCAATTCAAGTGGTTTAGTTGCGCGGAGCCGCTCAGATACTCATGCAGTTGTTTCAAGCGGAACAACGTTAGCTTAGAAAGGAAATCACCTCCCGCATCCTTGGCGAGGTCTGCCCAGGAATGAACCGGTTCTTCCGCAAAGGAATTGTAGTGTACATATGTCTTGAAAGCAGCATCTTGACTGAGCTCCAGGTCAGGTGATGGTGCTGGTGAGATACCTGGTGAATCGGTGGGAGACTCAACTAGCAGATCTAGAAGCTGTAGATGCAGTGGGTTGTAATTTGAAATGTTGTAAAGTTCGTCTTCGTGCAGCCAGAGTTTCAAGTCATAATCCAGCGACCAAGTCACCATCTGGTACTCACGCCAAGGATTCTTGCTAGCATATCCCTCATAACGACCATGCTGAGTTCGCCATAAAAAGTCTTTCACTGGGCCGCGATGACCTTTGAAGGAGTAATCAGGTTGTGCGACCACCTCGCGCGTTGTTCCACTTGCAAGAGCTTCGTCGTAAACCGATTGATAATTTACAATGTGCACAGCGTCATCACCGCCACGAACAGGCATTATTCCGCAACAGGCATCGTTTCCAAAAGGAAGCGGCCTAGCCCTCGCAACCGGATAAGATGTGTGAAGCACGATAGTTGGCTCTTTAGGAGAGTTCTCAGTATTCTCCGCCCCTATTGGCCAAAATTTAACGGTCTTGTCGTTGGAGCACGTAATCAAATTCTTTCCAGAGAAATCGAGTCCGTTGATCTTACCATTGTGGGCACCCGCAATTTTTAATAGAGGTATTGCGCCTTTTCTGGAATCCCACACGTAGAAGTCGTGGTGATGGCCCAGAACAAGTTGGTGAGGACTGGCGTGGTTCCACTTCACCTGGGTTGCACCAGCTCTCCACTCAGAATACTTCAGCACTGGCCGTCTGGGGACTCGCATGTCCCAAGCGTAGACAAAAGTGTCTATCAGGCACGTAGCCAACATTTCAGGGTCGTGTGGGTGGAAGTTGATGTCTGTAATTGCCCTAGTATGTCGATGAAGGACGTTCTGGACGGCGTTCGTCAGCGTTCGCAGAAGGTCCCAGAGCAACGCCTTTTGGTTCAGGGTGGAGATACACCACAGGGGCTTCGCTGAGTGCGGTGACCACTGTACGTCAGCTACCTCCCATGCGGTGATATGGTGAAGCCATCGAGGAGTAGTAAATGGATCATCAAGGTCTATGATGAAAAGCCCACGACGACCAGCAAGAACAGCATCCCGCCCGTTTGGTGAAAGCGACATGGCACCAATAGCGCCATCCACTCTAAGCAGGAGCGACCGCCCAAACGTGGGCAGCTGATACGGGTCGGCCATACAGGGTGTAGATGCGCAGAAGCATTCTACAGTACTGAATTGTATATGCAATTATGGTGCCGAAACCGCTGTCCGCGGCATATCAAGCGAAAAGCCAAATCAAAGGCTAATTTGAAAACTGAACCACTTGTTTCAACCTGTGAGCCAAGAGATTCAGCTCATTGTTGTTTTGGGACAATTCAATTATCATTCTTCTCTCTTTCACCTCTTTTCGGATCCTTTTGAGGTCAACGGTATGGTGCAAGCCAACACTGCATCATGCCATGAATTTCCGGTCTGTGGTGCCGAGTTTACTTACGTCATTCTCTTGTTGTACACTTACCCCATGGGGTTCGATGTGTGATTGAATCTCTCCCAACTTTGCACTGACTACAACATCTGGCACGTTATTGCAAATTGCCTGCGCTCCAGTTTGTCCTTTTGATTTCAACAATTCTGAACTGCAACCACAAATCAAAGCAGCGGACCATGAACTTGCTCCTATCCATGCATTCGATACTTGCAAAAGTGTGTACTGCATGTGGATCGGCAAGAATGTGAAGTGAAGCGAAAACGAAAGTGACTGCTGCTTTTTGAAAACATTCGCCTCACTGCTTTCGAGATATGACAGAATCTGAATTTCATGACGACGAACTCGATGCGGAGTTTGATGACTCGAATCACGCACAAACAAATATTCAGGAACCAGACGCTGCTCCGCTAACATCATCTCTACTGGAATTACCAGAGTTGACCAGAAAAGACAAAACTTTGAGCGAAATGTTGGACCTTATGCAAGGCGACCTTTCACCTATCATTCCAGATGCTGTCACGGACTATTATTTGAGCAAGAACGGGTTTCTGACCACTGATGTACGTGTCAAGCGTTTGCTTGCATTGGCGACACAGAAATTCATATCAGACATCGCTCAGGACGCTTACGAATATTCGCGGATTCGAAGCTCATCGGCGGTTTACAATTCGTCCAACCCTCAGGTCCGAGCTAAGCATCTTCTACAAAGCCAGCAATTTGCGAACCAGCAGAGTTCCGCAGGGGGTGGAGCCGAGGGCGGCACCGACCAGCCAGCTCCAATGTACTCCAACAACGCCGGAAGTCAACAAGGCAAAATTGTTCTCACCATGGATGACTTGAGTAGCGCACTAAGCGAGTATGGAGTCAACGCAGCAAGACCCGATTTCTATCGCTAAGCGCGCTCGTTTTAATGTCTTCAAATAATGTTTCATTAATCTTTTTTGGGCTCTTTATCACATCTTAACATATCGAGGGCTGTGCAAACAATAGATGTAGATATAAAAACTGAAATTGAAGATTGTCCTTTGAATTCAAGACAATTTTCTCAGCAGAACGGTTTGAAATCTTGCTGTAGCCATGATGGTGGCCAAGTAAAAAAACGACAACTGCAGGACTCGAACCTGCGCGGGCAAAGCCCAAAAGATTTCTAATCTTTCTCCTTAACCACTCGGACAAGTTGCCTATTTTGAAATCTCTGTCAGGATCAATATAGAACCAACCTCGTATGGCATATTGTGTCCAGTTTAGTCTAGCCTGTCCTAGCGCCAAGGTATTGCCGCTAGAACGAGGTCTGTCGGGTATCTAAGGATTCGCTGTACCTTAGCGAATCCCGCTAAGGTTACACTTCACATGAATCCATCTAACCGACCTTATCGGCGGGGTCTAACGTCCCCGCTGGACGCCTCTCGGAACCTCCGGGTCGTTCCCTCCTGGACCACGGATGTTCCTCAGTGTAAACCCTATATAAGATCTAGTTACTTCCCTGAGGTTCCCTCGGGGAGATCCAACCCCAGACTACATTCTAGTTTGATCCTAAATCCCTCTTGATTCCTAGCAATTTCCTGAGAATTGGCAGACATATGTTCGGAAACTTTAGCCAAAAGGCTTTCCTATTTGTCCACGTTTGGTGACGATAAGGTCTTCAAATTCTGAGTTCACACAAGAGTATATCCTGGGAAAGACAGCCCATTCCCGAGTCAACTCCTCAGAGTAGTAGAATTCATTTACAGTAGGACGGGACTATCCTACCTTCACCCAGGGGTAGAATGGATAGTCAAGGACGTGAACCGGTGGGTAGGAGGCCCGGACCCGACTCACCTTCACCTGTGACAAAAAGATGATTGACAACGTATACCTCCACCACGGAGATGTCATATCCGATCGGGATCTTGAAGGCACGGTGGAACCTGAAATCAATAGGAGCAATACCCTGCCCCGATGGCCGAACTGGTCACAAAATAGTATATAAAAATGGGTCGATGCTGTTTCTTAACAGTTTGCGTGGAAGCAGCACCTCACAACATTAGATAACTTGGGAACCAGAAATTGAGTCCGAGAGTACTCGACTCTAAGACTGTTCACGGACTGTTGCAAAATGAGTCCGGTATGCTGATTTTCAACTAGGGTAGGTCTCGTAAACCTGATACTCGAGACTCAAATATGTAGACCACCGTGATGTGAGCTGGATCTTCAGCAGATTCCGCCTCGCAAACACACACAGGCCGAGATGATAGCCTGTTAGTTACTTAACGTTCTGGTTGCGGTATTTTATTCCCATAACACTGAAACTTTTCTGCTAATCGATCAGGGTTCGCCTCACAGTCCGCAGCAGCGGAACAATTCGTTTTAACTACCTGGGCCGCTTATACCTGTCAGATCAACTTGCACCGCTAGAACCTTTTTTGGCGAAGTGACGAATGAAGCAAGTCCTGATCATTTTCGATCAATGGTTGTCAGCAGACGGCGCCTCTTGTGACGCTAGTATCGATTTTATTACAGTTACTTGGACTTGTGAACAGAAACCAATATAATAAGATGATTGACAAAGTCAACCTCCAGTCGATAACTTCAATCTTTTCTCTCGGGATTTCTAACATATGTTTGAACATGAACTACTATACCATTTCCTGTCAAAATTGTCGCCTATCCAACCCGATTGGACATCAAAGTTCTTCTTTTTCGAGTGCCCTTTTCGATGTTGCTCTCTCCCTCTCTATCGTTCAATGTGACGCTTTCTTCGTTATTATATAACCCAGGTTGAGTGATCAGCTACAATATTTCATGGAATGTTGCTCGGTGAAAGCTGCAAATGTCAAAAATTTGTTGACCTCCCCGTGCAACAGAATCGCTTTTCTTACTATATTCAAACACTAAGCTCTTTGTATGAACCACTCAATTAAGTTCAATCATTTGATTTATTCGTTCCTTGCAAACTCGGTTTGAAAATGATTCAGAGACACCACGGCGAGAACTATTCATTCAGCCCTATTACTCTAACGGCAAACTCGGTCCGTGAATTTTCCAGTTTTAGTTCCTCTCTACTAGCCTCAAGCTAGGTACGACTTTAAGTTACACTGATGGAATTGCAGAAGTCCGAACAATTCTGAAAAGAATTGAAACAGGGTTCTGCCACACAAGTGTCCGATCATTCCGAAAGCGGCTTTGACAAGTTAATCCGCACTAGAACAACATGTCACTAGTCAAAGACAGTAGCAGTTGCTTCCAATTGGAAAGACTTGATCCATAGACGCTGTTGTCCACGACTTTAGGGCCATATTTATGTTCGCGAGCACGGTAACTCAGGACTCACCCACTCACTTACCACTCTCTTCTTACCACCCGGCAACTTACGACATGAAATTGACATCTTTCATCACTAAGTTTACGGCAAAGTCTCAAACGGCTAACCACTCTCAACTATCGGCTACTTCTCTTGCCCCAGCCTCGTCTGCCTGTGAGGTGGCTGCGAAGAAGTCCAGATTTTCCATGACAAGAGCATGGAAACGACTCTCAAAAAAGCTTAGATCCGCCAAAAGGAAGGCCAAGGAGCTCAAGAAGAAGACAAAAGGCAAGTTTGCCGTCTTTGAGCCAATTCTGGCCGGGGTTTTACCTCCCCGCGAAGTGGGCACAAACTCAAGTGCACCCAGGAAGTCAGCCGAGCAGAACTCTTTGGTCTCTCCAAAGGAAACCACTGACTCGCTGACCGGTTCCATCTTCCTTCAAGGAAGCGACGGGTGTTTTTCTGCCTCCGAAATCTCACTGGAGAGCCAAGCCCTGTCGCTGTCCCTCTGCAGAGGTAAGGTCCCCGCGTCCGACAACGCAGCGGACGTAGTCGAAGAGATCGCAAGGGATACCACCTCGCAGGTACTCCCACACTTGGCGGTCCTTCTCTATTTAGATTTCCTTTCGTTCTGTGCGGCGGCACAGGATTTTGCACCCATTGACCTGCACCTCGGCGGTCAAAGTGTTGCAGCCACGGAGCCCTCGTACAAGCTACTCGAAAACGGGGCTTCCAGCGAACATGATCGTGACTGCAACACAATTTCGGGTGCTGAGGAGGTCTTCCCAACTCGGGAACTCCTTGTCACGGCCGCGCCACATCCCGCGAGGGCCGTGACTACAAGCCAGCCATCGAGTGGGAGAACATGGACTCTCACTTCGTGGTATGGCAGCCACGGCAATTTTCTGCTGGGGAACTTCTGTGTGCGCTTCCGCACGCAAATCCCGGTTGTCTTGCAACTTTCCGTGAGTTCGTGCACTCTCTTGACACTAACAAAGAGTGTGAGTGCTGAAAACACTGGGAGATTGGCACTCGTCGCCGTCGACGAGCCCGCAATGCTCCCTGAACTTGCGCCGGTCCACTTGGGATCGGCAGAAAGTGCCACACCAAAAAGGAAGTGCAGATCAAGAACTCGCAGCCAGCGCAAGAAAGCAAAGGCTAAGAGACTCGCACAGGAGTCAGCACTCACGGAGCAGCGATCAGAGTCGCTACCCGTGATCACTTCTCACGTACCCGAACGTGGCTTAATCTGTGCGCTCAAACTCGCGAAGATCGGCCCTAGACGTTGTCGCCCCACCATTGTCTTTCAAGCTATTGCTTGGGAGACGCTCAATGGTAAAGCCTGGGTATCCATCTTTGTGACCAAGTACACAAGGTCCACACTCTGGTGCACCCTCGGCAGCCTTGACTTCCGGCACGAAACAATAGACGGATCCGTTCCGGCTGGTGTGTTTCCGTGCTTGGAGGCAAGTCCTGCCGAGACGGAGGAAGGCGTTCGCTTGGAAACGCCCTTTTTGGCTCCGGCACCTGTCGCACCGAAATGGGTGGCCATCAACGTTTGCACTCCGACCAGCCGGCCTTGGTACGAGTACGGGATGGAGGACGACGAGCCCTTACACGAGGGCGATGCGGTGCAAGCTACTGAGCAACCGCCGGTCGTCAAGTCCGCCTCGACGAAGAGGACTAGAAACAGAAGGAAGGTTTTCAGAGAAAAGGCCCGCGCGAGGAAGCTCGAGCAGTTGCAGGTGTGCCCCGAGATCCCACCAACATACAAGTCCGAAGGAACAGTGTCGAAGGAAGTCGGTGCTGAGGACTTCTTGGTAACCCCAAGTCAAGACCTCTCCCGCGCTAACGGCATTACTAACGGATTGTCCTACTCCGAGGGAACAGTGTCGAAGGAAGTCGGACCTGAGGACTTCTTGGAAACAAGTCAAGACCTCTCCCGCGCTAACGGCATTACCAGCGGAGTGGATGTACAAGGTGGTCTCGGGAATACAGCAATTGTGACAGGTGAAACGCCTGGTGCCGACTCTACTGCCCTTACCCTTCGGGAGCGGAGAAGAAGAAGAAGATCGCGTGCGAAACGTTCAGCGCCAGTCTTGGTCTAATAAGCAGTCAGGGAGACAAGAACAAGGACGACGCGAACAAGGACGACACGAACAAGGAGATTTCCAAGAAAAAACGACAAAAACAAACAACAAAAAACAAAAACCAAAAAAAAAAAAAACCAAAAAAAAACCAAAAAACCAAAAAAAAAAACTTTTGCAACCACTAACTGGACTCGGAGGCAGCCCTGTCCAAGGTAACGTCGGAAGCTAATCAACATTATGTTTCAAATTTGTAATTTGTAGATGAAGCAGTAGGTTCAACTCGATGTAGGTGTCGTCAGTTATTGATGACACGAACAGATCAAGATACACCGACGCTGACCTGTTTGTGTATATGTCAGATGAAACTGCCAAGGCAAGGCTTGCGTGAATCAAGAGCCCTTCTTGAATCGAGGTGTTTCAGGAACTGTCAGAGAACTCTTCCTTCGAACTTTTTCGCAACTTTTTCGCAACCACTACGATGTAATAGGCCGGCTTGGAACTTCAACTAGGTGTACTTTACAGCGGTGGACTTGTCTCCCGTGGGACAAGCAGAGTTTCACTTGGGATTCCACTCTTTCCCAGAAAAGACCAACTGTGACAGTTGAAACGCCTGGTGTCGAATCCACTACATAGTGAGCAGGGAAGAGGGAAAGATCGCGCTCGAAACATTGAGTGCCGCAGGTGTGAGGCGAATTTGAGTGAATCCTTGCAGAACCATGTGAGGCATGAGTGAGTAGAAGCAGGCATGTATCAAGCCCCTTCTGAAACAACTCGTTGTGACGAAGGCAACGTGATGAGAAATATTTTGCAAGGATTTTTATGATTTTCCATGACACCTTCTCTTCTCCTATCATCACCGAGATCGAACACACAATGAACCCGACAAAATTTCGACTTAGTGATCGAATAGACCTGATAATCAAGTGTAGATCACAGTACTACGTCTTGATATGGAACTAGTTTGTCAGTCTTCTCAAATGCAAATTCTTAGATCGCGGCGTTCGCAGTTATTGCAATAGCTGCAACTTCGGTACGGTCGTGGAAATCGCCTTCTTCGAAGCACTTAACTTCAAGCCCGCGAACAGTCTATGAGCCGCAGACTATCAAGGTTCGGTCAAAGTGCCAAACCTAGGAAAGATGAATTTTAACCTCAAACACACCCTGGAGATAGATACTCCGGGATCATCAATATTATTTTGCATAGATCGTCACTTATATCTTGAATTCATTAAATTCGGCTACGCCAGAAGCGTACGAGCTGTCTACCGCATTGTTCTCAAGTTCGTACGTAACTGTGTGAAAATAAGTAAATCATCAATGAAGGAATGAGTAGATCAATAATCTTGAAGTCACGATGCCTCCAACTCACGTTCAACCCGCTCAGCTACCATCGCGTCCTGACGATCTTCATTTCTCTACCATGTCAGGTCAAGAACCGGAAATCACCCTTCACATTTTGTCCTGAGTTTCCCTTTCCTAATTCCTCTTCCCAATTCATTGATCCGTTCTCGATCTTTCTGTTAAGCATCTTCAATCTCCATCTCAAAACCAATGCGCATAAGATCGAAAGTCCGACGAAAACGCAATTGCAAACAAAAGCTAATGTATAGCTTGGACCAGAAGATGAAGGGTATAAATAAGCGCTCCAGATGGAGGTCGAATTGGACAAGCTGTTCATCAATGAAATCGAGATTGCTCTTTTCAATGGTGGCCTTGGACAGCAATTAGACGTCCAGGTCAAATTTGTTGTATAGGAGCAGAATATTGCCGGCACCATGATCACCATAGCGAAGTATCGAGCCCCGATATTGAGCGTAGCGCCAGCGATAATGAAACATCCCAATGCTATTAACATAGGCGCGACCGAGTGCCAGAATCGTTCTCCGGTCTTATCAGCATGACGAGCCCATAAGAAAGTACACACCACTGCAAGTATCCACGGTGGAGCTGTCAAACATAACGTGACCACGGGATCAAAATTCAATGTCTGTACTATTGATGGGAAGAATTGAACGACTCCGCAAGTAGCAACCAACCATGAAACGATTCCAACGCATGCCCAGACCTTAATGTCGGATACGCACAACTTAAAAGCACCCCAAGCACTTTCCTCATTGATGCTGTCGTTATCTTCCTCGCCTGTTTCGCAGCGTATTTTATATAATAGTACTTCTCTCTCGCGTTCGGTCAACAATTTGGAATTGTGTGGCAAGTCAGGCAAGACCAAGTAAGATAAAGGAGCGAGAGCCACCGTGAATCCGCCCTCGATAATGAAAAGCCATCTCCAAGACCTCAATCCACATACACCGTCCATATTTCGAACAATCCCTGCCGCGATGAGCCCAGAGAATGCTCCTGATAGTAACGCACCTGAAAAGAGGATGGAACATCTCAAGGAAAGCTGACTCCTGGTGTACCAGCAAGATAAAGTATAAAGAGCGCTGCAAAAGAACCCTGCTTCGACAAAACCTAGCATCAAACGAACAACAGCCAAACCGCTATACCCTTGCACCGCTGCCGTGCAGGTGGAGACTATTCCCCAAGAAACCATGACGATAGTCAAGAATATAGATGGTCTTTGAAACTTGTTCAAGAACATGTTTGCTGGAATTTGCATTAGAATATAACCGACAAAAAGAATTGAAATGATAGTCTGATATTGATTTCCTTTCAAGTTCAAATCCTCCTCTAAACCACCTAATCTTGCACTGGCAATGTTGTTCCTGTCCAAGTAATTTAAAATATACAAGAGTACCAACATTGGAAGTAAGCGCATATCCACTTTCCTGGTAACGGCCTTGTGAAACTCATCAAGTTCTTCGTTCGAAAATTGTTCCAAGCATACTGGCTTCTTGATAGGTGAAGTAGATCCCACGTCTACTGTTTCCAAACAATCAACTTCAGGCTTTAGAAACTCCCCAATTTGCAGTGACTCGCTCATTCCGATACTATTAGACTCGAGATAAAAATCGAGAACAAGTTTGACCCTGAGTGAATAGAGGGCGAAAAATGAAGCAGTATAAGACAGCATTGTTGCCCCATAGTCAATTGATATATATATTCTTCTCGTACCAGCATATTGTTAGTTTTGCACCCAAGGTGAGTTGCGGGGTGGAGCGCATGTGGGGTTCAATGCGACTAAATCGTTGGCAGTGATGTACTCAGAGTTCAACACACAAGAAAATAGTAGCGACTCTTGCGAAAACAATTGCCAGTCTATTGTCATTTCGAACCTGAGTCCCAACTATAAGATGGATATAGGCGGATGAAGTTCGGACGAAAGGTCCAAAATGGGCGATCTCAAGCGACATTCGATGGTCCTATCAGCGAGGACGATCTTATGGCGGAGAAATTTCAAACAAAGGCCGATCTCGTATTGGAGTTTGAGAGAGCCATCTTCTTCGAGAACAGAGTGGTGTGACTAAACTACTTGAATAGGTCCTGCGGAGGAAAGGAGTTAGGAGCAGACAACTGAGTCACGTATCAGCGATGCAAAGCGATTTGCAAACCTATCTCCTGTAAGATTGGCTCTAAAGAGATCCAGCCTGACACACCTTGTGTGAACTTTTCATTGACGTTCCCCAAGCAGAGTCAGTATCGCTGCAACTTTCATGAGTGTCACGTGAAGCATGTGCTTATCAGGCACTCTCAAAAACTGCAAGTCTAACACATATGTCAGACTCAGAGGATTTTGAAGACTTCAGAAATTTACATAGATTATCAGAAATGGTCCGCAACCGTCTAGATTCTGAGTTACTGCAAAGAAGATCCACGACGAGAGATCCTCTACCTGCCTTTACCACGATGGCGAGCGCAGATAACGCTTCCATCGACACGACGTCCTATGATGGCGACGACGTGGACAATATTGAAGGGGCAGGAAACGTTGGGCATACTGTGCAACAAGTCGGGGAAATAGAGAACGAGTCAAATGAAGATTTTGATGGGTCAGGTGGGAGTGACTATCATGGCACCGGTGGCCAGGAAAATTCGGATGACAACGCAGAGGAAGAGGAAAATGAGGAGAGCTCTGACGATGAGCTTGCTGACACTGAAGACCGAAATTTTGGCTCATCATTCTTACGAAGCCTCATTCAGCGCAACATTAGCGATGGTCTGGAATCAAGCATACTAGATGTCATGCAAAGATTGGTGGGAGGAGCTGAAAATTCGCCCTTAGAGCGTCAAAGATCTGAGTTTGATGCCTTAATTTCGAATTTGATTCAGCGTGAGGACCCTTACGTCATACTAGAGAGCCTAAATGAGTTGCTGACAAGGCTCCTCATGATGAACGGTATCACTGCTGAGCGAGTCATTGCTTCTGGGAGACTTGCGAGAGCTGTCGTGAACGTGCTTAAAGATCCTACTTTGGTTGACGACCTCGAACTTCATCTTGTTGCATGCAGATGCCTTTACAATTTCATCGAGGTCAATCAAGACTTCATTCATGACGCATTGAACAATGACGTGGTAGAAGTTCTTGTTGAAAAGTTATTAGAGGTCTCCTTCATTGACTTGACTGAGCAATGCCTCCAGACGTTAGAGCTCATGTCAAAGGACAGAGGGTCACATGCACTTATCATTTCTAGCAACGGGTTGAAAGCTTGCTTGCAAAATCTTGATTTTTTGACAGTTCATTCCCAAAGGAAGTGTTTAAACATCGTGGCAAATGCTTGCGGTAGCATCCCTATTGCGCATTTCTCTGTTGTCGAGTCACAATTCGATAATTTGGCGTCCGTGGTTGAAGTTCATAGCGACGGCTCTGTTCTTGAAAATGCTTGGTTGGCCATCTCTCGAATAATTTTCAGTTTCAAAAGCAAACCTGACCTTTTGGAGAAACTCTTTTTGAACAATTCGATTCTAGCAAAGATGTTGGATGTTATTTGCAATTCCTGCAAATCTTCGAGCACCGAGGCAAGTCTCAAATACCAGTCGGTTATCTCGCTCACGAAGTCATTAATTATCCTTGCATCTTGTTCCGTCAAAATGTCCAATCTTCTCCTAAATATGAAGATTGGTTTACATATCTGTACTTTCTTGAGCAATTTCAAGAAGACAGATGAGAACAATCATCGCGGTAGCCAAACCAGACAGGATACAGATAGTGGCACAATTTCTATCGAGGCAGTAATTGCAGCACCAAAAGATATCTTGTCGCAGCTTTTGATTCTTATTGCTATCCTACTCCCAGTTTCGTACGATCCTTGGGACTCCCCCTTTTTGCCAAGTGATGAAATTGAGAGCGAAATCAAAAAGCAACTCAATTTGGAACGAACTGCCCTGTGCGAAACGGAGACTTCCGACAAGTTCTGGGACTTCGTTTCTTCAGTTTGGCCCGTTCTTCTCTCTTCATTTCATGCCTCTATGGACCATGAAATTCGAAGGAAAATCCTCCTCTCCTTCCACAGAATTGTTTCCTTCTCTGAACAGAGCGACTTCCTGAAATTACAGAGTTTTGATGCTTTAGCTGGAGTGTTATCTACAGTTGTGAGCAATGGGACAAAAACATTCTTCGTGGATAAGCATTCTATGTCAAAATTGGAAGACAGGACCCAGGGAAATTTGCAGCAAGTGCAACTAGTTCTGATAGCATCCTTTATCGCTTGGAAATTGGTGACCAAATCTCATTCGAAGTACGTTCCTTTGCTTCGAAAGGAAGGAATTTTTGGTGACATGAGGACGGTGATTCAATCGCTCGACAATTTGCCATCAGATTCAGAGGCTACTGAAATGCGTGCCACTTCAGATGAGTTTCGAAACAACCTTGTTGTTAACAATTTCCTTGACAGGGAGCTCTATTACGATGGCACTCGTGGCCGGCGTTCTATGGCTGTGGTGCTCTCTCAATTGTATTCTACGGCGACAAAATTAGTGCGCATTCAGGGAGAGTATAAGTCTTCCGTGAACACGTCGGAAGCTTTGCACTCACCTGAACTAGAGGCGTTCTATAACATGTTTCTCACCAGTCTGGGGAATAATTCCGTGGTCCAACTGGAGTGGTTGTCTGTCTGGCTGACGTTAGCCGGTCTACTCGAAGCGTCAAGCAATCTATCTAGTTTTGAGTTTGTGTCCCTGGGTGTCATAGAGAAACTCTCTAGTTTTTTCAGTGATGATTCTTCCCGAGCTACATATCAAATAGCGAAAGCCACATTCCTAGAAGTATTCGGTCGAGATGTGGTCATGTTTTCAAGATTGATAGATTTACTTCAAGAATGTCTAACGCGGGTCGAGTCATTTGAGGTTGTTTCGAGTGGAAGCACTACCGTCACATCTACTGGACAAGTCGCAGCTTCCATGGCCAAACAAATCAGGATCAAGTTGGTTGCGGACAATGATCAAATTGAGGGCGAGCCTGACGTCTCTCATCCGATGGTGCTTTCTGTCCACGCTATTGCCACTTTCAAATCCATTGAGAATTTCGTTTCTCAGCGCCTTGCATTCGCAAATCAGCTAAAGATCGCAGGAATGACTTCAAATAGTTCATTTGACCTGGATGATAACTCTGCTTCGGTCTCATGCAATACAGCGGATCATAAAAAGGAAAATGTGGTTCAGAACGTAAGTTTTCACATTGATGGAAACTACATTCCTCTCCAAACCACCGTTTATGGTGCTGTCTACCATGCGTTACAGGCGAAGAAACCTGACAGCCAGGTTGATGCGCAAGATATTTGGAGTAATTGTCACACAATAGCTTTCAGATGCGATGCAAATGATCTTCGTGCAGTAAAGCAACACACAAGTATTTTTGATGATACGGAGACGGTACAAGATTGGGATTCGGCCACCGGATCCATTCTTTCGCTACTAAAGTCGCTTTGGAATTTTAACAAGGAGACTCAGCTTAGCTGGCGAATGAACATTGTACCACCTGAAAGATTTATGAATTGGAAAATGACAGTCAAATTGAATCGCCAGTTAGAAGATCCTTTGGTAGTTGCCAGTGGGACTTTGCCTAATTGGACTATCACCTTGACGAAGAACTTTCCTTTCTTGTTCCCATTGAGCACTAGAATGTTCTTCTTGCAAAGCACCTCATTTGGATACTCTCGGCTCATCCACAATTGGCAAATCAGAAATAGTCGTGAGTTATCTGATGAATCCCAGGCTAATACATTCACCAACGGACTCCATACTGGTGCACAACTAGGTCGGCCATTGCGCAGGAAGGTAAGGGTATCCCGCACAAATATTCTACAGAGCGCTCTAAAAGTATTGCAGCTCTATGGTGACTCTCCTGGTGTGCTTGAAATCGAATATTTTGATGAAGTTGGTTCTGGTTTGGGCCCCACTTTGGAATTTTACTCGACTGTTTCAAAAGAATTTTGCCGAACTAGATTGTTCATTTGGAGGGACGATTCAAGTAATGAAGGGGAATATGTGATTCAACCGAACGGGTTATTTCCCGCCCCGATGAAAGGAAGCACTAAAGAATTGAAGGAGAAGTGTCTTTACCTTTTCGAGTCTCTCGGAAAGTTTGTCGCAAGGGCTTTACTCGATTCTAGAATAGTTGATTTGAACCTCAACATCGTTTTCCTTGAGTTCATACAAAATCCGCATGAATATGGTCGCCTTTTTGAGGCGGACTGCTTCAATTTCGCGTCAAAGATGACTCTCCTCGATAAGATTGATCCCGACTTAGCGCGATCTCTTAAACATCTAGCAAAGTATTTGGAGCCTGGTGCCCAAACGATCATTGACGGAATGACTTTAGAAGATCTCGCTTTAACGTTCGAGCTTCCGGGCTATGCCAACTTTGAACTTGTGGATAAAGGTGCTCAAGTCTCCGTGACGATCGATAATTTGAAGGAATATATTTTGCGTGTGTTAGATGCAACTCTCAACGAGGGAGTTCGCGCTCAAATAGTTGCATTCATGGACGGGTTTTCGAGCGTCTTTCCTATTACCTCGTTGCGAATCTTTACCTCACTTGAGCTCAGCGAGATTTTCGGCAACAGTGAAGAGGATTGGTCTTTCAGTGCCATATCAGAAGCTGTCAAAGCCAACCATGGATACTCGCAGAATTCTGAAACGATAGAAAGATTACTTCATGTGTTACTGGATTTCGACGCTCAAGAGCGAAGAGAGTTTTTACAATTTTTGACAGGCTCTCCGAGATTGCCAATTGGCGGTTTCAAAGCCGTGCGGCCACGGTTCACAGTAGTCAAAAAGCATCCCGAAGATGGTTTTTCGAATGACGATTACTTACCATCAGTCATGACATGTGCCAACTATCTCAAATTGCCTGAATATTCTCTGATAGAGATCATGAGGACTAAACTATTACACGCCATGAGAGAGGGTGCATGCGCATTTCACTTATCATGAATGAGAAGCTCAATATATCCTGCCGAATCATGAAGTGCCTGGTGTCAGACATGATAATAAGTTATCATTCAATTAGAAGAAGTTTCAGATTAAGAGTGGAAATTTCGTAGTATTTGACTAATTCCAACTATTTCGTGCAGAATTGCAACATTCAGCATTTTTTTTCAAGATGTATAAAAATCCGGAATGCAATAGAAGAATTAAACTTTGATTTACATAGAAGTGAAAGTTCAATTGTTCGGCGTGGTCCCAAACTCTTGTCAACGGAACGTATCATTCCTGCATATACACACATATTGGTTCTCAAATGGATAGTGGAATCTTCCTGCGACAACCATGTCTACTAGATTGAACGATATAGTGTATCAATTGGTGAGGTCTGCTCCCCGTGGTGAATTGGAAGAAGTTAAAAACGATTTAGCAATCATTTTACCACCTGATCTGAGATCTATGGTGAACACTGCAATCGAGCAGTTCGTATTGGAGAAGGGTATTCCATTGGCTGAGCATCACGTCGCAGGCGATTTCAATAAAGACATTGGCTCATCTAAATACTGGGACTTTCATGGGAGACGCAAGTTCAATGTTGATGTTAAAAGAGGTATTGCTATTGACTTGGAGGTCGGGGAACCAGAGGTCGAATATCCCTCTATTTATGAACAACTAGTGATTTGTCTCAGAGATTATGGCAAGGATCATTACCCCACCGATTTTTCGCTTGCAGTCGTACCGATTTCATCAAAGGCAGTTCAAATTGTCATCATAGGCCTGAAATTGAGCAAGGATAATTTTTACACCGGAAGTTGGAAATCGAACTACAATATTGATGACGCTGGACGCGTCACCGGTAGAATCACGCAAGACATTCATTACTACGAAGATGGGAACGTTCGGCTCGAGTTGGATGAGCCAATCCGAGGAGAAATTGATAACTTCTCACCATCATCAATTGTGAACTTCATTAACAAACAAGAACGTGATGCAACTTTGCGAGTGATTGAAGAATTCTCCACAGTCAATCAAAAGTCATTCAAATCGTTGAGGAGGTTGTTGCCGGTCACTAAGTCCAAAATCAATTGGGGCAAAGCGATCGGTACGTACAGGCTAGGCAGCGACGTAATAAATCAGCAGTGATACTCCAAAATTTGATCAAAGAGTACCTTGTAGTGAAAAGGCTCAAGATTGTGGCCGGTGCACTTGTCTTTATGATAATATCATCTAAGTTTCACCAAAGTCCAGATCAAGAAGAAAAGGACCAAAATCAAGAATACGAGCCTGGTCAAGCTTGAATTTCTGCTCATTATTACCTGTAAATCCCCGCTGGTGCGTTTGACTTTTGACCATAGATGTCCAAAGTTGTCGTTCAAAAGTTCCAAAGTCAGAAGTTCTTGTTGAATTCCACCATGAATATCTCGATCAACCGTTGTTCTGAACTGATGCAAGGTCTGGGCAAGTTGATCAAAACGTTGGTTATTTTGCTCTTCCCTATGGCCGTACAAGTTCGACATTCTCGAACTGTTTGCAAGTTGGTTGAAATCAATACGTTTACGAGTCTACATCAAGGAAAACTTGTCTGCAGTACGGACTACTTGTGATTCTCGTTGCGAACGTAATAGCATTGCGTCAATTGTAAATAGCTGACTCACCACTGTTGGAGGTATACGTCGCGGTGTATGCTCCAGGTTTGCTAAACTGGGAGTTTGTATCGTGTTGATGGACAACTCCATCGTAAGTGCGCGGAAGAGCATTTCCAAACCCTGCACTAGTTGGCTGCTGCTCAAGTGACTCTCGAGAAAATGGCTCTATAGATTGTGAGGCCCCACCGTACGTCGGATAAGGAGTCATGTTGTACAGAACCTGTCTTCTGTTGGTTACGATATGGTCAAGGAGATCGTTATAAAACTTCAACTCTCCACCCACTTGATCGTGAAGAGCTCTTAATTCATCTTTGCGAGAACTGTGCTTATCGACCAATTTTGCCAAATCTGCCTTAAGAGGTACGATTTCATTGTAAAGAGCAGTGACTTCCTCCTCTTGAGTGGAGTTCGTGATCGACGAAAGTAATGCTAATAGCTTGTCTACCTTCTTCAGCTCGATTTCAATCAATCGATTCTCCATCCTAAATTCATTTGCCAATTCCTCTGGACTTTTGGGAACAACGGGAGTTACGTAATTCAACGGAAATATGCCTATCTTACCATTTGGAAGTGAACCTCTCCACCAATCACGGTACACTGACTCAATAACTGTGATCACATCACCTTTCCGAAAGGAGAGTTCATCCGGTTCATACGAAATTAAATCGTAAAGTGCGCACACCTTTTTAATGCTTGCAATCGTCGCTGTCTTTGGTGAACTGGGAGGATTCTTCTTCAAATTTTCCTCATTTCCTTGCTGAACGGGTGAAATGTTCTCACTTTGAGTTGGTGGGAGCGGTTTTGAGCCGAGGTACGTTTTCTTAACATTCTGTTCTCTTTCAAACTCCTGAACGGAAAGTTTGAGAGCCCGCTCTAATTCTGAATCTTCCTTTTGTTTATCTAGTTGCGAGATTTGTTGTTTAGCGGGCTTATCCGGAGCACTCCGCAAATATTGTCCATAGCGGGTTTTGACCGTGTTGAAAGCATCCGTGATAGGCTTCAACGATGGATCACCTTTGAAAGAATCGCTAAGTTGCTTAATAACTCCAGCAACTTCGAACTTTACTTGCTTATGTAGCTTTCGGTCCCCAAGTTTTTTGATTAAATAATCTTGCAAAAAGGAAGTTGATGCTATTTCTTGCTTCATTCTCGAGCCACAATTCTCTGCGATTGCCAATATCAATGACAACGTGCGGAGAATAATATTTGCATCCCTCATCGACAACCTAGCTTTGATGTACTTCATTGCAGATTTGGAATTGGCTTCTGGGTTGTTCGATATAGCATCACAAACATCTAGTACATATTGCCAATTGTCACTTGTTAAAGTTTCATCTGTCGCTTTATTGATGAGTAGCTCTAGCTGTGACATTTTATTTCGTCAGTGGTTTGGGAACTCCTTATGAAAGTGAGGGTGGCAGTGAGGTTGGTCATTCCCACATCAGTACATATAGACCTGCATACCACCGACCCGATAGACTCCAATGACTGCTGGAAGAAGCTTCATATAGGGCGCAGGCGACGATTTACCACTTCTGACAGAAGTCACGCTCCTGCCCGATTTGTTTTGGCGTATTCGTCTTTCGGTAAAGAGAGTAGGACAAGGTCGAGCCCGTACACCACATTCTCCTATTTGTTTTTTTTGAGTGAGAAACGAATTTCGTAGACTAGATATTCCTTCACGACATATGAGTACTTTGTCCCCTAAGGCTGATTTACAGCGCCGTCGTGGATCTTCGGTTGGTAACATCGATGTAGGTGATACTGCTGCACCAGGCTTTTCCACCATGAAAACGACGGCTTCTCAACGCAAGAAGCTGGATCAAAGGATCCAAGCCTTGAATCATGAAGCTAACACAGACGGTGCAATCTTGAAAAAAATATGGCTCGCATACAAGGAATTGAGTTTTAGGCATACTTGGATCAACCCCTTCATCATAATTGGTGGAGTTATCATGACCTACTTCTTCGGCGATAAAAACACAAGTCTCCACATGATCTTGAAGAAGATGATCACTGTTTCATATCACATAGACGGAACGGATCAGTACGGTAAAGGAGAAAACGATTTCTATTTCGTTGGGTTTTACGCTCTTTTCTTCACCTTTTTGCGTGAGTTTTTAATGTGCGTACTCTTAAGGCCCGCTGCATCCTTCTTGGGGGTGAAAAAACCAGGAAAAGTTAACAGATTTATGGAACAAACATATTCAATGTTTTATTATGGCCTCTCTGGGCCTTTCGGGTTATGGGTAATGTCAAGGACACCCATCTGGTTCTTTGAAACTACATCCTTCTATTTGGAGTATCCACACAAGACACATGACTGGTACTTTAAGGTTTACTATCTTGGACAAGCAGCGTTTTGGGTCCAGCAGTCTGTCGTCTTAGTACTTCAGCTTGAGAAACCACGAAAAGATTTTTATGAATTAATTTTGCATCACATCGTCACCATTGCATTGATTTGGTGTTCCTACAGATTCCACTTCACGTGGATGGGGTTGGCAGTTTATGTTACAATGGACGTATCCGACTTCTTTTTGGCCACTTCAAAAACATTGAACTACTTGGATTCTGCCCTTACCGGTCCTTTCTTGGTGATGTTTGTATTCAATTGGGTCTATTTCAGACACTATATCAACCTTAAAATTTTGTGGTCGGTTCTAACTGATTTCCGAACGATCGGCGAGTGGGAATTGAACTGGGATACTCAGCAATACAAATGCTGGATCTCACAACCAATTGTGTTCGGTTTGCTTTTCGCTTTGCAGATTTTGAACGCGTACTGGCTCTTTTTAATCCTTAGAATTCTTTACAGGTATGTTGTTGGTGGAGTCACCGAAGATGAGAGAAGTGATGACGAGGATGACGATGCTCCAGAGATAGACGCTGGCGAAAAGAAAGACCAGTGATTAATAAAGAGATGCCGACGTTTTCAAGTTGGTTTGACTAATTTTCTGAGATGAACGATTCTATATACAACTTTATGTTCAGATTGCACTTTCAGTCTTGTCCAACGACTGTTTGCTCTTGTAGCTCTCGAATGACTCATGCCTTTGCTTAAGTCCAGCTTCCGCAGCTTTCGATAATACCCCAATAATCAACGATGACGCCCGCATAGAATCATCATTGCAAGGTATAGGATAAGTCAACAACGAAGGCTCCATATTAGTATCACACAACCCTATCGTTGGAATCCTCAGCTTCATGCACTCTCCGATGCAGTTTCGGTTGTCGACAGGATTCAATAACACCACCAAGTCGGGCTTTATTAATGAATCATCTTCGGGAGTGAGCGGCCTATTAGTTGGTATATCACCAAAATCAATTTCGATTACCTGCTGGCCAGCAATCTGCTTTGAAACCTCCGTGAAATTTGTGATCGTTCCTGGAATCCATCTATTCGAGACATAGTAGCCATTACTTCTTCTGGCAGCAAATTCCAAGGCATCATGTTGCTCCAGATTTCTTGTAGTGCCCACGTACAAGATAATGCCACCTTTTGCGGCTACTCCCTCAACAACCTTCGCTGCTTTCCGCACTGCGCTCAAGGTTTCGTTAAGATCTATCAAATGGATTCCTTCGTACTCGCCGTAAATGAAACGCTGGGTCGAGGGTCTCCACATAGCTTTGGCATGGCCCAAATGGCACCCCGCAGCCATCAAGGATGATATTGTCAATTCTTCAGCGGTCGCGGGAGCGAGCACGTCAAATTTTGGAACATAAACGTCACTCAAGGTACTTCCGAGCTTACCAGAATGTCTCAAATGCGATAAGTGTCTCAAAAACAACTCCTGACTTGAAAATGGTTTATGATCTGGCGTAGGTTTCAAGTTCGGGTAGTGACGAACATACCTACTATTGGTTGTAGTCTTGATTTTTCGGGACAGTGCAAGCTCAGAGTCCCCAGTGGAATCTTGAAGCACACCCATAGACCACGGCCTATTCTGAATTTCAGATTTCGGGACTCTCATGTTTGTGAGTAAGAACTCTTCTAATTCCTCATCCAACTGTCGAGTCTTCGTTTGGTCCAAGTTGCTCAACTGGTCTTGCAACCTCGAGAACCTTTCTTGTACCAAATGGGATGGTATCGAATTCAACCTCTGAATCAGCGTGACTGTGTTTTCCTTCAACTCACGTAATGCTCTTTCCTTTGCAACAGCTTCTTCCTCTCTCGAAATAGCCTCCGCCAAAGCCTTCTCTCTCATTTCACGCTGGTTCAACCCTTCGCTTAGAATTGTTTCACCCTCAACATTAATGGTCGAGCTAGACCGTTGGAAGCATGCTGCACGTAATGCTTTCAGTGGAGCCCTACGGCAAATTCCAATCATAGTTACGAGCTAGCTTGCAACTCGCGATTTTGGTTCATTAAATTTTTCGCGTGGCGCGCACGACTTCACACTCTTGCATTTGGTACTTCAAACTCACCATGGACCCTGCGATCTGTTTCTTAGAATCCCCCAATTTAGGATCATTCTGCGAACAAATTGCAAGCGGGTTGACTGAATATGAGAGTGAGATTCAACTTTTTGTCCCAGACATTCTGCTGCCGAAGATTACCTCACGGTGTCACCTATCAAAGAACATGACAGTTGCATCCATCAATAAATTACACAGAATGAAGATATTTAGCTACGCATCTACCGACCAGGTGAACAGCCATGTATATTCGGCACTCGTAAACCAAAATTGTTCGACGACATTTGCATTATATAACTTGCATTCGACAGATCAAAAGTGGGATTCAGGATCCCTGATTGAAGCCTGCAAAACGATTTATTTGTTAACGAAACTAGCTCAAACCAGGGGAGCCAGGGTGATAGTCAGGATTCCCTGTACTTCAGGCATCGAACCAGCATTTGTCGACAAGAATTTTAGTCTGACATCAAAATGGAGTTAACGAGTCATGAAGGCCTTTTGAACCTATTCCTCATCGGAAGAATCTTCATGTTCCCCAGACGCAGCGTCAGTCTGTCCCAATTGACTGGCCAAGGAGCTAATATCGAAATTGCCGTCCGCTCCCCCACTACCACCTGCGTTTGCAAGCAATTGTGAAAAATCGATGTTGCCCGGTCCGCCACCCGAACCTGGGGGGCCGCCAAAACCGGCACCGGCACCTGCACCGGCACCGCCGAAATTCATCATATTAGACATGTCATCTTCCTCCACTTGCTCATCTTGTTCGTCTTGGTCAACCCATTTGTCGAAATCAGTTTTTAAGTAGTGAAGCTTTAACTTCTCCTTCAACAATCTGGGCCAATATTCTTCGCTCAAGCTTTTCTTGCGTAAGACAAATGAAATTCGGTTTCCGGACTCATGCTTCTTCGAGTTAGCAGGATCGATCTCATCGTAGAATTCTAACTCTAACTCATACTTAGTATTGCCGTCTGCTGATGTAGCCGAGAACTCCAACGATGTTGATGACAAGTCCAACTTCACGTTCGCGGGGTCAAGTACTTCGATTGTCAAAAAGATGATGTTTTTCTCCGCTTCGGAATTGCTGGAGCGTTGAGCCCACAAGACCAGGGGATGTACTGCCATTATAACAAACAATATCGGGTTAGTTGTTGACCACGCGTATATGTACCTGAATAAACATTCGTTCCAGAATATTCGATCACGTGAGTCGACATGGACGATTGATTATACTTGGAACTCGACCCAGTGCGGTGGGAAATTGAATTGACGCCGAAACAACATGAACCTATTGAGTCATCCAGGGAAGACTGTGAAGTTGAGCTGTTACGAGGGTATTCTGAAGTACGAACGAGAAGCCACCCTGAAATAGAAAATTGATGCTTCGAACAATCTTGACATGAACTTAAAGAGCGATCCATTCTCCGGGTTCCTAAGATCCCCACACGAGTATTGATGTATGACAGCGGTGGGGTTCAAAGGTTACCTCCGTGCTCGAAATCCTTCATATAACTACCGCAATCATACTGTATTATCCGTGTGATAAGAAACGATCTCGCGAGCACAGAATGTTGACTGAGCTTCCAGTTGAAATACAAGTCACATTGCTCAAGCTTTGTCCTGACACAGAGTTGAAACATACCAGTTCTTACTTCTACTCATTGTATAACGATTTATTCTACGATAAATTGGTACGAACATTCGGAGACGATGTGCTACAGATTATCGCCAAGGTTTACCCGTGGTTGAGAATCTACGTGAAATCATTGGACACCTTTCGCGAGACTTCTAGGAAAGTCATCGCAAACAGATTAGCATTGGCGGATATTGACGCCGATTACAGGCAAGCATCAGTGGAGCAAATTTTACTGTCCCAATTTGTCAAAGACTCTTGGAAGTATGTTTATTCACTCTTCAAGAATAGAAGACTATTTGCCGAGTATTCAGATTACAAGATTGATGAGCCCACGAATTACATTTTCAACCATTATGTGGAAGTTAATCGGTCATATCTACTATCGTACTCGAAAACTGTGTGGTTGGCGCCAGGGAAGTACAACTTAAATATCGGTCTAGTGGTCAAGCATGGAAATGGACTCGGCACAACGAAATTCGAGGTCAAATACACTTCGAACGAAGGGAAGGAAATCGTGCAGACCTTCTACCCTCCCACTAACATTAATGAAATACTACCCAAGAAGCAATTTTGTTTTCTCAAAGTTGGGGAATTTTCAATACCTTCCAATAAACTGTTGTTGCCTCAAGAGGGTCCAATTTCCCACGATAGATTATACAAGACTGAGTTAACAATGGAAGAGATAGGGCTTTACCTCAAATCGGGCTTCAGCATATTCTTCATTGATATTTCTCAGCCATCATTACTCTTCAACGACTTTGATTTACTATTCTATTCTTGTCCAGAAACTGACTACAGGTTTTACATCAACTTGCCACTAAAAAATTTCTATAAAGCACTCGAAATTGTTCAATGTGGAGATCCCAAATTGAACACGAATACTTCTTATGGGGAAGGTGATCCTCAAAGCATCGAAAACGAATATGATTATGAATATGACTTTACTTCTCTCAATACCTCGATGGTTGGTGACGATGCGAGATTGATGGCTTATGCAGATCATTTTTTCAACAACACATTGAACCAGAGGAATTTCAAGTTCAATACAATGTACCAACGAACTCAGTTTGTCAACCGCTTTGGGGAATTCAGTCCGGACAATAACAATAATACTGGAAATTCATCATGCACATATGATATTGCTGGCTTAAAATGGAGGATCCCAATTCTAGGGGAACTCTGAAACATAGTACATTCTAAAAAATTGCCCCATTCCTAAACAATACGTACAAGTCGTAATAAAACGTAGTTTACCCAAGCAAATCAATCGAGCACAAATCAAACTCCAATTCACATCACAAAACAATAATTCCATAAAACATGAAAATAAAAATTCGGATACAACACGAAGTAACACCGACCAGAAAGCAAATATACAGAAAAAAAAAACACAGAAAACCACGTCGAGTCCAAATAAATTTAACCGACAAGCACACAATACTTATAACAAGTTATCAAATAAAACATCCACCATTTGCAATTACTTGTAAGGAATATGAAATACCAATATTTTACTTTGGCACCGAACGCAATCTACCAAAACCACCAAAATTACACCCAATCCTGTACTGTCAACAATAACAACATGTAGCATATATGAGCAAAAAGTAGACCTTGCAATATAAAAAAAAACATACTCAACAGTCTAAAAACAGATCGAGAACACAAACAAAATAATTGGAACCATTGCGTAGTAACAAAATCTGAAACAAACTCAACTACTAAATTCAGGTAAAACCATACCACGATCAAAAAACTTACCAAAGTACCAAAAGCGTGATCACCAATAAAATCTGATTCCTACTCAGTCAAATAACAGATGCTGTCTCATACTTACGTGCCATAGATATAAATTGCCGTTATACAATTGCTCTACCCTACTCAACATAACGGACATAAACACAATCACACTCAAGACTATCAAAACAATCAACTACCACCATATCGATCAACAGTGGAACTGGAACAACAGAAACGATATTCAAGATGAAATTTGCTGAGCCGGCTAAATAAAGGAGCGATCTGAGAAAATTCAAATTGACAATTTCAATCACAACCGTATTCATCTTCAGATCAAACAATAAACTAAACTTATCAGTAAAATTAGGACCATATATTTCCACACATAGAGTTTCTTACAACCCATACATTCAAGTGATATTTCTTTTGCTATATCTCAAATCTTAAGTTCTCAATCTTTTGCGCACCTGTAGGAGATACCAGAAATTCTTTGAATATTCTGTGCTTTCTTCTATAGCATTAGATACTTCTAATTATTTTTGAAACATTTTCATCGTTCACATTTGTAACCAAATAATTCCACAATTCTGAAAGCAATTGTAGAATGTTTATTAATTGTGACATATGATACATAATCAATAAGCATATAATTTTCTGTTTAAATTAGAATCAGATCTTTGAGCAGCATAAATTGCATGTCGGCGAGAACGTTGAACAATATTACTAGTGAATGTCAAGGGACAGATCTTTTGTATGCGAAAGTACGCGGGAATGCATCGAAAGTTTGTTCGTATAGTTGTTTATCTACGAGAGGAGGAGATTTTACCAAATTGTGTTATTTTATTGCCAATTTGCTTTGATTGGTATTGACTTCTCGTATAATATTTTGAAGCCTATTGCAGAAGGTTTAGAACCTGCTACAGTTAGTAGTTCCAAAAGAGAGTTTCAAATATTTTTTGCTGGTTGCAGCTTTGATTTCCAATTTGCGGAATTATTTTCGTTGAAGCGGGCTTGGATGAGGAAGTCTATTCTGCATACATTTTTATTTCGACTGCGAGAACTGTTCATATCATTGTCAGACCATGAGGAGGTTCTGATGTTCCACCTTACTAAAACATTATCCATACTTGATCGAGAAATTCCATGGTCTGCTCTCATTCTTACTTCGGGCACCTTGTTGTAGTAATATTTGTTTGCGGGTCGTAGGTCGTCCAAGGTGAGAGTGGTCTCATATTTTTGTGACTTTGTGGTTAAGTGGGAGAGTGCTTATTCTTCAAATTTGAAATCAGTAGAAAGTAGTTCAATACTTTACATAGCATATGAAGCGGTTGGACCTTGTGTCTTTCCTCATGTATATTTTCTTGTATTTCGTTTCCTTAACATAACTATATCAGCGGAAGTAGTTATCCCTGGCGACAAGATCTACCCGAGTATCATATTCCTCGACATATTGCCAATATAGTTGTTTATCTGCAGTGTCCAACGTAGATAGCCCACATTTACTTACGTCGGGCGCCACGAAATCGATCGTGTTCTTAGAGTATAGCATAATATCCAGTGTTGATACGGCAAGGCTCATGAACGTGCGCTTCGGTGTGAGCTGAGGAAGTTGCGGAGGTGCTAGTTGTTTGAGGTATATCTGAATGTCAGAATCTTGGACTTGAATAGTTTTCTCCGAGAGAGGATCCTCTGTTCCACTATTGTAAATGCTGCTATAATCTTCAAACCTAGAGTTGTCTCCTCCAAGACCTCGAAGCTTTTCAATTCTGGTGGTCAAAAATTTTTTGATTTTTATGGATTTGCTTTTGCTGGAGTCTTCGCCATGGATATTTTTCAGACTCACCTCTGATGGGAACTGGCCTGCTGCTTCCCATTTCTGCGTCTCCAAGTATTCCGTATCACAGGAGCCATCGAATGTAGGAGGTAATTTCGATTTTGAACTGATTCCATCGCCATCAATGTTCTTGATTTTGTAGAATGGTTTTCTCGTCTCGAACGGGCTGTACTCGAACTTTATAGAGTTCGCGGTAGCATTGGAAGGGAAGTACCTGACATTTGAGTTCATGTTGAATTGAAAAAGATCCCCGAAAGACTGGAATGTTCGCTGCCCGTAACATTCGTTGAACCAATTGTCATTATATTCTGGAAAACTCTCAAGCTTTTTGAAGTTTTTCGAATAAAAATCGTTCTTCTCCTCAGGTTGTTTATTGCGATCTCTCAAATACATTTCATTATACCATCGAATGTAGCTGATCTTATATCGAAAATTTTGAGGAGTACTGACATTATGCAAATGAAAATCGTTCTGCATTTCCCACAACTTTAACTTGTTCGGATTGTACACATAGTTGCCAAGAAATAAATTGATAGCTTCTTGCCGAATCAGGTCCATGAATGAGTTGGAGTATATCCTTTTTATACTATTCAAAATGTCTCTTGTATGGGATGACCATTGATTAATGCGTCTGTAGGAGTCCATCGTGTTTACGAGGTTTGAGCCTCCATATTGAACAGCAATAGTGTCGCCGTGATCGTGGAAAATCTCCGTAAGGATGTTAATAAGGTCTGAATCGTAGTCGAGGTCGGTCGACATGGAGATAAGTCCAAGACTTTGCAATTGCAATGATAACGCTTCTTTGCAAATAATGAATTGGGCTGCGTTCGTCCGATCGAGGCAGTCGATGCAATTTGTGCGAACAATGCCCAGTTGTATTTGAGTCGATGAACTATCGACCCCATTGTGGAAAAACCCAGTTTGCTTTACGGCACTTTTTGCAATATTCTGCAAAGGACCAATAACGTCCAAATTCTTTTTGGAGTGTTTTGACATATCGAAAGAGTGATATTTAAGCTTTCTGTCGCTTGGGAGTGATTGATTCAAGTATTTTATGCAATCCATGAAGCTTTGGTTCAACTTCAGTTCACGTGGCTGCTTTTCCTTTGTTTTGATCAAATTTAATATAACCACCGGCAGTCCATAACGCTGGAACAAATCATTGAAATGTATCGCTGAACTCTGGTAGTATGGATCAGATAAATTGATTTCGATAGGTGGCTTCGGTAGCCTGTTCAAGTCCTGGGTCCAATAGAGTGGTATGGATCCTCTGTGCTGAACGAAACTGGTGTATCGCGGGTTCCCGTAGAATCCAAACTTGGGGTCATGAAATGATGTCGTCAACATATCGGATACAATTTGCTCGGTCTCAACTTCATTCGCCACATTTCCACTGTCATTTACCCCACGCTTCAAGAATCTAGCACCTGCAAAGTGATGAGATCTCCGAGCAATTATCGTAATGTATATCTTCCGGCCATAAATTGATATGTTAGCTTGGTCAATGAATCCGTGAATAATTGGCTGAAACCACTCATAAGTCGCTATTTCTGTTTGCAGGAGCACCGGCTTCAATAACACATTGTTCCAAACAAATCTCTCGTTGTGTTCGAAATTTGATCGTCCCTCTGGCAATTTATGGTGGTTCTTCGCTGCCGCTTTATGTCTCAAAAAGTTTGTCTGTAATGAGTTTGTGATGTCATAAGTATAACTGAAGTAGAATGTTTTGCCAAGATCCAAGTACTTGAAGATCGAAAGTAATTTCTCCTCGTCACTATATTTTTCTGGCCTGCGGTACCTGAAGTCGAGAGGAATCAATTTCGTTTCATCGACATGATATATGAAGTGACCACCAATTACTGCAACCTGGCTGCATTTAGTAATGACGGAGAGATAGTTTCCTTTCGTGAACTTTATGAATCCTAAGAGTCCGGACGCCAGAGCTACTTTGTGGATTCCCCCCTCAATAGAATCATGGAGTCCTTGAATTAATTCCATCATGTCTTTCCGAGTGTAAAAGTAGCTTTTGTCTTCAAGTATTGTAAGCGAAGAATTGGAATCCTTATTATCCGTGATTTCAATTATCCGGAAGAGACTTTCTTTGGCATTGCTACCGATGATGTACATCGTCGTCAATGAATTATATATTGTGAATCTTTGAAGAATAATCCTTTTGTTACTCAACTCGGGACCCGAATATTCGTGATCTTTGCTGTTGCTGCTTGATTGGGCATGAGACTCATTGTCGTCCATTGTATCACCTAGGTTCAGGTGTGGGGCTGTGGCCACTCGCACATCAGAGTGCAGCCCAACACGCTCGCCTTCAACCAATTCTTTAGGCGTATTGAAGGATGGGATATTCAGATCATCGATTCCCATCACAAGTCTTATTCATTGATCTAATATATATTTAGTGTACAGTACACGACAGTTTCGCGTGCCACTCAGATTCTCCATTCGAGTTCATCAACCCTTCTTCTGGCCGTAGCCCTCCTTTTGAAACCACCAAGGTCATCGACCTCTCGCCTCATATTTTCCCTTTTGAGCCTCCTTGAATTACGCTCACGTTCGATTTCCCTCTTTTCAATTTCCCAAGGACTCAATATCTCGATGAAAGGCTCCCACACCGCATTACCATTGTGAATGCTGCTGTCAGTTCTGATTCTAATATTTCTTTCAAAAATCAAGCCTGCGAGCTGTTGGTATTTGTGAAGGTCTAAATTGTAGGATCCATCAACGAGCTCCTTTTTCAACCTGATCAACATTTCATGTAAACTGTAAGCGATCGCAGGTTTAAATTCCAACGAAAGACCCATATCGGCAACAACTATTTCGGCAAACTCTTCTGGAGTCACTTCATTCTGCGTGAGGTCCCACTCGAACTTATCTTCGTATAGTCTTTTGTTAAGATTGACTGACAATTCGACTATGACATGATATTCTACCCCTGAAGGTAGTTGTAACGAGTTGATGAAACTATAATCTTCTATCTGCTTGTTGATACTTTCAACAATATCCAGATTCAACGAGTTCGGTAATTCTAGCTCCGTGGCAAGTAGCGAAGCGAATTGTTCGGGTGTAATGAGAGACTCGTTAGCGTTCCACATAAAGAAATCAATCAATTTTGACATTCCCCCATTGTACTCAATATTCAATTTGATTGGTATTAATGTATCGTGAGAACCATTGTCGGTCATCGGTGGTGTGATGTCTTCCTCATAGAAGTCTGCGGCTCTCGAAAGTCTCGCTGGTTTCAACAAGTGTTTCTGTACCGTGGTGGAGTTGTGTGTATTTGCAATAGGGAACGGTGTACTTGCTCCCGCATCTTCTTCGTAGTCAAAATCGTCGTTGACGTTGTCAAACTCTGCGTAATTTATCTGTTGAGCGTTCCTTTTCGCCGATCTTTCCTGAGGAACGTTCGTGATTATTATCGCAGCATCTGGATCTTTGTTGAGTCTTGACGTAAGTCCCGTGCTCAAAGCTTGCGGATTAAAAGACTGGATATGGTATGACAAAGACATGTTTGTATGCTTCCAGTCAGGACGAGGAAATTTTTACAGCGCGCATACTGAGGGAGTACACACGACTAGCTAAACAAACATTGATGGAGAGTCGAGGGATCCTATCGAACTTTTTTGTCGATCCTGAGTTCAAGAGCTTGTGTCCTTTTGAAGTATTCACTGAAGAGACAAGGCAAAGCTTGCTGACAGACTTGCGTCTTCGTATTTACGATCAATTCGTTCGACAAAGATCCGACATAACAAGACAAGTAAGTCAAAACGTGGACGAGGGCTTGAAATCCTTAGAAGTTAAGCTGCAGAATGAAGACGAGCTAATGGCAGTGCCTTCTACTTTGGGAACTACCTTCGTTCCTGTTATGCTTCGCTCCTTCGAAGGTGTTGAGCTTGCCACGGAATCCCACCTAAGATCAATCGATTATGAAATTGATTCGGAGTTCAAAAAGCTAGATATACAGCGCCAGAAAATAACTCACAAACAAGAAACGTTTCAAAAAAGTTTCGATCAGTCAATTGAAAATGCCGGATCAAAATGCATTAAGCTACTAGAGTAATCTAAGGTGGCACCTCACGAGGACACTCTATGAAGTCTACTGATTTCTTCCCCACCCATTTCCAAATGTCGAATGTCCAGTTCAAATCGCGCCTGTCTCCTATGAAGTGGGAGCTCATAATTGCCCCTGCTGGATGATCCCACACGTAGATGAGCTGTTGTATTCTGGAATGCACTAATGCCATCGCGCACATGGTGCACGGCTCATGAGTGGTATACACGAGCAAGTTCTGACACAAGTATGCCCCGCTATCCCCTGACGGTGTCAGTCGTCTTTTCAATTCGTCGGATGCGACATTCGCGATAGCTTTCATGATACTATGACTTAGGGGATGAAGTTCCCTTTCATCGGTGACCACATGTAAGATTTGTAACTTGCCGGAATCTGCGGACTTCTCCGCAATTATAGTACAGACTGGGAAAGCTGTCTTGGTATCGCGAGCCTGGCTCAAAAGCAGTTCGATGATATCTTCCTCTTCTTCTATATCGAACTGAGCAGCGAGTAGGTGCTGGTGATTAGGATTCCCTTTCCACGAAAGTGGCCAGTATGAAGAACTCCATTCAATCGCAAGCTCTTTCGTAAGTGGGACCTCGCTAGGAATCAACCTTGTACAGAGAAACTCCTCTTCAAAATCGGCGACGAAAAATGTTTGCAACATGTCGAATATTTCAGGAAAAGTGAACAAATTTGAAGCGCATAGCACAGCTTCAATATATACTTTATTCCCATGTTCAGCTTTCCGAAATCTTTTGATGTGATTATAATCAGACAGGTCTCTTTGGTCAATGTGATCCTTGATAAATTTGAGGATTGATTTGGTTTGAGTTGGAGGAATGATGCACACCCATGCCTCTGCAAATGTGGGCTCCTGAGAGAAGGAAGATCGGATATTCGAGCGCTTTACTTGCTGCAAAGAACCTGAAATTGTAGAGGTCTTCAAATCGACATTAGTGGTGATTGCAACTTTCCCCATGAGTTTCTCAATCGCAAGTGCGATGTTGAATTTGGCGCGAACTGTGAATTAATGCCCACGCAGAGAGCGACATCTTTGTTGAGATTCATTCTAGATAATCATCCTTCCATAACCAAAGCAAAGTTAATACCTCAAAAGGAAAATGATGGCAATCCTGCAATATTTCAGAATTTTCTCATAAACACTATCGTGGTTGCCTGCAAAGAACATGAACAGGCGAAAGTCAAAATAGACAGCAAACTAATTCTGTCAGTCGCTTATCCTGAGCTTGTGACTTACTTGACAGATCTACGATTGAGAAGCGCTTCTCACTATGATGAACTTCTGCCTTGTACAGACTTTCGAATTAGCTGCTTGAAGAGCTCCTTGTGGGAAACGTTATGTGAGAGAGTAGGAAGAGAGTTCTTTATCAAACTAGTTTTCGAAACTTCATGTTTTCTCGGAAACGGCGTCAACAAAATTTCAGCTTTAGTTGAGCCTATAGCTCCCGTTTTCAAGCCAAAGCAGAAAGATCTATGTAATGTAGGCATGCTACATAGATGGAAATCAAATATCGGTAAAGAGAGAATGATTGATCAAGAAATTCATGATTTGGTGTCGTTGATCACTAATCTTGATAGTCTGCTTTCAAAGAACTTGCCGAGAAAGCTTAGAGGGCTCGTTCGTGTTCTTGTCAGGGCCAAGAAAATTGATTCTTCGATCAATTACAAGAAGATGATCACCACTTTAGCGAAGGTTACAACCCCGCTGGATACCATTTCCGAAAATGCATGGCCGTTTCCTTCCGTTTGCAGCTTTGTGCTATCAGTCGTCTACAAATTGTTTTCTCGGAGGACCTTTGGTAGCACCGGTAATTGTGGATTGTTAAGCTCTGCTATAGTTGAGTTTCTAAAGAATCATGGTGCTGAAGTCAAAGTTTCTGTCCTTACTTCGAAGTTCAATATTACCGAGATCGATTGGTTAGGCAATTCGACGAGAATAACCTCTCTGCAAGATCTTGCATCGCGGAGACAAATACTATCATGGTTCTTGTCTTGGTTGTTTTCCAAATTCACACTCAAGTTGGTTCGGAATTTTTGGTATGTCACTCATATGAACAGCTTCAATATATATTTCCAACACGAAACTTGGAGGAGCTTGACCGATTCATGGTTGCGAGAGTATTCCGAACGATACTTATTTGAAGTTCACGATATTCCGGGAGTGATTTACAATCCCAGTTCTAGTCATGGAATTTTAAGATTGATTCCCAAGAAGTATGATTTTCGACCACTTTGCGTCCCAATCAAGCGCAATGATCCCGTTTCACATAGACTGACCAACTCAAATGCACTGCGAAGGACGTATGTTAATTATGATCGTGACGTCATAAGACCAGTACGGGACATTCTTAGGTATCAACAGCTGCGATTGTGGCCCCAGGATATGAGTAGCTATCCGCATTGCCAATCTGTCAGTGATGTTGGCAAATATCTATTGAGCTTCAAAGCCTCTCTTCTTCAAAAATACTGCGGAGTGATGCCAAGAATGTTTGGGTTGAAGTTTGATATGAAGCACAGCTTCGACAACTTGAACCAAGCTAAGGTGATCGAACATGTCATACAGCTTTTCCAGGAAGACCCAGAAGATGAGTATTACTTTGTTAGATGCTACGCTCACTCTCTGAATCACCTCTCTACTTATTCCAATTACAAGACGCGTGTGGGGAAAAGATCAGACATATCACAATTCGATATTTTTGAGCTTGGAAGTGCATCGACTGGATTAGGTACTATTGTTAAAGACAGAGGTCAGACATACTCATTCAGGAAAAACGAGATAATTGAAATAGTTAAGAACCAGGTTCTTACTTCCACAATCGAGATTCCTTCTTTTGAACATCGATTATATCGAAGAAAGAGAGGAATTTTTCAGGGACTTCCGCTACTGGCGACCTTTTGTGACATCGTGTATAATGCTCTCGTTTTGGAAATGATTTCGCCCTATTTCAAGAAGGGATTTCAACCTAAAATTTTGCTTAGACTAGCTGATGACTTTCTTTTCATTTCTACTGAGAAAAAAGAGTGTGAGCAGATCTATGGACAAGTGATATCTAATCTTTCTGTGAAATATGGAGCATATGTCAATCATGACAAGTGCCGGTGGATAGAACCTGGTATGAATGACCTCAATTGCGAATTCGTCGGCATGACCATTTCCTTTGACACATTATCCATTCGCAGAAATGGTCCAATCAACCTCAATCATTTGAGGTCAAGAAAATCTCTTGAGGCAACCCTACAATACCTCGAACGGATCTTGAGCCTAAAATTATCTGACAAGCACCTATTTAATCTCGATTTTGTCAGCATTGAAGGTGCAAAAGGAAATATTATGGATGTCGTCGAACCAATTTTACTATATTTACTATCTTCTGAGGTTATTGGTAAAATGAATTCAACGTTAGCCGCCAAAAAGGTCGAACTTTTCATTCTTCGTCTAACCCAAGCGGTGATAGCCGGACTCAAACACGCAAATGATGGGTTGATGGACTTCGATCTAGTCATTCACGAGATATGGAACACGACATTATCTATTCTTGGCCGCGAGTCCAAGTTTGAACTTATCCTATATAGATTGAGCCAGATATTTACGTAACCTATTACACAATTCCGAACGAGCTCTTGAAGTTCTCGATATCTTTGAGCTGTCGCATTCGCTCTAGCTCTTCGATACCCCCAGACTTCTTCAAACGTTTATCTTCAACGAAATCGCCTAACTCCTCTTGAAATTGTGTGATACCCCAGTTCTGCATCTCCTTCGCTCTGAGCTTCTCCGCCCGGGCTATCGCATCCAACCTGCCTTCGTGATCAGGCACCATAGCTGCAACTTCGCTTAGGACAGCCTCTCGAATCCCTTGGACGGTTTCACCGGGCTCTGGCAAACGAGGCGGGAAAATGCTTCTCTTGGATTGTTGTTGTTTGCTTTGCTCTAGAGAACATTTTTCAATCAAATTAAAGGTCTCCTCAATCTTTTGAATATCTTCTTGCAAATCGTGGCTTAAATCATCCTGCAAATTGAAAAACTGCTGCTCCTCGCAAACTTTGTCCAATTCTGCCTCCCAAATTTTCTTCCACGTAGGTTTGCCTTCAGCAATAAAAACACTTAGGTTCTCAAGTAGGATTTTAGCATCTGCTATTTCCTTGTGCGTGGATTTCAATTGCTTCGGTCCCAACCTTACTCCTCGTTGAGCGACATCCTTACGAAGCGCCTCCATCATATCTTGCAAGTCGTCTACCTTTGTAAGTAACAGATCGGAATCCTCGGAGAGCTTGGCGTAACTTTGTTCCATGTAGCCCCTGTTGGAAGACGTGGAACTATCTTCGAAGCAAGCAGTCTTTAAGCATGCCAACTCCTTTGTTAATTGTGCGAATGTCGTGCTCATGTGAACACTTTTGGAATTCAGAATTTGTCGCATGGCCTTCAATTCGACACTTATTTCATTGATGGCACTTGAGATTTTGGAATGTTTCGAACTTGGATCCGAACTATCAGCTTGTTCTGATTGCGGCGGAATCTGCTCGACGGCAACTGAAGCTAGTGCCTCACGTACATCTGAGGAAATCTTGAATGCGACTTCATCAAATCTGTTATTTAAATTTTGAATCTTGGATTCTAATTCATTAAGAGACGTCACTTGAGGATCTGCCTCTTTCAAAAATAAAAGAGTCCCATCCTTGATTTCACTTTCGAGGTGTTGCTCCTCAAGCTCGAAAGACATATTATGCTGTGGATCAGAAACGTAAATCTCAGGGAATGTTGAAGAGCCAGGGGAGTAAGCAAATTTTTCAACGAAGAGCAATCGAAGCGACGCCAATGTAATGGGCAACTGGCTCTGAACTTTCTTTGTACGGTCGTTGACTCGTAGATAAAATTGAATGCTTGTCTGAGAGTTACTTGATGGAAGGAAATCACCAGTGGACTGTTCTTTCCTATCATCTTCAAAATCAGCACTTGTATCGGGAGGAGCAACATTCGAATTTTCGCCAGTGATGCGAGGAAGTTGATTATTCGAAAAGTTGGTAAGCTTGGCGAATTGATAAGCACTGAAACGCTTCGAGGCTCGCCTCAGAATAACGTTACCTTTTTGAAGTTGGGCTAACGCATCATTCGAAGCGGAATTGATCTGAAGAGATCTGCGATCTGAATTTGCTTCGTACTCATCGCTTCGTGATTTGATCTGCTGCTCGCTCAAAATTCTCGTCTTTTTTGATAATACTGAGCTCCTATCGAGGTTATTTTTCCCGGAAGGCTTGGTATCAGAGCTCACTGTAGTGGAAGACGGGTTGTTGAGTTTCTTCAGGGTCTTCTCGGCGGATAGTTCTTTGGCCTTAATTTGTTTGCTTTTCAAGTTCAGGAGAAGGTTAACGATGATATTCCTTATGTTAGGGAGGAAGCGATCTAGATTTTCTTGAGTCGGGGATTCACTGAGCGCTGATTCTAAAACGATCCTCAATGCTTTTGGCACATCGCCTAAATCAGATATGTCAACACCAGCTATAGTGAATGCTCTTGCTGCAGCTCTGAAATCATTTCCTAGTTTGACATATGCGTCGGAAACAAATTTGTCATCGGCTTCTTGCCTAGCCCATTGTGTCAAACTTTCAAGTAAATGCTTTGTTGAGACAAGTAGCCTAGTCACACTACTTTCGATGGTGCTCATAGATGCTCGTTTCGAGCCTGCTTTCGACAAAGGCTCGTTCAACGACGTCGAATCAGTCATGTTTGTATCTTCGATTGTTGTGACCGAAAGATATGAGAGACACACTACATGCAGTACAGATCAATTTTGTTCTCGATATATCGATTATGCAAAGTGTTTTGAAACAGCACTAACATTTCCATAAGGCTGAAGTATGGCAACAGCTTCGGTTTGAGGCAAACGAGCTAGAAGTGTGCGTGCGGCAGACGCAACTTTCTCGGCGTTTGCCCCGATTATACTCTCGTTAGCGAGAGCTTGAAGCATTGAATCAATAGTTTTGGGCACTTGATCCACGACCGCAGAGTGATTACTTCGGATCAATTCTGCTAAAAAATTGTAAGCAAAAGTTGCTGCTTCGTCATCCTGAAGAATTGGGAGTAATGTGACCCACTGATGAAGGATCGTGTCCAAATTTGGAATCGCGGATCCGTAGGTCGTGCAAATTTTAGCGATTGTGGAAACACAATTCTCGGTGGCGTTGATATTCTCATCTGCTCTTGCATCCGGAAAAGTTGCTATTTCGAATAATGTTTGCAACGCACCAATGCATAATTGAGAATACTGTGCGCCTCCATTCAATGCTGCCATCCCGACCGCGTATGCAGCAGCCTGCCGAATATTGGCTTGTGGAGCTGTCAAGCATTCTGAAACAATGTAGGAGAGATAACTTGTGTTGTTAAAGGCACCCCCACAGTGTTCCAAGATGTCGCTAATGATGCAAATACCACAGAGCCTGACGTTCGGTATATCATCAGCGATGAGAGATGACGTAAGGTCGGCCAATTGGGTTTGGAAATGTTCCAAAAAGTCTGACTTGACGTTTTTGAGGATAGCGGATATTGCTTTGTTGATTTCATCAAGTAATTCTTCATCGGTGTACTCTTCATCATTATCATTGACGTCCTCCTTGTACTCGTCATCCTCACTTTCTCTCTGTTTCATCCTCTCATAAATCTCCGTTAAATTGACGTGAATTGCCGTAGCCAATATGCGCAACTGTTCTTGCGATAACGCATTAGGGCCCAATACTCCCACGCATTCATATATCGCGGTATAATAGGCGACTAGTAATTCTGGAACTGGCTCGTTGGTCAAGACATCAACCAATTTTGAACATACCTGGGCCCAGATTGTTAACACTTCGGGTGAGTCGTTTGACGTTGCGTAAATGGCACTTTTCAATAATGCAGGCAATGTTAAAGCGGCGGAACCACGAACGCCATCATGTAAGTAAAAATCGAGAGCAGGAATGGCTATGTCCTGAACAATTTCAGCTACCCAAGGGAGAAACAACCCTTTCAACTGAGTAGCGTAAAGGCGTAGCAAATCCATTGCTGTAACTTTATCATCAAGCGCAGCGGTGTGAACGGCTATAAGTTTCCCGGACAAATTAATGACATCCCACTCATCATTATTATTGAACTCCTCAGCTTCATCTTCCTCAAGTAAAGAGATATCTTGGGCGGCTTTAGCTGCAGACATCAAAGGAGGTAAAACAGCGGGCAAGTAGGGCAAGAAATCCTTACCAGATATCTTGCAGATTCTTCCCCAACCTTGCTCCAAATATGGCTTCACTGGATCATCAATTTCGACGACACTCTCCTGGAGCCTTCCCAAAATTTGAATCAATTCTTGACTGTGAGGAGCAAAGTTGTCTCTTCCAACAGCAACAGCTATCAAAGTAGCGCACTCAACACATTTAGCAGTCAACAATCGACTTTCAGGGCCCAGGTCAGCTTTCAAAAAATCCATCAACATGGGTAATAACGTGTTGTGATATTTGATGAACTTCTGCTCGGCAGCATCAGCGATAATTGCAATGGTTGTCAACACTTGCTCTTGCACGTATCTCTTCGGGGATTGCAATAACCCTAAAAGATTGTTGAGCAAGTCATCCAAATAGGGCTCTAATACCTCTTTAGATGCTGCCTCTGAGAAGTTTACCAACGCAGCAGCGGCGTGAGCTTGAACTCTCGGCACCGACTTATTGGTTAGTTTGGAAATCAATGCTGGTAAAATTCTATCTCCAGCAATCCTCTGTATAACGTCAGCAAAGTCAGTTGAAATTTGCCCTAAGACGTTACAACATGCATACTGAACTCTTGCATGTGGATGATCCAAAGTAGGTAACACCATGTCGAGCAATTTCGGAATCTCCGTAATCAATACATCAACACAACCTTCAGCAGCGGAGGATAAAGCCATGAGCGCTGCGAAACATTCTCTCCAACTGGATGAGTGAATCATGGTTGGTAAGTATTGAAACAAGGGCCCCGCCATAGATTGTCCACCCAATTTGAGCGAAACCCGATCCAAAGACTGTCTTGCAGCGTCATATTCAGGCTCGTCTTCATCGTCTTCGGTATTGTCTTCGTTGTTCCACTCCGCAGCATCCTCGTCATCTTTACTTATCTCAGTTAACATAGACAAGTTTACTAAAACGATAGAGGACATATAGCTCGGCGTTTGCTTGCACATGGCAGGAGAAACTTCAGAGAATGTCGTTAAAAGTTCCAACGCTGCAAGCCTCGTTGAAGAATCCAATTCACTATTCTTGGCGATGGACGAGCAAAACTCAATGAGATTCGGGAACAAGTCTTTAAACATCTTAGGAGCGAGTTCCACGAGATCTATCAATGATTGCAACACATTCGCTAATGCTTCTTCCTGGCCGTTCTGCAAAAATCGAGGCAAGGAGTTCAACAAGTTCGGCAACAAGGGCGTCAACGCTTGCCAAATCTTCTTGGGAAGTTCTCGGAAAAAGGAAACAAAGGCCGCACATGCAGCAATTCTCACATCATCGTTTTCGTCGCCGAATCCGCTATTGAAAACAGGTATAACTTCGTTGACGTAATTGCTTTCGATGATTTCCGGCGAGGTCGAAAGAATACGAAACGCAGTCTCACGGAAACTTGGATCGCTATTTCCAGCAGCCTGGAAAACTGCAGGGACAAGGTTATTCCAAGTGCCTTTGGGAGATCCGTCTTCCTTCGCAACCTCCGAAATAGCGTCTGCGATCTTTCTTCTCACCTGAACACTTTGATCTGCAACAAAACCCTGGAGTAGAATTGATCTGATTTGCTGTCTGGTTGCTTCATCCATAACACCAATGGTCCTGTCCGCAATGCTGTTGAATTCTTTAGGCGATCTGATGGCGATCCGTCTAAACAAAACTGCAGCGAAAGATTTCACCATTTCAGAAGGTCCACTGACGGCATTTTGAGCCAAGAATATCAATAGAGATCCAACGGAGTTGTCACTTCTCCATTCATCCTCCATCGTTTTCTCAGCGGCAGAACGAACAGAGTTATCTGACGACATCAATCCATGAAGGAGCTGATTCAACGTCGCCTCGATCTCAGTATTAACAGACATTGTGACTCCAGTATCCTCTGAGTTATCAAAACAACTTATGCAAAAGTACGATCAGGTTGCCTATGTAGAGGACGTAGGCACTCTCGAATCAGAAGTGGAATTTGGTTTTTTCTAGCTGTTATCCAGAATATGGTAGCATCGCGAAGAAAAAAAATAGGCTCTCAATACGCAGGACAGAACGAGGGAGGTAATATTGACACGCAAGAGGAAGCTTTGAGATATCGAAACGATGAAGTTTAGGATGTTATGATTTTATGCGCTATATGAACCATTCACTATATATTATCTCTTCAAAATGGTGATGACGTCCTCATCCTGTAAAACGTGACTCAACCCAACGATCTGTGGTTGATGCTTCACGGAAGTGCCGTAAACGACCGCGTTCCTGAAGTCTTCGACCAAAGACTTATGTATGGAATTGCAGAAGTCTTCGACCGTACAACGATCACTACGCAAAACGACAGGTTCACTGAAATCAGGCAACCTTCCCTTTGGTTTGGTGTAGACGCGCACCAATTTCAAACGACTCCACATCATCTCTAGTAAATCATCCAAGTTCCAGCCATTACCGGACGAAATTGGAATTGCGTCGGGAATCTTGTATAGAAGATTAAGTTCCTGGATGGAGAAGGAGTCAATCTTGTTCAAAACATAGATGGCAGGTATATACCTTCTTGATTTCGCTTCGATAGTGTCGATTAAGTCATCGACTGTTGCGTCGCACCTGAAGGCAATGTTTGCCGAGTTGATCTTGTACTCAGACATAACCGCTTTGATCTCTCCATCGTCTAAATGCGTTAAGGGCGAAGTTGTGGTGATGTTAATGCCTCCACGCTCTTTCTTATTGATCACTATGTTGGGCGGCTCTTTATTGATTCTGATTCCAACTCCTTCCAATTCTTTCTCAATGATTTGCTTATGCTGCAAAGGCTTGTTCACATCGAGAACCAAAAAGAGTAAGTTCACCGATCTCGCAACAGCAATAACCTGCTTACCTCTGCCTTTACCATCTTTGGCACCTTCAATGATTCCAGGAAGGTCCAACATTTGTATCTTGGCTCCCTTGTACTTGATAACTCCAGGAACAGTTGTCAACGTCGTAAACTCATAAGCAGCCGCCTCCGAGTGCGTTCCTGTTAGCTTCGATAAAAGTGTGGACTTGCCAACAGAAGGAAATCCAACAAAGCCAATTGTAGCTACACCCGTTCTGGCCACATCAAAGCCCTGGCCACCGCCGCCGCCTCCTCCAGTACTGTCTGATAAAAGCTCTCTCCTCAACTTGGCCAATTTAGCTTTTAATTGACCCAAATGGAAAGATGTGGCCTTGTTCTTTTGAGTTTTGGCCATCTCATCCTCGATGGCCTTGATTTTTTCAACTGTCGTCATCTCTGGCTAGCTCAAAAGTGATGTCTCGATTTATGAATTTTTCACTTCAGATGTCCCTCATACAGGCCATATATTGCATGCATTCATGGCAACGCCAGCTTGAGATCATTCCCTGGCTAATCGTCGACGACTATCCTATAGAAATAATACGAAGGAAACCAATTGATAATTTGCCTGCTTATTCTTGTTAGAGACCTCTTTGGCGTAGAATTTGACTTACATTTTGAACTGCGTGCACATACCAGTCATCAAGCAAAGAAAAAAAACTGGTGTAACCTATCTCAATACTATAAGCATGGCGAAGAAATCCAAAAAGGGAGCCGCTGCAGGAGGAGACTTCTGGGACGACGAAGACACAAATGAGCAACCTCAAGCCGAAGAGTTTGGAGTTACCCCTGAATCCGAAAATGGCGACCTGGAGGTAGCAGATGGACCATCTGATGCACCATCTGGGGGCGATTTCTTGAGCTCCATTAGGAGTTCCAAGCAGAAGAAAGAAGCAAAAGAGCAAGAGGAGAAAGAGAAGAAAGACGGGCCAAAGTTGTTGAGTAAGAAAGAGAAGGAAAAATTGAAGAAGGAAGCAGAGAAAGCGGCCAAAAAAGAAGCTGCGAACAAGAAGAAGGCCGATCAGGCTGCTAAGAAAGAGCAAATTAAAGAAGCCAATAAGGCTAATGCTGCTGCGAATAACGACAAGAAGCTCAACAATTCCGCAAGTGCCACTCCAGAGCCTGAGGAAACTAAGGCTGCACCAAAGAAGGGCAAAAAGCTTCCCGCGGGGCTTTCGGCTTTGAAGCGTCAATTGGAATTGAAAAAGCAACTCGAGGAAGAGCAGCGTCGTGCAGAGGAAGAGGAGGAACAGCAACGCCTTGCGGAGGAAAAGGCGGCAGCTCAGCAGGCAGAGAAAGATGCTGCAGCCAAAGAAGCCAAGAAGGAAAGGGAAAGGTTGAGGAAGGAAAGATTGAAAGCAGAGGGCAAGTTGTTGACGAAGAAACAGAAGGAAGAGAAGCGATTGCAGGAACGTCGTCGTGAGTTGCTCTTGCAGGCAAGTGACATTACAATTGCCGGATTGGAAAAGAAGAGTACCCAGAACGACGCAACAGAAGGAACAAAACCCAAAAGGGTAGTGTACTCTAAGAAGAAGTCTACCAAGCCTAAGTCGTTTGTTCAAAAGCCCACCAGTCAATCTGACAAGCCATCAGTGGATGAAGAGGCCGATGTTGCGGATGATTGGGAGAAATTGCTTGAAGATGATGTCGCTGAAGATTGGGAGAATGCCTTAAACGACGAAGCGGAGACCGAGGACCCGTTGATCGCTGATGAAGAGGTGACAACTGATCACATTGACTCCGCCGCTGAGGAAGCTGCACGTATTGCCGCCGAGAATGAGAAGAAGGCGAAAGAGAGTGCAGAGAAGGCGGCTAAGGCCGAAGCCGAAGCAAAGGCGAGAAAAGAATCCGAAGCAGCAAGTCTCACGCAAAAGAAATCAAGCACTCCTTCCGAAAAGGATTTACGCTCCCCCATTTGCTGTATCTTGGGTCATGTCGATACCGGTAAGACTAAGTTGTTAGACAAGGTTCGTCAAACGAACGTGCAAGGTGGAGAGGCTGGTGGTATCACTCAGCAAATTGGAGCCACTTACTTTCCAGTCGATGCGATCAAGCAAAAGACAGCTGTTATGGCAGCTTACGAAAAGCAAACCTTCGATGTTCCTGGATTGTTGATCATCGACACCCCTGGCCACGAATCTTTCACAAACTTGAGATCTCGTGGTTCTTCGTTGTGTAACATCGCGATTTTGGTCATTGACATCATGCACGGCTTGGAGCAGCAAACGCTCGAATCCATTCGATTATTGAGAGATAGAAAAGCTCCATTTATCGTTGCATTGAATAAGATCGACAGGTTGTACGACTGGAAGGAAATTCCAAACAATTCTTTCCGTGACTCCTTCACTAAACAGGCCAAATCTGTTCAAGATGAATTTTTCAAGCGATTTGAGCAGATCAAGCTCGCGTTGTCAGAGCAAGGATTGAACTCTGAATTATACTTCCAAAACAAGAACATGGCCAAGTACGTTTCCATAGTCCCTACTTCTGCTGTGACCGGAGAAGGTGTGCCTGACTTGTTGTGGTTGTTACTCGAATTGACTCAGAAGAGGATGTCCAAACAATTGATGTACTTATCCAAGGTTGAGGCAACAATCTTGGAAGTGAAAGTTGTCGAAGGTTTCGGTTACACCATTGACGTCGTTTTGTCCAATGGTGTTTTGAGGGAAAGTGACAGGGTGGTCCTATGCGGCTTGAATGGCCCAATTGCCACAAATATAAGAGCGCTTCTCACGCCACCACCGTCGCGCGAGTTGAGAATCAAATCGGAGTATGTTCACCACAAGGAAGTTAAGGCTGCTTTAGGTGTCAAGATTGCAGCGAATGACTTAGAGAAGGCTGTTGCCGGTTCTCGTTTACTTGTCGTTGGCGAGAACGATGATGAGCATGAACTCATGGAGGAAGTTATGGATGATTTGACTGGCTTATTGGACTCTGTCGACTCTTCAGGAAAAGGTGTGGTCGTTCAAGCCTCCACTTTGGGTTCATTGGAAGCTTTGTTAGATTTCTTGAAGGATATGAAGATTCCAGTCATGTCTATCGGGTTAGGGCCAGTTTTCAAGAGAGATGTTATGAAAGCCACTACAATGTTGGATAAGGCTCCTGAATTAGCTGTTATGTTGTGCTTCGATGTTAAGATTGACAGGGAAGCTGAACAATACGCGGAAGAGCAAAACATAAAGATTTTCAGTGCTGACATCATTTATCACCTATTTGATGCTTTTACCGCTTACCAGAAGAAATTGCTCGAGGAGCGCCGCAAAGAATTCATGGAATACGCGGTCATGCCTTGCGTGTTAAAGACGGTGCAAATTATCAACAAGCGTAACCCCATGATCATCGGTGTTGATGTTGTGGAAGGCGCTGTGCGCGTTGGTACGCCTATCTGTGCGGTTCGCAAGGATCCTGCTACTAACACACCAAACATTCTTGTCTTAGGTAAGGTAACTTCTTTGGAAGTCAACCATAAATCATCTGAGAGCGTAAAGAAGGGTCAAACTGCTGCAGGAGTTGCTATGAGATTAGAGAATCCAAGCGCCGTGCAACCAACCTGGGGTCGTCATGTCGATGAGTCTGACAATTTATACTCCTTGATTTCAAGGAGGTCCATTGATACGTTGAAAGACCCAGCATTCAGAGATTCCGTTTCTAGAGATGATTGGCTCTTGATCAAGAAGTTGAAGCCAATCTTCGACATCAAATAGTTCACGCAGCAACAAATATTTGGAGTTAAGATTCGTAGATTAATTAATTCAGTTGGCATTTTTGCGCATACACTACCCTTTTCGGAAGTCGAGTGCGACCAATTAGAGAGGACGGAAAATCATCGATCTCAAACTTCAACCGGCACTCTTCCTTCGAATTTTGTTCAGTTTGTCATGCAAGACTTACCACCCATAGGAGGCTATGATCCCGTGCAATGGAAGAGAAATCTTCCATCTAGAGGATTTAGACCGGCTGTTTACTTCTGGGGCATCACAGGAATTATCGCATTTGGTTACTACAGGTTTTACCAAGGAGTGGATGAACAGAGAGAGCTTGCTAGAGAGAAACAGTGGGCTCGCTTCCAACTTGAACCCTTGTTGAGAGCTGAGGAAGACAGACACCTCGCTAGAAGGTACTTCGCCGAATTGAAGAGACAGGAGTTAGTTGCGGACACCATGACCCCTGAGACGAGGGCCAAGTTCGAAGAACCAATTTACCTGAACGACTCAAAGCTCAGACTTCCCAGATACACCGCTGGCCTCAATCCTAGCGATCGCTAAATAAGCAAGTCGGACATCGAGTACATTCATGTGGTTGGGTTTTCAGAAATGCAACAGTCAAAGCGTCTTTCAATCGGCACTCCAGGTGATGCAGAATGAATCACCCACCACGTGCTTTCATTCGTATGTCATTATCCCTACACCCCCTTCATATAAAGTTATATCTCAACATAAATGCATCACAGAATTATGACACGATAGATCGCAACTCATCAATTCTTGCAGTTCATTCGACCTAATATAAGGGGAGTCAATTGCGACTGAAACGTATAGTTCAGTTTGATTTTCTGACGTATGAACAAACATATCTTTAGTTTTGGGATATTCCTCTCTGCTCGACTGAATTTATAGCCGATAATGTAATCGAAGCATTCTTAGGACTCAATCTTCATTCCTGGTTGCTATCTTGATGGATGATGTTCGATGTTCATGACGTATTCTATTTTACTTCGTAATGAAACCAATCAGGTCTCCTTCGCATACATCAGTATTTCGATAGGTCCGCTTCCGAATAGTCAACTAGCTGTCGAATAGTTTACACCGCACAAGTCGATCTTCTGAAGGACTCTGTTGACGGCTATGATCTGATCAAGCTGCACGTTTCAATATGACAGACTCCACCTGAAACAGTCTATACAATTTATAGACTTTTTGCTAGAATTTTGAAATGTCAGAATTTAGAATTGATGGCTGTACCACATCAGAATTCAAAAGCAAGTGGTCCCTTGGCCCAGTTGGTTAAGGCGTGGTGCTAATAACGCCGAGATCAGCGGTTCGATCCCGCTAGGGACCATTGTATTACAGGGCGTGTGGCGTAGTTGGTAGCGCGTTCGCTTAGCATGCGAAAGGTCTCCGGTTCGACTCCGGACTCGTCCATTTTTTGAACTCCGCTCAGGTTCAGTCTACCTCCAACAGAGCAGATACTGAGATAAGATACGATTTCTATTACCCTACTGCCTTGTCATGGCGGTCTATCGAGCTTTGGTAACTTACTCGTGATCGATTTATTGCAATTGAGGTGCTGCTTGGCCAAACCGAGACGATGTGCTTCGAGTTGCCAACCCTCTCTCATAATTTGAATAGTGACGATGATCGGATCCAGCACTCTTCCGTAGTCAAATTGGAGAGTTTTGATAGTCGTAAGAATGCACAACGTTGGGCATGCACTTAGGGGGTAGAAGCGTAAGGTTCAAGGGCAACCACTTAGTTCCCAAGCCAATATTCGCAGTCGAGTGAACTTGTGGGGCCGATACTAAAACTAGTCAAAACAGCAAGAATAAGCCCAATTCCAATAGTGAAGTATGCCCTTAGGACAACACCAAGAAGCAAAGAGATCATTCATACCCATCGACGTATGCTCAACCCCCATCGTAAATTTCATGCCATGTTTGCCGCTGAAACCTCTGGACAACAGGAATATTCCGTACACTGCCATATCGTATGTTCAGCTTTCTGCCCCCATTTCCATCCACTTCACTAAATCCTTCTCGGCCTGTAGAAACCTCTGGACTTCTTCTCCATGACTCTGCTTAATTGAATCATTAGAATCAAAGTTAGTCACTTCGATATTGATCCAGCGAGTTGCGGACACTTTTTTACCGTACTCTCTTTTGGTAAAATCTTGTCGACAACGCTGGAAGACTCGTTTAAACGGGATACATATTGTCTCTTGAACAGTGGAACTGGTCGGCGATATTCGAAAAGTGCACTCCAGTTGCGTCAAAGATTTCAATGAGCACTCGTACTTCTTAGGGTCCGAAAGTTGTTTCCGATAAAGGAGATTTATTTCTGATCGATCTCGCACAGGCGTTGGAGGAGACATTGCCGGTTGGTGATTCTATCCTGCTTGGATCGGTGCAGGTTTATCTACCTGGATGTCGCACTACTTGAACTAGAACCTTTTTAATGTCCGAGAAGATCAGCAACAAGCAGCAAGTTTTAAAGCTTCTCGAAAGCTATGATTACTTCCTTTTTGACTGCGATGGCGTGATCTGGTTGGGTGACCATTTGTTACCTTCTGTCGTGGAGACGTTGCAACTCTTGAAGCAGCAGAACAAGACCGTGATCTTTGTTACCAACAACTCCACTAAGTCGAGAAGTGACTATTTGGCTAAATTCGATAAGCTCGGAATCAAAGGCATCACGCAAAATGAGGTGTTTGGATCTTCATATGCCTCGGCTGTTTACGTTGACAAGATATTGAAATTACCAAAAGAAAAGAAGGTTTGGGTTCTTGGCGAAAAGGGCATTGAAACCGAACTTCAGCTTCTCGGATATGAGACAGTGGGTGGAGCCGACCCAAGACTCGTAGAAGGTGGGGTAAACTTCGACCCTAACCATGAAATGCTAAACAAGTTAGATCCGGATGTTGGCTGCGTGGTCGCCGGGTTATGCATGAGCTTGAACTACTTGAAGCTTTCTGCTACAATGCAATATTTGTTGAAAGACAACAAAAGTATCCCTTTTGTTGCAACAAATATTGACTCTACCTTCCCAATGAAAGGCAAATTGTTGATCGGTGCTGGATCTATCATTGAGACCGTTTCATTTGCAAGTGGCAGAAAACCAGATGCCATCTGTGGCAAGCCTAACCAATCAATGATGAACTCAATCAAAGCAGACAATCCAGGCTTAAAGAAAACTCCTAATAGAGGCCTTATGGTCGGTGACAGGTTGAATACAGACATGAAATTCGGTAGGGACGGTGGCTTGGACACGTTGTTGGTTCTAACAGGAATTGAGACGGAGGAGAGGGTCCTTCTGTTAGACGCACACGACGCTCCAACATATTACGCTGATAAGCTCGGCGATTTGTTCGAGTTTCTTGATTAGATTATTTTTAGATATTTAGAGTTAACGTTGAACTCGTTGAACGGGATTGGAACATGCGCGGCCAGTGCTACCTGCATGTGACGTAACCATGGATGTTCACACAGGAGGATGAAACAAAACGTTGACTTTATCAAAACTCGAACTTTTTCCTCCACGTTCGTGCATCTGTGTAGCGTGAAAGTTACATAGGTTCCTTAAGTTATAATTTGCAAGTTGCATCCGTCTGTATAGCAATTCCATTGCAAATTAACTCCTTCTTATATCCAAACTTTGTCTTCAACCAGTTATCGAAGTTCGAAAATCATTCGGCTGCAGAAGAATCGATCGAAACTTGGTAGCTTGGAGCTTTCCCCAACTCAAGCCATATCTCGCAAACATTTGACTGCATTCTGATCCCCTAAACTCTACCCACAGAACAAAGTGAATACGTTTTCAGCATTGACATGAGTTACGACAAAATGCAAAAATTGCAGGACAGTGGACTAGTCGAGTGGTCTGTGTTCTCCGAATTGGTGGCTATGGACGAAGATGAGGAGGATTTCTCCAAGGGATTGTTCCAAACGTTCGTGGACCAGTTCGAGGATACATTCCAGGAGATTGACGAGAACGTGAAAACCCAAAATCTAGACAAGTTATCTTCGTTGGGCCACTATCTCAAAGGGTCCGCTGCTGCTCTTGGCTTGAATACTATCTCAGCCCAATGTGAAAGAATCCAAAATTATGGCCACAAGATGAACTTTGACAACTTTCGGATAGATTTCGACGGAGACAAGGAAAGCGACGAATTCTGGATCAAGCTAATTGAGGACGCAATGCAGAAAGCTAAGGATGGGTTCACAAAGTCCAAGGAAGCACTTGACGATTACTTTGAGGATGAATTATAATTTAATGGACTTTGTTGCATGAGACGATGCTTTCACAAAGATCATGGTAAAATGGTTTACAGATGCCTTTGCGTTCTTGCTTATTCTTCCATGCAGCCTACGTAGAAACCTAGAATCGATGACTTTTGATGAAATAGAAGACTAAAGTAATCTTTCAGCGACGTAGTAGTCCATATGCTCAACGTCGTAAGGAATAAATGATCTCACGAACTCAGGAATATACAAAAGTCTGCCAATACCGGAGTGATTTCCGTCCGGGCGAATGATGGGCAAACGCGAGAGTATTTTCCAGTTCGAGTCAAGTACCAAATCCTCACCGTCCTTCTTCGCTATGTTTGGCTCACCAGTGGAAGGATTTATAGGCAAACTGTTGTCAATGAAGTAATGACATTGCTCAAAATCGATGACCTTGTCAGGTGAATAAATATTTTTACCGTTCATACCTCTTGGGAAAGCAGACGCTGCCTCCTGGAGAGATACTCCCTCGGGAAAGTCTCCCGGCAACAAACCGTCGAACCCACTTTTCACAAACCGCAATCTAAAGTTGTCTGGAAGGAAGAATGACGTTGGGAAATGATACCACTCACGGCCAACGCAGACGTTTCGAATGTCGGTCTTCGATAAAGTCTGTGATATCTCTTGAAAAACAGTAGCACTAGTAATTGGAGCACTATAGTTTTCTACTAAATTGACGATTCTCAAAGCTGAAACAACGGCATAGGAAACAAGGAAGATGGCCAGGACGACACGAGACAACCATTTCGAAGAAGACACTGACGAAATAAACCGAAATCCACGCGACACCAATATCGCGGCTGATAAGGAGAGTAAAGTATAAATAGGGTATAGGAAGCGTTCCTCTTTGTGTGGTTGCCTCCAGAAAATAAAGGACCATACCAAAAGGGGCACAGAGACACCGATGGCAGACCTAATTTTTGCACGAGCAACGATTGGATTCACCAAAGCCCCAAGATATCCAACTAGAGCGACCACGTTGAAGTTCAATAAAAGATTCTTCGCATAATAGGAAGCTGGCTCAACACCAAAAATCTCAGGGCCCTCTCCTTCGAGAGAGAAAACGTTGTATAAGACAATGTTGAAAGGAACAAAAAGCAGAGTCCTGTCATAAACATAAGAGTCCACGCCTATCAAAAAGGCAATGAGGAAGCAGAATGGGGGGACGCTGCATAGCACGATCCTGACAAGCGGTGAAGTCTGGTATCTGGATGCCAAGGTGAAGAGCCCAAAAGGAACACCAATTGCAAGAGCAAATGGCCAGCCAAGAAGCCCAGCAACCAAGAAGCAAAATACGGCGTGAACACTAGGCCAAACGCAGTCGAATGTGTTTTCCAATGTCAAGACGTCAAGTGCAGAAGCTGTACCCCAAGTGATCCAAGTCATCGCGAACGAAGAGGGAAGGAGGGCTACACTAGCGTGTGACATACCGGGGGCAAAAGTAGTGAAAAGAAGAAACCAGTTAGCGACATGGGCGTTGAAATTTCTTCTTGCTGACAAGAAGAGCTTTACCTCAGCAAAAGCTGTGAAACCACACAATGCAACTAATCGAACGAAGTAGAATTGCGCGTAGGGTGGCAAGTTCCCTCCAGTGAGGTGGTCAAAGTCACGCAATGGAGACGTAATCAAGTAATAGGGTATAAGGTACGCATAAGACCTGATAGCGAACGCGGGGGAATACTCCCATGTTTGTTTGCCAAAACCTCTAGCTATCAAATTCAAGGGCTCCCAATAGTTGAAAGTTTCATCACAGTCCGAGATTATCATATAGAGCCCACAGTAAGCACGTACAGCCAAATTGAAAGCTACTAGGACGAACCCTAGAAGTGTCAGCCAGGTGCCGCTCTTTTTATTGGACTCATCTAGGAGTTGATCTTTGGATTTTTGAACTCTGTCATTTCTTTCTTTTTCGTTCAGAGGCATTGAAGTGGAGGATTCTGAAAAGTTTGAACAACTCAAATTGTGTTAGTAGGTCTACACGTGCGACCATCTCTTGGCGCGTCAAACTCTATGCGCCTCGAAAAGTCGGCCAAACAATTACCACTAGATCTAAAATTGCCTAGTATTATACAATCCACCGTATACAAATAAAATTCCTCATGAAATTAGGCTATGGCTTCACCAACATAGACTCGCGTGCCGGACCTACTCCAACCCATTTCACAGGCACGTCCAAAAAGTTTTCGATAAAGTCCAAATACTTTTTAGCATTCTCAGGCAAGTCATTGTAATCAGTGACTTTCGTGATATCCTGCTTCCAGCCAGGCAAAGTCACGTACTCGACCTCAACTTTGCCCAACTTGATCAAGTCTTCTGGAAACGAGTCTAACTTTTTTCCGTTGTAGTGGTAAGCGACCGCCACCTTGATCTCATTGAAGGTGTCTAAAACGTCCAATTTCGTAATGTTCAAGTGGGTGTAGCCGTTGATGGCGTTGGAGTACTTCATGACCACCAAATCCAACCAACCACAACGTCTCTTTCTGCCCGTTGTGACACCATACTCTGCACCAATCAGCTGCAAAGTTTCACCATCCTCATTTAATTGCTCGGTAGGGAAGGGTCCTTCACCGACTCTGGTAGTGTATGCCTTCACAACACCGTACACGTTGTTAATGGTCTTTGGAGGGAGACCCAATCCGGTCAAGACACCTCCAATGCCAGTAGCAGACGAAGTAACGTAAGGGTAAGTACCAAAGTCCAAGTCCAACATCAAGGCATTCGCACCCTCGACCAAGATCTTCTTTTTCTCGGCAAGCGCTTTCTGCATGAAGGCAACAGAGTCCACAACAAAGGGGCGCAACAACTCTCTATACTTCTCGTACTTGGCCAACTCAGCTTCCGCATCGTAATCAAACTCACCGTATCTCTTGTATCTTGAGTCGACGAGACGACGGTATCTGAGCTTGAATTCCTCCCAGGCTTCTGGTTCCTCAGAGACCAAGTGGTGGACTCTGATTCCAGACCTGGAGGCTTTGGTGGAGTAGGTTGGGCCAATGCCCTTACCAGTAGTGCCGATCGCCTTTTTGTTCTCGGAAAGCTCCGCCTCCTTCAACTTATCGGTTCTTTGATGGAAGTCGAATACCAAATGCGCTCTAGACGAAACAAACAAGCGGTCTCTGCCCTCCAAGCCCTTCTTTTCCAAGTTTTCCAATTCCTCGAAAAACGATGGCACGTGGACAACCACACCAGAGCCCAAAAGGTTCAAGCACTTAGGGTTGACCAATCCAGATGGAAGCATATGGAAATCATACTTCACATTGCCAACCACAATCGTATGACCAGCGTTGTTGCCGCCCTGGCATCTGGCACACACGTCAATTTCATCACACAAAATGTCCACCAACTTTCCTTTGCCCTCATCTCCCCACTGTGCTCCTAAAACGACGTCACACATGTTTATAAATTTCTATTTTAGACCTTTGCCTGGAACAAAGGAATGAACGAATCTCGTTGAAACCAAACGTAGGAATGCACGCAGATTCTGCTCAATAAATATCGTCCATTGGATTAGTCCTGCACATTATACGATATGCCCTGACTCTTACTCATATTTCCGAAGTAATGCCACCCTGGTCCTTTACTTGGTTGTTTACTATCTAGCAAGCAAGACCTTATTTAAATTCTCCACATAAGTGACTGAAGCGGTCATATCATTGTCTACTAAAGAAATCTCGACTTTTGACTCAATTAAATGTAACCCTATGACCGGCGAGACGGCCGCACATCTATCTGTAACGCTCATGCTCATCAACAAGATTCAAAAATCTTGGTAAATCAATAGAAGCTTTCCAAAGCAAGAGATAGCGGAATGATCTAGTTTGCTGAATACCATTGTACGGAGGCAAAACTTCTTCAAGATTGGTTTCGTGGTCTAGTTGGTCATGGCATCTGCTTAACACGCAGAACGTCCCCAGTTCGATCCTGGGCGAAATCATTCTTTTTTTCTTGACCCCATAATGAAGCATAAGTTTGATGGGCTGTAACATTTTCGCCCTACTCCCTGCTCTATTTAATGGCCCCACAATCGTGTACGTTTCAGTGATACTGAACTCAGATATTGCAAGAATATGTATATTTCACGAACAGCGGATAATCGAGTATGTGGCTATCTATATGGCTGGTTTAAGCATTCAACTTGTTCAAAATAGCGTCGGTGAATTCAGTAGTCGTGGAGGTGCCGCCGATGTCCTTAGTTCTGACCTGACCCTCAGCGATGACATCGTAGGTAGCTCTGGAGATGTTGTCTGCATGTTCGTTCAAGCCCAAGTGTCTCAACAACATGGCAGCGGACAAGATCATAGCAGTGGGGTTGGCAGTGTTCTGGCCCTTGATGTCCAAGCCGACGTGTCTGCAACCAGGCTCGAAAACGGCATATTCTCTACCAAAGTTGGCGCCAGGGACCAAACCTGGGCCACCAATCAATGCAGCACCGATGTTAGAGAGAATGGAACCGTACAAGTTGGGGGTCACCAAAACGTCGAACTGCTCAGGCTTGGCAACAGCCTGCATCGAGGCGTTGTCGACAATCAAGTCGCTCACCTCAATGCCTGGGTAGTCCTGAGCAACGTCCTTGACAGTTTGTCTGAACAAACCGTCACCCAACTTCATGATGTTGGCCTTGTGGATAGCAGTGACCAACTTTCTGTTGTTTTTCTTCGCGAAGTCAAAGGCAAACTTGGCGATTCTCTCAGACTTGAATCTAGTCATGATCTTCAAAGACTCGACGACACCAGGGAAAGACTGATGTTCCAAGCCAGAGTACTCACCTTCGGTGTTCTCTCTGACCAAAGCAAAGTCAATGCCATCCAATCTGGACTTCACACCAGGGATGTTCTTGATCAACACCAAAGACGCGTAGATGTCCAACTCTTTTCTCAATGCAACGTTCAACGACTTCGAGTGAGAGTTGGTGGGCGTGTACAAAATACCCTTCAATCCGACCTTGTTTCTCTTCAAAGAGTTCACAGCCTCAGTGACGCCCTGAGGGTCCTCGCTCAAACCGGAAACATCCACGACCTCCCAGTCGATGGGCACTCTTTGGTTCTTGAAGATGGCCTGAACGGAGTCGGTGATCTCCTTACCGATACCATCACCAGGAATCAAGGTCACCGTGTACTTTCCGCCATACTTCTTGGGCAACACCGACTCAGGGGATGCAATGGTAGCAAGAGTACGAACCTGGCTGTTAGCATATGTAAATCCAATGTAAAATGTCTTTAATGAGTTGTGTCCGCCAAAGGAATACCAGATGTAGAAGATTGTTTTCCCCCGAAAGTATTAAATTACGCTCGTCTCGACGGAAGGGCGGAACAACGCAAAAGGGCGGGATAACCTTGGATGTGCTAGGAGCGGGGATTCATGTAAACCAATTTCATGATCCACTTATTTCCACTGGCGCAATCGAAGAAACGAACGTGTTTTTGCGAGATTAAGTGAACATTCATGAACACGGGGATTCAGGAACTCGGAGACAAAGTAAAAAGATCGCTTTGATATGCGATGCTAGAACGCATTGTGGGTGATGAGCGATAAAAATTTAACATACGTTTCTGGCAACTGGTCTGAACATTGTGGTTTAGAGGAAGAAGGTCAATGCAGTAGTTAGGTGTGTCCCCTTTTGAGGCCAAGTTGGTGTGGAAAAATTCGCATAAATTTGGTCGGCTCCGATTCTACTTTCTCATTGGTCGAGCAAACCGAAGGGTCCTGTCCACATAGTCACGCAAGGGTAGAGATCGTATTATATATCGATATCAAGAGAGATAGAAGTCATGCAAATTGATCAAATGAAATGCAGAGAATCGAGAATTGTTCGTTCTGAATTGAAAGGGGCTCGTCCGAAGAGAAACCTCGCCCCGCGCTTCGATATTACCCCGCTTTGACGAAGAAGTCACTACCAGGCCAACCTAGGTACACCGTAAGTTCCACTCGCTAAGAATATCCTGATCTGATTATTCAACAGATTAACACCGTAGGCCCCTGTAATGCACGTGCTGTTGGTCACGTGGCATATATCCACCTCACCGCCGTGAGCACTACATCAATCCGCAAAATGTCTATGTTCAAGCAGCTATACAAGGAGTTGCAGAAAGAGCTCTTGATCTCTCACAAGAAGGCTCACTCAGCGCGCTGGTTGAAAGAGTTGGAGAAGAATAAAGCAAAGCTCGCATATGAAAAGCTTCACCTCATCAAGTCAAGAAAGTCCACTACTGATGTTGAACTGAAACTCAAAACGTTAGAGTCAGGCAAGATCACCTACCCTCCACTCAGAAACGACAAAGTCCGGGAACTTGTGGATTCTGAAGGCGACATCCGCAATTTGCAAAACGTGGTGACATACTTGAAGAATCAGAGAGTGTACAATGAGCTACTTGAAAGGTACAACCCAGGGTTGACGATGAGCCAAGAAGACAATGTGAGGAAGACTGCTAATATGGTGGGTCTTTCTGTTCCTGAAAACTAATTTGCTGCACTTCGAAAATCACCACTCGTATATAATGACATTTTGAAGGTATAATATTTTACATGTTACAAACGTATTTCGTTAAGCCACTCTTTTCACCGCAGGCAGTGTAGCGGACTCTATGCTGTCAAGTGACCGTTTCAATTTGAAATTCGTGGTCATGACACTTCTTTCTGAGTTTTTGATTTTCAGATTCTCTGAGTAGAACTTCTTTAAACTATCAATGAGAAGAACATCATCGTAGTGGTTTATGTTGAAAAGGTTGACATCTGTTGAAAATGCGCCTCCTGGTTGCTGCAACAGCGATTTGAGGTACTTGCAACTTGCGTCAAAATTATAGTTGTAGCTGTCCATCAAGTACAGAATCGACAAAGAATACAAGAGACCATTGGAAAGGTACTGATGACCAAAGCTCTCCGACATAAACAAAAACCCAACAGTTGGGTTCACATTCCTTATTAGCTTTAAAAGCCGGTTAATATTGAATAACAGCCTCAAAGGCACTCCATTCATAGTAGGCGACACGAAACTGAGGTCTGCGCTTTGAAAGTTGGAATTGACAAAAAACCGAGCATTGTCGTTATAGGTATAGAAGAAAGCTAAGTAGTTCTGCAAAATCTTGTTGAATCTAGCATGGAACTCCTTGTATGTTTCATCACTGTCCGATGTGCTTGGGTCCAAATTGAGAACAATGACATCAGACGAAATCGCAGGAAGCATCTTATCAAGAAATTGCAAGAAGCGACCCGTCACTCCACAATTGACTAGAACCTTAATATTGGCCGCATTGAGAAAGTCTTGATCTAGTAAACTGCCGTAAGAACCCAAAAACACTCCAGGTGCCAATTGGATTTGCAGCTGAATAGTACTGGCCACCATTATGTTGAATAATTGTGCAGCAGGATGTACGGGTGCGTGTGCACCTAACTCTTAGCAGTTGCAGAAAGGTCCGTCTGAAGCTTTAAATTCAGCCATCAATGTGTGCGAACTGCTCACACACCCCAGTAAGTGAGTAAGTGGAGCGTAAAGTACTGGATCGGAAAAGATGAAAACAAACGAGCGACGGTAAATCTTATGCCGCACGCTTACCCCATGAAAGCCATGGGGAAGCGGAAGACTATATATTCGCCGCTTATGTAAGGCAGTGCGGTGCAGTCTAGAAGAGCGGCGAGGCAGTTATAGTGAGAATATTCATGCAGGACAGTTGAGAGTACCGAACGGGCCAGATTTGCACAGTAGTGCGAAGCACGCATAACCCCAAAGGGGAGACGCCCAGCAACCTATTTCAGGTCGCGGCCCCATTTGGGCAAGTCCAAAGGTGTACTGGTGTTAATGATGCGTGAGCAGTACGTGTAGACACCCGAAGTGCACGTGATGACCCAGCAAGCTATCATCTGGAAAAGACGTAGAACCCCAATACACAATTCAAGATGTTCACCGCATTTGCAAGACCCGCATTGAGGGGCTCTTTTAGGGTCCTTCCATTTTTCATTGGATCTAGTGTTCTTCTCCGTCACCGGGTGGTCCACAATGACTCTATTGCCATTTCTTCCCCACAAAGGCAGTACACTCCCCAAAGCGTGGAGGCTAAGATAAGAACCTCGCGTTTTGATGGAAAGCTTGACTACGGAGAGTTGTGCGTCGGGTCTTTAACAGGACTCTTTGTGGGATTTGTTGTTGGGAAGCTTTCTTCGGCAATTGTATTCCTTGCTGCGTCGTCGTACCTATTATTACAGTTCTTGGAGAACAGGGGGATTATCACAATTCCATGGACATCTGTATTCACTTTGGGTAATCGGAAATGGGATTTGAAGACGTTGTTCTTCCGTCAGCCAAGTTTCAAAATATCGTTTTTCTCTTCATTCTTGATTGCTGCGTTCAACGCTTGAGATTGAAAGCTGCTCCGGCCCTCACGACGAAACATGCTTCTCCGCAACTGATCAAAACAAGTTCTCTTGACACTTTCATAGCCTACTAAAAGTTCGAAACAATTATGTATGCAATATCTATTTTGGCAATTGCGCCATCACGTCGAACGAACCGGTTCCGACGTTATTCAACTGGCCCAAGACAATTCTTGCTGAAGGTGACTCCAAGTCTTCTCTGTCTCCATCTAGAACCGCCTTGGTCAAAAATTGACATGTGGTCTCGTACGACATCTTCTTGAACGCAGATGTGGAGGAGTCGATACCCTGTCTGTTGAAAGCGAGGTACGTACCCTCTCTTGTCATCATATCGGCAATCAAATCCAAGTGACGGGTCGAGACGGAAATAGCATAGGTGGAGAACACGTTGTTGATCTCGTTCACGATGGTATTTCTCGCAGCTTCAACACCGTAGGTCTTCAAGACAGCGTAGATATCGTTCGACCGGATACCATTGACATCGATGAAATCCTCTTGATCCCACATGGCCCTGAAATTGACACCTTCCGTTGTCAAGATTCTTGCGCCGTCACCCTGTGGTGGAACACATCTGCCAATATTTTTAATTTCTCTGACCACAAAAGCACGGCACAAGTCTTCGATAATGTTCACCATCAACAATTTTTGCACATCACCGAGAAGCTCGAGCTCGAACTCACACCACTCACCATTTTCGTCGTCGAAATCGTACTTCTTGATGAAGTGATGGGATGAGATGACATCGGACTGTCTGTCCTTCGCAGACTTGGATAAAGTCTTCTTGGGTTTAGCTTCCTTGGCTTCGCCGTCAATCATGTCATCGTCCGAATCCTCAGAGTCCTCAAGATCTTCCTCATCCGAACCTTCCATTTCTTCGTCCGAAGTCTCCTCAGCCTTTCTCATACTTTCAACCTCCTCGTCATCGGGGCCATCGTACGAAACGGCCTGCTTGGTGTTAGACTTCAACTTGTCATCTGAGGCATCGCCATCCTCACCGCCCTCGCCTTCGAGCAGTTTATTGGTGCTCAAGGCAGCATCGGTCTGCGCCTTGGGAAGCGCTTTACCGATAGTAGGAAGGTTTTCCGGGCGAGTTTGCTTTTTGAGCTCCTTGCTGATGGCTTGCTCCAACTTGCCCAAAAACTTGGTTGTGACAGCGTTCTGCAATTGTTCTTGCGAGATGTCATACTCTTCTTCGTACTCTTTCTTACTGTAGAAGAAAATCTTCACCCTGTAAGATCTGTACGAAGCGGTTGTGCCTACTTCGACACCAGTAGTTTCCGTAACAACGACTTTGTCGATAAATTCACTGAAACGCACACGAGCAACAGATTTGCAGAATGAATCTGCCATCTCATCAGAAACGTCTTCCAAGACTGGCAAGGACATCTGTGGCGTCTTGATGGCAGAAGAAGCAGTCATGATGATTTCTCTCATTCTGGGAATACCCAAAGTGACATTTGCAGCACCGTGACCGGCAAAGTGGAAAGTGTTTAACGTCATTTGCGTCGATGGTTCACCAATAGACTGGGCAGCGATAATACCCACAGCTTCACCGGGATTGACGAGGGACCGCATGTATTTCAACTGCATCAAAGCACGGAACTTCTTTTCCGTAATTCCATCACTCGAGCGCTTAGTGAACAAAGCAGAGTTCTTTTTGACGAAGTTATCGAGCTTGTCCTGGAATTTTTCCGAGACCGAACCCAAGTATTTAGCCGGACTGTAAACGGAAACCACGGGGTCGTACTTGGTGCTCTGCTCGTAGTGGGCCAAATCCTCGTTCTTCTTAAGGTTCTTGCGAACCTTCTTGCTGTATGACAATGCTGCTTCGGTATCCAAGAGGTCCGCCAAATCGCCAGGATTGTACTTGGTTAACAAAGCATCATAGTTATCGAGGCAGAATTTGAACTGGTTCATGTGCGATTGCTTGGTTGTGTCCACAGCATCTCCTCCGTACAAGAGCTGGACCATCAGGCCATCGCAGTCTCTCACGGTGTTGTCATAAGCAACGTGAATACCTTCCAACTGCTTGGTCAAACATCTCTGCAAGTAACCCGATCTGGAAGTCTTCACAGCAGTATCAATCAAACCTTCTCTACCGGCCATGCAATGGAAATAGTATTCCTGAGGACGAATACCAGAGTAGAATCGGCCCTTGATGTACCCACCAGCTCTGGCGTCGGTCTCAAATGGCTTGAAAGAAGGTAAAGTTTTACCACTGACCATTACCGGCACTCTTCTACCTTCCAATGCTTGTTGTCCCAAAAGACACATGATCTGCGAGACATTGACTGCCGATCCCTTCGCTCCTGATAATGCCATCGCTTGCATGCTGTTGTATGGAAATCTCTTCATGGTGCCGTCGGGAACACATTTGCCAACAACCTGGGAAGTTATGGAGTTTACCTTAGACTGAGTGATGGCGTCAAGAATACCTAACTTATTATCGTCACGCAAAATTTCTTCCAAACGTTTCAACAATTCTTTGTCATCGTTGGTAGTAGCTGGTTCCAAATTGGTAACCTCACAAGCCGCAGCTCTGCCAATATCAACTGACTGTTTCAAGATGTCACTTCTCCATTCGTTACCTTCGTCTGTTAAGCGCAAGTCATCCATACCACACGTGAAGGACGTCATCATGATGTAGTTGGTGAATAGTCTTCCCAACACGGAAAGTGCTTTACCGGCAGTGTCTGGGCCATACACTTCATGCAATGAATGAACAATACCGTACTGCGAAGCACCATATTGAGATTTGTCCAAGATGCCGCAAAGCAATTCACCGTTCTTGAATAACACTTCATTTTCCTTGGAGCCCTTTCCCCAGTAATCATCCTTCACCTTGTTCTTGGACACCAAGTTGATACCAGGAACGTTGCTTGGTTTGATGTTCAACAATACCGTAGAAATCACTTGCTTGCCGGTCCACAATGGCTCGGGTTTGATCACTGTGGGAGGCACAGTGAGAATCCGATTTGCACCGTTGGTATGACCATCTTCTGGACGAATGCATCCGTAAATTAACTGTTGATAAGTCTCTCTATTGAAAAAAGTATCTTTGCTAGTCAACCAAACACCAGCACTGATATGATCTTGAATCAAACCTCTCAATGGGGAACCCGACGTAGGAGTCAAATACTGGGAGTCGGTGTTCGCCAAATTGAGAGCTTCAGCCTTCGCATTCTCATTTTGGGGAAAGTGCATGTTCATCTCATCACCATCGAAATCAGCGTTATAAGCACCAGTGTTAGCATAATGCAATCTTAAGGTTTTCTCACCTGGCAAAACTCTGACCTTGTGACCCATCATAGAAGCCTTATGCAAAGTTGGCTGACGGTTCATGAGCACCACATCCTTGTTCTTGATATGACGATGCACCTTCTTGTTGACGACTGTTGAACCGTTGGTAGGAGTCATCAACTGGTTCGCGACAGCTTTTCTCTGCTCTGTAGTCATTCCAATCAAAGAAACCATGGAACCATCTTCATTTTGAACCTGTATAGCGCCAGGCCACTTGTCGGGACCGTTTATGACTGCCTGTCTCAACTCGGAAACGTTATAAGCAGTCACTGGCTCGGGATACGTCAACTTGACAGCAAATACCGGAGGAACACCAATTTCGTTGGTTTCCAAATTTGGATCTGGCGAGATGACCGAACGAGCAGCGTAATTCACTCTCTTTCCCATCATGTGTTTTCTGAACAAACCCTCCTTCTTTTCCAACGCCTGCTTAATACCAGGATTTGGCACTTTTCCTGCTTGGTTCTGATTTTTGGTAGAGTCGATAAATGCGTTGACGTCGTTCTGTATCGTGACGAAAGCATTCATGAGTCTATTGAATAGAATCTTCCGCTCTTCAACGCTGGCGGTTTTTTCCTTGCTGAAGTAGCCCGAAATTTGATCGTTCAAATCTTTGATGAGGATGGAAGTTTTTAAAATGGCAGATAAGAGTTCATTCTGGGCATTTTCGTGGATCTCATCGCCCAATTTGGATGGCAATCTGAATCTGGTGGGTGGAACAATCAATGCTTGAATGAAAAACATGTCAGCACTGACTGTTGAGGTAACCAGTGGCCTAGAGTGAAAGAGTTTTTGCATGAGTTCTTGCTCGTTGTCGAACACCGCCCGTAAGATGTTCCTCACCTCCGTTGACAAAATATATTTAGCTCCAGACTTCAGCTTAATGCTGGGAAGGCTTCCGCTAGAAGAAGTTGATGCAGTTTTCTTGAGCACGTCGGGTCTGGACAAACCCTTGACTCTGTTGCTAGATATCTGCTTCTCTCTCAAAGCATTCTCGAAAATTTTCACATATCCGTCCTTTCTAAAAGTAGGCGAATGCATTCCACAGTTCTCGCACTTCGTTCTAGAAAGCGCTTTTTTGTAAAATTCATGAATCACGATCTTCCTCTCTTCTCCAACGGTTTCTGTGACGAGGCCGTTCTTCGAAGTTCTGCCCTCGCTGAGTGCGGTGGCAATTGCCGTATCGACGTACTCCTGCCTTCTCTGTCTGATTGCGTTTTTGGTGGCAGAGTCCATCGAGGCCGAGCTATCTTCGTCGTCGTCATTTCCGCCATCTTTTGCAGACATATTCTCCAATTCCTGGCATTCCAAAAGCAAGCCGTATTGGATCAATTTCAATTTGCAAACGAACTTATGGATCTCGTTCTCGTTGAGTCTCAACTTGTGGCAGTAAAGGCACGACGACCTCAAGAACATGTACATTTGATTGAAGAACAATGGGTTGTAAACGGGAACTGGCAACTCAATGTGGCCCTGGTGGCCGGGGCAGAACTTCTCGTCGAGGCCACATGTTGTACATAGGTTTCTGAGGAATGCACCGAGTGCCAAATCATATAAACCGTTGTTTACGGTGTGGCCCAAGTTATCGAACACGATTGGATTGGTGATCTGTTTGGCCGACAACTTTCGGATCTCATCGGTAGACATAACACCAAAGTCTACCGATGAAATCTCGGACCCAACAGGCTTTGAGATATCCATATTCGTTCCCGTCTGATTGTGTGGTGAACGCGCCTGCTAAGGATGCTTCGATGGTTTTGAATTTTTTTTGGTAGATGAGATGCGCACTAGAAAAATCTTGAAGTCACGTGCTTGTACTATGCAGATGTCTGGGGATTGGTTGCAAATCGCTTCCTTCGTTTGTAGACGAATTGTAAAAGGATCTGGATGCTTCATAATCCGAATTGACCGCAATTAATGACACAACTTTGCCGCTTTCAGATGTCAAAAGTGAACTTGGGTGCAAAATATGTGCCACAAGTCCTGCATTGAAAACTACAATAGGCCATTCATTTGAACATGGTGATCTATATACTTACGTTATGCATCTTTTCCATCCCTCGATGAAGTCATCTACTTTCAGAAGGATATCCTTAAGAATTGCAAGCCTCTCGTCGAGACCCTCGATCAAAATCGAGCACATTGTTTGCATTGCCTCGAGGCGGGTGAAGTCAGCAGAGATTGCATTATCCCAGTAATTCACCACATGGAGTGAGCAGCCAGAGTTCAGCAAGTCTTTGAGCCAACCATTTTTGAAAGCTCCAAATATTTCCGCCTTAATTTTTGAAGATAGCATCAAAGACTTGCAAGCGCTAATGTTGTACTCTGCTGCGGACATACGGCCCTTGGCCGCGACCACTCCGGCAACAGTGACCTCATCTTGCATTGTCATCACTTGCTTTTTCAATTCAGAATACTCCTCTGCGATGACGCTGCCCTTTTGGAAAGTATCAGTAAGTTCCAGTCTGATGGAACAGAGGCTTTTCCTATACTGGCTCAACAACGACAAGGTTGGAACGGTGTCTCCACGAGCAGCGTCGACGGCATCGAGAAATTCCCAGAATCTCGGAAGGCCACTTTCCGCGTATTTCACAAGGTCCAATCGTTGATCTTGCTCCGGTTCGGGAGCCTTTGAATGCATCGCAAATTGATGCGCCTCCACCTCCTTCAACGAGAGAGCAGCATGATTCAGCAGAACGACATTTTTCTGTGTCTCTTGTGGGCATGATGCCATGAGTTCCATCCATCCAATCTTTTTTGATTCGGACGACGGCATCGTTATCTCGATTGATCTTGCCAACTCGTAAAAACCATTCACGATAGAGACCATATCTAAAGAGCGAAGAGCATGCTCACTCACATTCGGGTAGCTCTCGTTCATGCCAAGCTCATTTTTTAGACTGAGCTCTGGAAGCGCTCTTTTTGGTATGCGGTTGAGCACTCTGCTGAATATCTTGCTAGAGGCCACACAGTACTCCCAACCCATGCCCTCCCAGAAAGTGTTTAATGCGCGAGCATGCTGGTTCTGAATGTCTTCATAGTGCCCATAAACAACAAACTCTCTCTCTTTTTGTGCTCCAAGCTTGATAGCGAACACGTAAGTAGAAATTTGATGGCTTCCAGTGGTGCTCAAGATTCCACGTGGAACTCCAAAGTGGGTGATTGCACTCTTAGAATCTTCTCTCATGGTACGAATGGCCCTGGTGCGATCAGAAGGGCGCCCGATTTTGGCGAGAAACACCGACTTGCAAAAAAAGGTGAAAAGCCCAGCCGTAATCAAAAGGATGAGGAAGCATATTATCAGATTAGGTGGTTTGCATCCTCCTAGTTCCCTGTGTAATGTTCCGCATGGAAGATCTGCTTCTGTCGGAATTTTGGGTATCAACGCTTGTGATTCCGCCAGAAACAAAGAGTTGCCAGTGCCGGGCAATAAGAGGAGGTTTCTATTCACTGGCTCTCCTTGGGAGCTGGACTCGACTATTTCCACTGAGTTCTCTGGAGAGACGACTGAAACCTGAGTTCCTAAGTCTACGAAGTTGTCGGCAACGTGGTTGATAGGAACATGAGGGGTTTTCCTTCTGCCGAGTAACTTGTCCTTGAGACGCGAAAGAATCTCCTTAAGTAGTTTCTTGAGTGTTCTTCCTTTTCCCCTGATGTCATGAACTTCGGAGGGTTGGCTCGCCTCGAGATTGCGCAACAACAGGGTATGAGCCATTGAAGACGAAACTGAAAAGATAGTCTCTTGAGGGGTGACAATCAGAGTCGCCATGCTTCCAGTAAAGTTGTTCACGAATGAAGTGGATGTCATCGTTCGCAAGACAGACTTATATACTTTGGGTGCAAATGCAATGCCATACTAAAAAAGTACGATTATAATATGACAGAACACACCGCAAAATCAGCTCATCCGGTCAACCTTCAATCCTGATTCTGTGCTTTGACCGTCCCCAACTGGAAGTTGACATGTATTTCGTCAATATTTTAATTCACCACGCTTCAAATCAGGTTGTGGCGGTCGACGTTGGAGCTAGACCACTTCCCATCCCACATGATCTGAATCATGAATTTTCGATTAGTCCACACCCAGTCAATGTGCCTTTCGACACGGTATTTCTGCCCACTGCTTATGTTTGTTTCAAACAATCATAGAATATATATACGTCTGGCCCGCGGAATCATTTGGGGGGATCGAAGGCAATGATGGAAGGACTATATATTTGTACAGTATATTTGTAAACTCTCTTGGTTTTCGTCGTGTATTAGGTGAACTTTTCAATTTTTCATCTTCGATTAGAGATTTTTAGATTTGTTAAAGTTGACAAATCGGTACTATATTTTGCGCGTACTCACCCATCCCCTGGAGAATTACAAACAACACCGAACCAAGAAATTTCCGAAAAAATGACCGCAAATTCTTCTCATGGTTTTCAAAATGAAATCCAAGAACTAATTGACAAAGCTGCCGTGATCCATATGCTGCAAGATGTCACTGTTCAAGCGATATCCAAATTATTTGGCGCCATGTATCGCAGCGAGCTTATGAGGGGCGTTTGGAATGACTTCGACTACATGCATCTGTTGTATAAGCTTGGACAGAAGATAGAAAAGGTACTAGATTTGCAAAGATTAGGTTTACCTGTCAAAGAGTACTGTCTTTCCGAGGAAGAGTTGCAAGTATTAATGCAGATGAAGTTGCGTGAAATGAAGCGGCTCGAGGCCAATGATTCGAGAATCTGGTTTCAGGCTAAATTACAGCAATTGAGAGAGGAAGGTACACGGTTCACACATGGCGTCGACAAAATGAGTAGTTAGATCTAGTTTCTATAATGCGTTCTTCACTTAACACCCCAAGTCAAGTTATCGTAACCAAAGAGCCATGGACCAACAGTATGGCGCACAGCAATCATACAGAGGCCCACAACAAGTTGCAGTGCCAAGATTATAAGGCACAAGACGTCCTCCCTCAACGGTCCGAGCCAGACTAACGCGAGATTGATGATTGTCATGTTGGAGAACTTGACAATCTGATTTTTTTCGTTCCTTTCCACTTTAACCAACTTGAAGAAGCTCAACAAAGCGAGAAGCTTCGACCCCAACCTGTATTCACTTCTCAATTCTCCGAAACTGGGGTACATCAAGCCGTCACTAGCATTGAACCTGGGAAGCCTGTGCCTGGGGCAAGGAACGATGTTGAACAATTGCGGAATAGAGTACACGAAATTGATGATTTGCGGCAACAAAAAGATCAAAAGAGTTTTGGAAAAGTGCCCCAAAATACCAACGATAGCAAACACCATGCCGCTGAAGTAGCAGTATGTATCACCAACGAAGACTTTCGCCGGGTAGAAGTTATACTGCAATAAGCCGATGGAGACTCCAAAGAATGGGAGTATGAAGATAGCAGACAACACGTGCGAATCGTAAGCTGCTTGGGATACTGAAGGAGTCAAAAGGTAGCACAAATCGTTGATGAGAAAGATTAGCGCGAGAACAACCGATTGGCCAACTTCGAGCCCATTGATGCCAGCCAAGATGTTGATTGAGTTAGGCGAGAAGATCGACAAGGCGGACATGTACGCGTAATAGAAAATACCCAAGTCAAGCAACTTCGGAGGAGCACTCGAAGATACGTGATAGTCATTCAAAGTCGTGAACCTCAACCCCGTGATCTTCGTGACGGCCCCGTTGGCGAGATCGAAGAACGACCCAAGAAGCTCAACAAAGCACTCACCATAAACATTACTGGTGACGAAGCCGGGCACAACAATGGAGGTCACGGAGAAGTCCACGTAGTACACAATGAGCAATGGGAGCGAGGCCACCGCTGGAAGGAAGAACTTGTGTCTCCAGCGGATATCGAACAAATCATCGAAAAAGCCGAGAAGAATCGTGCTGAGCAAGCACAAGATACCACTCAAAAACTCCGCAAGCTTGTTATGCGGGAACAAGTGGTTGTTCTCGAGAGAGTGGTACTGCGACTCGTACAACGCAGACATGTCGTCGTCGTTCAGCAAAGACGAGAAGGACATCAAGTACTTGAAAAACACAAACGGTATAATCAACACAAGAAGGATCGTATACGTCACGGCGGGGACAACCCCCATAGACTCTGGGATAGGCTCCACAGGTGGAGGCTTCGAGAGGTCTTTGCCTTTTAGGCCAACCTTCATGAAACTTGCACCCAAACGGGGAATGAGGTAGGATGTGATGGCATAGCCCAAAAGACCAAAGGCTGCAGATGTCTGAAGAGGATCGTTGAAGCGGACAAGCGCAAACGCTGCCGCCGCAGCTGCAATCTGGAGATAGCCACGCATGGTGGAAATTCGCGATTGATGTATGTATGTAATTACCGACATGACAACAGAATGCAGTCAGCAGGTATTGATGATAATGCAATCGACAAAAGCAGTGTTCAACCAAAGGTCCAAGGTAATTAATTGCGTGGTGCCATCTGGTAGCGTGCTCAAGAACTCTGTACTTTTTTAGTTCTTACCAATCTTGCCTCGTTTCTGCCTCTTCACATATCTACATGACAGATGGGAAGCGTGAAGGACGACAAGAAATGAAACGCCGATATTGTAAAATATTTCATTGTATGGCTTCTGAAAGTCAAATACACGTTCAGGACTTGTCAGAGGAGTTTTGGGCGTGCCCGTGTTGCACTCCTCCACCTATCTCGCGACTGTAGAATTCATACTAGCTTCAATACTACCTTCGATTTCGTCCCTCCTCCACAACCCACTACACTCCTTCACCCTGTCCGCTCCTTAAAATCAAAATAGAGCCGTTGTAAACGTCCCGCTACGCTATGAGAGTGTTCCAGACCAATCATGAGGAGCTAATCCACGACATCAAGTACGACTTTTACGGAAGGCATGTGGCAACCGCCTCTTCAGACCAGCATTTGAAAGTGTTTGACCTCGATACTACGACATCGACGTGGGTTCTCAATGATCTGTGGAAGGCTCACGATTCGCTGGTGGTCAAGGTGTCGTGGGCTCATCCCGAATTCTCCACATATAAGATGCTAGCCTCGTGCTCGCATGACCGCACAGTCAAGGTCTGGCAGGAGATGCCGGACGAGTTGCACGGGTCCGGGAAAAGGTGGATTAAATTGGCAACGTTGGCTGTCGAGTCGTTTGGACCTATTTACGACGTTCAATTCGCACCGCCGCACCTCGGGCTCAAGCTCGCCTGCGTGGGCTCCGATGGAATTGTTCGTATCTACGAGTCAATGGAGCCGCTGGACTTGTCATTGTGGAGCATGACAGCTGAGATACCCATTCTCACTCAGCAGCTTCCGGCCAAAAGTCTTCAAAGTAGTTTCTGCATTGAGTGGTGTCCCTCCAAGTTCACCAAAACGGAAAAGTTCGCTGTTATCGCGTTGGATCAGGCTTTTATTTACAGTACAGTCAAGAGCGGATCGGAAGCGGGAGAGTCGTCGCGGCACGACGCAGAAGGGTCTGACCCCACCGACAATGACGTTAGGACCACCCTTGAGAGAGGCAGCAGCTCCATGACGGATCGGAGCGACGGTTCCGCGATGACATCGGATAGCGGAGGCTCGCGGACTCATTACGTTAAGATCTGCAACCTACCAGAACACAACGGACTAATTCGCTCGGTGAGCTGGGCTCCATCAATGGGCAGAAGCTATCATCTAATAGCCACTGGGTGCAAGGATGGATACATTCGAATTTTCAAGGCGCATGAGAGCGATTCTGGCGAGTTGAAGATCGAAACCGTTGCCAAGTTGAGCGACCATAGGCAAGAAGTGTGGAGAGTCGATTGGAACTCCACGGGCACCATATTGAGTTCTGCTGGCGATGACGGAAAAGTGAGGTTGTGGAAATGCAGCTACATGAACGAATGGCAGTGCATGAGTGAGATCAACAGCAGTAATCGGCTGGAGAGCAGAGTTGTGGACGCGGACTGAACTCGCTCTTCTGAGAGTTGCCTGAATCCCAAGTGTGTAGCCACAATAATCAATCATATTATCGACGGCTATTCAAGAATTCAAATTTTTGACATCAGTTTTGAGACACTGAACAATTACAGAACATTATCCGCTTGACTTGTTGCCCTATATATGCTAAATCCTCCTCTTTTTCTTCTGAATGGTGGATGTCTCCTTCTTTTCATCCAATTCGTTCCAGAATTCCTCCTCCTCTTCAACCTCTCTCTTCTTTTCCTCATCTTCTACCTCAGTGGACAGTATTATTGTTACAGCATTGATCTGCGTCCCCAAGTATACCTTCAGCACAAGAGCTCGACTTTGAATATCGAACACCCGCAAGTACCTGTCAAGGCCACCCATCGCAACCACTCCAGTTTCTAACGAAGCATCAATGCCATGCACAGCACCAGTGTTGCCTCCCTCAGAGTATTTGCCGAGAAGTTTCAAACTTGGCTTGTAAAACGTACCAGCAGAAGCGGACACAATTCTTTGTGCTTTGGCATCAACTTTAGTGAGCGATAAGCGAGCCACGAAGGTGTGGGTATCACATATGATGATCTCATCCTGTGCCTGCGTTGCAAAAATGAGTGAAATGATTGGCTTTTCGCAAACTTTGTACGTGGCGATGGGCTCCTCATCCTCTTCCGTATCATATTTGCGAATGTGACCGTGTCTGGTCGCAGTGACCAACCGGAAGCCCTTCTTGGGAGCGGCTTCGCAGAAAAGGATTTTAGATATCCAGATGGGAACATCCAACCCGAGGTGGTCAGGCTCGACGTTCTCTGCTTGGAATAGAATTTTTGGCGCCCACGATTTGGCGCTCTTGAAGTCCAGGCTGGAGAATTTCTTATTCTTCCCGAATAATTTGAGCACTTGAAGATCGTTGTCCTTACCACCAGTGGCAAAAATGCCCCGGGAGTAAGGGTTGGCCACAAAAGCACTCAAAGTCGATGCATTCTTGTCTTGCCTCGCAGGTAGCGTCACGGGAATGGGTTCGAAGTCAAAAAGACCATTGTTCAAGTAAATGACATAAACAACGCTCGACTCAAAGGCAACCATAATGAAGTCGGACTCTTCAAAAGTCACCAATGCAACAGGTTTGTCATTGCTTTCGGTCGGAAGATTGTAGCTATGTGACAATTTGTAGTTTTCCTCGGGAACTTCTGAAGCACCATAGTTGTCGTAGATTGAGACACAACCACCAAGACGCGTTGCAATGATCCACCTGTCTAAGACCTTCAAGTCAACTATTCTGTTCTTGACATTGGTGACTTCCGAGGTTTGCAAAAGATTGGTGACAGACTCCGGCTGAATTCCGTCTTTCTTTGACGTATCTGTTCCTCGAGAACAAATTGTCTCCTTTATGTTCCCCGTTTCGTCAGCTGTCGCTAGAATTTTGAACATCTCGCTGGTAGAGGTGCGATGAGATGAGATGCAATGAAATGCGATGAGGTAGAGAGGTCTGAAAATTTGGTGCGCATCAGGTACACTCAGATATTAGTCGAATTCTTGATATTTTCCAAGCGTCGCCTCCTTCTCTCTGATCTTCTGGTTAATAGAAATTTGCACCGGGAAGAGACACTTTTTATAGTCGTCCTCAAGGAACTCCTGCGCTTTGGAGGCGTTCTGTCTCACCGTCTGGAGATAGTGCGATAACAAAAGAAGTTCCGTAAGATAATCGGTGGGAGAGGGCAGGAGGTTGTAGGTCTTAACCAAGCTCAGGAAAGCCAGCTTGATGGCGTGGTGTGGATGGCCTCTGCACCGGTGGTTCACATCGCCAGCCCTTCGTACTAGGCATATGAGTTCCTGCGGTTTGGTGATGTAGGTTACGTATTCGTACACCATGTTCATGAAGCTCACTAGCTTCTCAGAGAATTCCACTAGGTCTAAGCTCTCTCCTATTTCCCCTAAAAGGCTAGTCGTCTCGTCATGAAACTGCTTCGTTTCGTGCAACAACAGCAAGTGCTTGGTTAGGTTTCGGTCGAATTTGACTCTGGCCAAGAAGAATCCCTCGCTTTCTATGTGTGCGGCGCACGAGCCTTGCAAGGCTAAGAAGTCACGGTGGCCCTCGTTCAAACGTTTGGCGAGATCGTTATAGCCGTCGACAATTTGAGGTACAACTTCGCTCCAAGTACTCAAATCCGCCTGAAACTGGGAGTAGTGAGTGGCGCATTTTTTTATGTAAATGAGAAGTCTCGACAAGAAGGTTTGTATTTCTTGCTTGCACTCGCTGTTTGTGATGTTTCCGGGCATAGTGTTGTCATTATCCTTCCAAACGCTGATGGGATACTGGCAATTGATCCTGGCAAACTCCCGTTTCAACTGCTCCAAGCTTTGCCGGATGAAGTAGACAGAGCTATGGACATTGATTGCCCGACAGCGGACAACATCTTTTCCGAAGGTTACTTCGCCGAAGCTGTTGAAGTGGAGGATTATTTTTGACATAAGTTGAATTGCCGCAAAATCGCGCCGAGAGTTGCAAAATAGTCGGTGCCCCTACAGTAGCTTTCAAATACCAATCGAACGCCAGCAACACTGCGGGCTACAATCCATGATATTTATCGAGTCTTCGTATCTCATATTTTGTTTCAAGTCGAGTCATGCTACTGAAGGAAGAGAGTTAACAACCAGATTCTGGCTCCAGACCAAGGCGGAAGCCAGATTGGCTTAATCGTGCTGCACGTGATACATCGTATTCAAGTGGTAGAAATCGAAGTAGAATCTAAGTAGCAAACTATAGTATACTCAAGGGTGGATCTCCCCAAGGGTAGCCCTAAGGAAGTACCACATTTATAGATCAAACCAAGAGAGTAAGACGCAGGAGTTTCGGATTGTAGCCGTATTGTAAGTGTATAAGAGCCCATAGGTCTCCCGACTGGCCTAGAATTCTGGATACGGATACTTGACCCTAATGTTATAATCGAAACAGTGTAAAGTATCAAGTTACAAGAACAATAAGAAAAGGGCGTGTGGCGTAGTTGGTAGCGCGTTCGCTTAGCATGCGAAAGGTCTCCGGTTCGACTCCGGACTCGTCCATTCTTTTTTGCCATCTTTAAAGCATGGCCAACCTTCGTTCTACCCTCCTCGAATAGAGTTCTTTTTGCTCGCGCCTGTTGACCCGAAAGTAGCGAGGAGCATCAAGTGCGACACGCCTGGGATCTGCAGGAAAGCCAAATTATCACGGTGTAGCAAGTCCTACGAGAATGGAGATATTGGGTTCGAGACGATGCCCTGGGTTCGAAATATTGCGTGCAGAAATTACACAAGTTGGGGGGCAGCCGTGAAATATCCAGACCGCAGGATTATCCGCATTCAAAGTAATTTGTGACAATTCGCAGCCAAATATGGATTTACCCACCCTGTCCAAGTTAGAACGCAGAGTTCCGAAATAAAAAAGGTAAATCCAAGTGATTCAGTGACTACCCGACCATGCCTTTGATTCGAATAATTCACCTCAGACTGGTGCTCTAAGGTTTCGCATATCTGGATCCATTAGATGAGGGACTGCACGCGAATAAAAATCTTCAACCACCATGTCTAGTGTCATCGGTATCACGTTTGGCAACACGTCCTCGTCCATCGCGGTCGCCACGCAAGATGGCAAAGTCGACGTCATTGCTAACCCCGACGGTGACAGAGCAATTCCCTCTGTGTTGTCGTACATTGGTCTCGACGAGTACCACGGTGCCCAGGCCCGTGCTCAGTTGGTGAGAAACGCCAAAAACACCATCATAAACTTCCGTGACTACCTCGGCAAGAAGTACGACGAGGTTGACTTGTCTGTGTCTGCCACCGGTGCCAAGCCCGTGAAGGCCGAGGATGGCGGCATCGCATACAAGATCGCCAGAGAAGATGGCAAGGAGGAGTTGGTCACTGTGGCCGAGGCATGCACCCGCCACTTCAAGCAGTTGAAGCTCGCTGCCGAGGATTATCTCGGCAAGCAGGTGGACAGCGCGGTGTTGACCGTGCCCACGGACTTTTCCGAGCACCAGAAGGAGCTCTTGGTGCAGGTGGCTGCTGACGCCGGCATCAAGGTGGTGCAGCACATCAACGAGCCCACGGCTGCGTTGCTCGCGCACCTCACCGCGGCCTCTACCGCTTCCGGCGAGGAGGAGTTGTTGAAGGACAAGTTGTACGTTGTGGCCGACTTTGGCGGTATCAGACTGGATGCGGCTGTCATCGCCGTGAGAGGCGGCATCATGACCATTTTGGCCACCGCGCACGAGCGCAACTTGGGTGGTGACGACTTGGACGATGCGCTCTCCATCCACTTCGCCAAGGAGTTCGAGAAGAAGTTCGCCGTGGACCCCAGAAACAACGCCCGTTCGCTCGCCAAGTTGAAGGCCGAGGCCATCATCACCAAGAAGACGTTGTCGAACGTGCAGTCGTCGTCGTTCTCGATCGAGTCGTTGGCTGACGGCTTTGACTTCCTCTCCAACATCAACCGCTTGCGCTTCGAGTTGGCTGCCAGAAAGCCCCTCAGCGACATGACCGCATTCGTGGACTCCGTGTTGGCCAAGGCCGGCTTGGAGTCATTGGACATTGACGAGGTGTTGCTTGCCGGTGGCTGCGCCAACGTGGTGAAGCTCGCATCCAACATCCAGTTCTCGTTCCCCGAGTCCACCCGTGTGGTGGCTCCTTCCACGGAGACCAAGGCGTCCAACCCCGAGGAGTTGTCGACCAAGGGTGCGGCGTTGCAGGCGGCGTTGATTGAGAGCTTTGACGACGAAGAGATCGCCGAGTCCTTGCAGCCCATCGTGGTCAACACCCAGCACTTGAGTGCCCCAATTGGCATTAAGGCTGCCGACGGAAGCTTCGTCTCTTTGTTGGTCGCTGAGACCGCCTACCCTATCAAGAAGTCGCTCGAGGTCACCAACGGTGACGAGGCCGACGTCGTCATCGAGTTGTACGAGGGCAAGAGAACTGTGAAGGAGACCGTGATTGAGGCCGAGCCCGAGTCGGATGTCGATTCGGACGAGTCGGACGAGGAGCCCGAAATCAAGAGAGAGGTGGTGTACGAGGCGGGCGAGCTCTTAGCTCGTTTGGCTTTGACTGACTTGAAGCCCCAGTCCAAGTTGGAGGTGATCGTGAACATCACTCAGAATGGTGCGTTGCACTTGACGGGCCGTGAGTTGAAGCAGGGTGCGGTTGCGGTCAAGGGAGTCGTGGCCTAGTATTTAATAATCATGGATACACATACAGAGAACGAGGCGTAGCCGACTTAGACAACTCCAAGCCCACAGTCGAGAAAATCGAAAAATTTACCGCTAATTACGATCGAACTGCAATCCAGTTCGTTTGGGAATTCAGGTTCAATAGCCAGAAATGAAGTTGCTCGAAAGCCGCCGAAAATGCTCACTGGTGTGCGTTTACCTCGTTTATATCCCGTTCCGGTTGCAATTGTCGCATTGCTGATCTGTGAGAATACGAGCCGACATACAACTCGTACATACAGTTGACAGAGTACTACAACCTGCCACAACCTAATACCACAGCCCCGGCGTACGACTACATCCTAAAACGGAAATATGCCCAAGAAGAAGCCCGAGATGTCGCAGGTGTACTCGCAGAGCAACAATGAGTTCATATTCGGCGAGAAAGGCGGCAAAGGCAAGCACTTGCTGTCCTTTCTCAAGAACCTTTCGCTCACAGGGTCGCTGCTGGCAAGTGCTCAGCCCAAAGGCTCTTCTGACAACATAAACGAAATCAACTCCAGCATCTACGGCAGTTTGGCCTATGGCTATACCTCTCCTGACACCGGAGGGTCCAGTATCACCAATTCTGGGGGGAAAAAGGCTGCTTCTGCAGCAGGGCCGTTGCCGCGCTTCCCACGCTCGCTGCTGCAACGTTCGCTATCGCTGGGCAGTGTTTTGCCCCAGCATTCAGGCTCGAACGATAAGAGCATCTCGCACACGGACAGCAGGCTGTCTTCGCCGTACGTTCGTCCACCATCGCGAACAGTGAGCGCCTCTGGCGAGCCCGCAGGCAAGAATTACGTCCGCAGGCCCATGTACACCGACTTGGACGACGACTGGGACGCTCAACTCGACGACGTCGAGGAAATAGCGCCGAAAGAGCACTCCAATGAACGCAAGACTTCCAATTTGGGCTTGTTGGACTCATTGCATCCCGACTTGACGGTGCTGGCAGATGCTGTGCGTGTTTCTCAGGAGCACAAAGACCTGATGGACTCCCAGGACTTGCAGACCAAGCTTGAGGTGCAGAAGTTGAATCAGATGCACACTCGCTTTGCCAAGTTCCGCCGCATCTTGGCCGACGACGACACTGCCGTCAATATCAACGATCTTCGCAACTTGCTGTGGAACGGAGTGCCGCCCGAGGTACGGGCTATTACGTGGCAGCTTCTTTTGGGGTACCTCCCGGCCAACAAGTCTCGCCAGGCGTCTATTCTCAAGCGCAAGCGGCAAGAGTACATCGAGGGCGTTTCGAGCACGTTGTCTACGTTGGCTTCTGATAGCGCCGACTCGTCCAATCGAGACAACTCCGCAAACAAAGACAAGCAGCTCTTCCACCAAATCAACATCGACGTGAAGCGCACTCACCCTACTTTGAAGTTATACTCATACGCAGCCACTCAGGAGTCGCTTCGCAAGATCTTGTATTTGTGGGCCGTGAGGCACCCTGCAAGTGGCTACGTGCAAGGCATCAACGACCTTTGTACGCCTTTCTATCAGCTTTTTTTGAACAATTACTTATGGCAGTTGCAGCGGAAGGTCGCGCACGAACGAGAGAATGCCGAGGACGACTCTGCTTTGTTTATCCCGGGCATGCACGACGAGCACGACGAGATCGAGCAGAAGCTTTTAAACGATCCAAAACTTCGCATCTACTCGTGGGAGACGTTTGATCCTGCGCTACTTTCCCCACGCGTGACGGGGCTCATCGAAGCAGACACATACTGGTGCATCTCGCGACTACTCGACAACATCACCGATAATTACATCCACCAGCAACCGGGAATTATTCGCCAGGTAAACGACTTGCGCAATTTGATTCTGAAGATAGACCTTCCGCTCCTCACACATTTGGAGAACGAAGGCGTGGAGTTCATACAGTTCGCCTTCCGGTGGATGAACTGCTTATTGATGCGCGAGGTTTCAATGCCATTGATTGTGCGTATGTGGGACACCTACCTCAGCGAAACACCACTTGGCTTCAATAACTTCCACGTGTACGTGTGCGCAGCGTTCCTCATCAAATTTTCGGCCGATCTCAAGGAGAAGGATTTCCAAGATATCTTATTGTTCCTTCAAAACCCACCTACTGCGTCGTGGAAGGAAAAGGACATCGAAATGATGCTCAGCGAAGCATTTATCTGGCAAAGCTTGTACAAAAACGCCAGTGCTCATTTGCGCTAGCTCCGGGCTCAAAGGCGACAGTGTTCTCACATCTGGAGCGGCTTACTCAACCCTCCAGACTAATTATAGGTTCCGAAGCCTACTCTGGGATTCCTCGCATCGTGAATGTGCCGCGCACAGTTGGCTTTGGCAGCGTTCCGTTCCGGTTGACTGCAACTTTGACTGCGAATCGCTGCGTACCGGACGCATGTACCGGAACATGTAATTAGATTAATTACTATCGCTAAAAAGCAAACGCTCTTCTTGCTCTTCATATTCTTTCTTCCAAACTAAACGTCGAAGATGTCACAACCCGCCGGCAGAACCATCTTGGCCTCCACCATCGCGAAGCAGTACATCGATGAGATCACTGCCAAGGTCTCGCAGTCGGACCTCAAGCCCAAGTTGGTGGGCTTCCTTGCCAACAACGATCCTGCGGCGCAGATGTACGCCAATTGGACTGGAAAGACGTGCGAGCTGTTGGGATTCACCTACGAGTTGGTGCAGGTGGACAAGAACGAGTTGGAAAGCGCCCTCATCGCAGCCAACAACAACGACGACGTCAACGGCATCATGGTGTACTTCCCCGTGTTTGGCGACAACCAGGACCAGTATCTCCAGCAGCTCATCCTGCCGGAGAAGGACGTGGAGGGGCTCAACTTCTTGTACTACCACAACTTGTACCACAACGTGCGCTTCTTGGACGCACCCACGAACGAGCAGAAGTCCATCTTGCCATGCACGCCGTTGGCCATGGTCAAGATCTTGGAATACTTGGGCGTCTACAACAAGCACTTGCACTACGGCAACCGCTTATACGGCAAAAAGGTGTTGGTGGTGAACCGGTCAGAGATCGTGGGCCGGCCACTTGCCGCCTTGCTCGCCAACGACGGCGCCACCGTGTTCTCGGCCGACGTCAACAACATGCAAAAGTTCACCAGAGGCGACGACTTGCTGATGCAGAGGCACAAGGTGGAAGAGTTGCCGGACACCACCGTGGAGAGCATCGCCCCACAGTGTGACGTCATCATCACGGGCGTGCCTTCGGACAACTACAAGTTCCCTACGGAGGTGGTGTCCAACGGCACGGTGGTGATCAACTTCGCCAGCGCCAAAAACTTCAACGATGACATCAAGCAGAAGGCCGGCTTGTACGTGCCGTCGATCGGGAAGGTCACCATTGCCATGCTCTTGCGCAACTTGCTTCGGTTGATCGACAACAAGCAGACGAGGCAGAAAGCTAGTAGCTAGGTTAACTAACGGATTGGGCACTATGGACACCCTAACAATGGAGCATCACCGAGTCACGTGCGCGCGATGCCCTATGACTCCTCCCGCACGAGTCAAGCTTTTCACCATGAGCAAGCCACGAAAGGCCAAGCGGGCCATTGATACGCTCGCCTTCACAGAGTCGCTAGGCCTCCAGACTTTCCGCCGTGACCAGCGCAGGGTGTGGACTCGCGAGGAGGACTCGAAGTTGCTCGAGCGCCTCAGCAGGCTCTACCCAGACAAGGTCGAATCCAACACTCTCACCGCCAAGGACGTCGATTGGGAGGTGGTGGCCGAGGCCTTCTCCGATGCGAGTCGGCGGCCCAAAGACTACCGCAAGCGGTGGATTTCGTCGTTGAATCCGAATTTGAAGCGCGGCAAGTGGACGCCGCAGGAGGACGCCAAGCTCTTGGAGCTGTACCGCCAGTTCGGGCCGCTGTGGCAACACGTGGCACAGGCCATTGAGGGCCGCACCGAACACCAGTGCCTGAAGCGGTATCTCGAGGTGCTCGACCCCGCACTGCGTAACCGATTGCGCCCATGGGCCGAGGCCGAAGACCTCCTTCTCATCCGGCTCGTGAAGGACAACGGCACCAAATGGAAGACGATTGCCGATGAGTTTGATGGGAGGCCGGCGCTTACGTGCAGAAACCGCTGGCGGAATCTTGTCACGGCCGTTGCGCGCAAGAAGGCGTCTCCCTTGGTGGTGGAGAAGATGGCAGACGTTGTCAAGGGCGACCTCAATGAGCACATCGACGAGCATGTCAAGGAGGAGGAAGAAGGGGACGACCAGCACGAGGTGCCGCCCATGGACTCGCTCGGATCCAGCTTGCAGAGCATAAGCTCGACCTTGCCGTCTGCGTTGTCCAACTTGGCGGGCCCAACCTTGAACATGGACTCGGGCATAGGGGCACCTGGCGCGGGAATGGCGCCGAGTGACGCACCCAACTTGAGTGCCAACTTGAGTGCCAACGGCGCAACGGATGTGGAGTGGAAGTACTCTGTCGCTGCCCAGGACGGAACGGGCGACAACCACATGCTAGCCAAGCTCGTCGAGCAGGGAGGAAACATCTCCTCCCAGCAGCTTGTCCAGAACCTCGTACACTGTGCGGCCAAGTACAACTTGAAGGTGACGGTGCATCAGCACATCCACCACCACTACAGGCCCGAGAACCAGACCGCAGAACCCGCGCTGCCCTACCCGGCCAGTCTTAGCTACGACCGGAGTGCGCTGCCACGTTTCTACAACGTGGAGCCCGAAACACAACTCAATCGGTACCAGCACTTCAACTACTTGCCGCCGTTGACCGAAGTGCCGAAATTGAACTCCTCGGCCACTTCGCCCGCCAACAGCTCCAAGGGCAGCACCCACCATCATCATCATCACCACCATCACCACCACCATCACCAGAAAACGCTCGAAGACGAAGCTGCCAGCAAGGAGCTGGACTTGCTCAAGTTGCTCCACCAGACGGATGTTCGCAGCCGCGACCTGAAGAAGAAGCCGGAGGATGATGAGCCGCGCTCCAACTCGTTGACCCCGTTGACGCAAGCGGTGCAGATGGTTGCGGCTGCAGAAGCGTCTGCGCCCTACCTCAAGCGAGACTCTCAACCGCACCAGGAGCTGCCTGCCAAGAAGCAGAAGCACGATTACGACGAGGACGCCGAGGAGGGACATGACTTTTTCGAAACCATGAGGAACTTGAACGTGGTGAATCCACACCAGGAGAGGCGGGACCAGCGCGGCTCGCAGCCGGTGTCGCAACATCATCCTCTCCATTACTTCACCAGCAGCGTGACCCCGCAACCGGAGACCATCGACGAGGAGGACGAGGATCTTCTGAATCCTTACGGACTCTTCTACCATGCATACACACAGCCAGCACCCGAGCCGAAGAACTACTTCGAGACGAGCAATGCCGAGGCAATTCCGTTCAATCCGTCATAACACTACTCTCATGTTGAAGAGTCTAGGTAAAATAGACAGCTAACATTGTGATCATGTATGCCCCCACCAAGCGCCCCACCAAGCTCCATCGTAGCAGGCCCCACCGTGTACATAATGAGTGTGCTGCACTTGGCTCCAGTTCTGGTTTGTGCGATGGCATCTCCAAATTAAGCAGAAGAATCCACGTCATCTGCTTTTCACTGTATAGTTGCGAGGAGGCTGTGGTGGTGGACTTGCCGCATTTTGCAGCTTCTCCGGAGGTCTACCCCACACATCGTAGCGGCCCCACCAACACCAATGCCCAAGCAAAAAAGTGCTCCTATCACCTCAAGGGCCCAACAGACCCTATCGATGGTGCTTTTTTTTATTTCGGCTCGATCACCTCGGCCACCCAAATGGCCCTCGCCGATCTACTCCGCCTGCACATTCGTGCATGCACACTATATCTACATCACCTACTCAGGTCCAGATGGACTCAGCGACACAGTACGACCTCCCGTCGCGAAAGCCGCTTGGGCGAAAGGCACCAGCCAAAGAAGAGCAACTGGCTGATGACTCGTATCGCCGGATGATCAACCACGAGTTCCGCCAATTGCAGCTCGACACAAAGCTCTCGGGTATGTCGGTGTTTGACTTGATCGACCACTGTGCGTCGTTGTTCGAGGAGCTGGGCCGCAGTCTCCACAAAGAGCACGGTGTGCGATTGTACATGCGGGCATACCTCATCTTCAACTACTTCATCAACACGTTCATCATGGTGCATTTCAACGGCTTTGCCAAGTTCATGGAGCTGCTGCAGCAGGACTTCATCATCTACCTCAACCTCTATCACTTTTTCCGCAGCGAAGATGTCATGGCGCGGGACGCCTTTGACGTGGACTTGGCGGCCATTCGTCTCTGGGTCGTGCAGTATCTCACAAGCAAGGACTTGTTGACCTTCGACGTGGGGCTCCTCTACGGCTGGTTAGACGAGTACATTGACTACTTGAAGCACAAGGAAGAGGAGTCGGAGGTGCAGGGTGACGACAAGGGCGACGGTGCCTCCAACTACTACGCTTCTGCCCTGAGGGATAAGTATCCCTCGGCAGAGCAGTTGGACGAAGACGAGGACGACGAGTACGACGCTTTCGATTTCAACACACGCTTTCCAGAAGTGCCGGCCCAGGAGGACGTGCCGCGGCCGGTAGACTTGAAGGCTGCGCTTCTGCCGACGGTGTTGTTGCTTCCGAAAGCGCCGTACCCGGTGTCGGAGTCGATTTCCGAGCGCGAGGTGCCGAAGAGCGACCCGCCGTACCCGAAATCGAACGGCAGACTAGGGAACTTACAGAGTCTGCCTCAACCGACGGCTGATTCGAGGGAGCGACCAAAGTATGTCTACGGATCCAACAGCCATGACAATTCCTCGTCTAGACGCCTGGGGTCCCACCTTGCGGAATATCCACCGGCCCACGCGCATGTCTCAAACGGAGCTCACAAGCCGCCTACTCCCCATAGCTCGCACAATGTCTACGATACCCAAACCGCATTCAGCCAGAATGCACTTGGTCGGAACGCGTTTCAATTTGAAGGACCACAGAGCACTCCCGCTACATTTATGCATACTCATCATTCCAATAACCGTGCAGGCATGAGCTCTCCCAACTTGAGTTCACCCCAGCACTTTTCGCAGCCGCTGTACTCGTCCCAGAACCTGTACTCCAGGCCGCCACATAAACTTCCTTCCGCTCCGAATTCCTACAGCTCGCAGGGGAATGCGCAAAACGGTCCGTATCAGAACGGGAGCCACCCGTCATACTCCTCTGCCCTGCTCAATAATGCGCAGGGGCGAGTCGATCGGTACTATCAAAAGTCCAATTGGATGCGATCCCACGCTATCTGCGGGCTCAAGAATTTGGGGTCATCATGCTACATTAATCTGACGGTCCAAGTACTTGTGGGACTCGATATATTTGTGAATGCAATTCTTAGTCGTTCGAGAAAGCCGGACGGACCGCTTTCTGAGGCAGTTGCAGGATTGATTGCCACGTTCAAGGCTAACGGCGGAGCCAACATTGCTCCGACCAAATTTTTGCGCGTGCTAGCAGCACTCAAGCCCGACTTCAATATCCCATTTGAGCAACAGGATGCTCAGGAAATTCTCCTCTTCCTCCTCGACAAGCTTCATGAAGAGATGGCAGTAAAGCCGATATCTGAATCAGTCGATTACCTAGCGAAGTGGCAAATTTCGGTGGACCCTCGTGAAAAAGAGGAGTATTTAAAATGGTATAGGGGGCTCATCAAGAATGAGGGCGAACTGGCCATCAATGATACCTTTCAAGGCCACGTGCAAAGCAAGTTGGTATGCAATAAGTGCGGCCATAGGTCCATCAGCTACAGCTCGTTCACAATCCTCTCACTTCCGATCCCAGAGAGCCACGGCAATCCCGTCGATTTGACTGATTGTTTGCGGTACTACACTCAAGACGAAGTTTTGCAGGGGGAAAATGCATGGAATTGCCCCAAATGCAACAAAACATCCGATGATGCTAAAGATAATCCCATGGATGTCGTGTTCCAGCCAAAGCGAGGAATGTTTCGCTTCACCAAACGAAGCAAGTCGCCGTCCAAGAAACCAGCGGCTAGTGCCAGTCCTCCATCAACTTGCATTTCTATCAAACAACTCAGCTTCATCAAGCTTCCGCCGGTGCTTTTCATCCACTTATCGCGCTTCTCGCTGTTCAATCTCACGGACAAGCTTAATACCGATATTGTGTACCCGTTGCGGCTCAAGTTCAACCATGAATCCCATGATATTTACTACAGCTGCACAGGACTCATTAATCATTACGGAAACCTCAAAAGTGGACACTACACGGCTCTAGTTAACAAGGCGCCGTCTTCGGGCGACAATCTGTACATTCCAGCATGGTGCTATTTTGACGACGACAAGGTGCGTGTTAACGTTGTGCACGGCGACGCTTCGTCTCCAGACTTCAGCAAGCAACACTCTCGCGATGTTTTTGTCCTTTGCTACGAAAGAGTATGAGTGCGTCTCGCGCTGTCATCTATTACTCATCATCACTGTCATCACCAAAAGCCCTGGGCTGACGAGTTCTTTTGGTTGAGAGTCCCTTCAAGGATAGCGAAACAGGTTTCAATTGAACCGGTTTGGGTTCGGAAGGGGGAACATCCGGCTGTAGCGGTGCACTGGACTCGATCTGCTTGCCTGCGTCTATTTGGGCTTGCAAGAATTTCATGTGCCGTTCCTCGTCGGTCTGCAAAGATTTTTCTCTTTCCTGGGTGTTGTTTGATGTTCTGTCAACGAGTTGTATGACAAGGCTGAACTCGTCTCCGCTGTCCTCCGGGATTTCCACACGGACTTTACTCAGTCGACCTAGATATTTGACGAATGATGTAAGTGAATTCCATTTGGTGGCGTTCATATGTACGTGATCCTTGTCGCTCAAAATGTACTCCTGGTAGAACTTGTTCGCGTTGATCTTCTTTGTGCCGTGGTTGATTCGTAGAAGGCGTAGGAACTCTCTTTCAAAGCGCGACAGAAAGTCTTCAACCACGCTGGCACCCTTTCCATCGTTGCTTATGTTGGAAATTCGGCCCAAATGAGAGGGTGACCCGAGATGCATTTTGAAGCCATTGGCATCTCGACACTGCTTTTCGCAAATCTGACAATAGAATTTGAGCTTTTGTAGTCCTGATGCTTTGAGCTGCTTAGACTGATACTTGGCCGAGCCAATGTCCGCCTTAGCCATATTTCAGAAAGCTCAAGAAGAGTCCCGATTGTGGAGAAGAGATGGGGAACGTGCAGGAGTATCAAGTATCTACATTGATCACCATGATTGCCTATTTATCTGGGCCAGTGCGAACTGGCAGCCGGAAAGTTCTACATAATTCGTCGAGTCATATTTTGACTGTCAGAGCGTATTCAGGGCCACTCAAAACCTATTCGGTATTCAAGAATCCACTTTCCGTGCTGTGGGCCAGATCTGTGCCTAACGCAACGAAGTATTTCTCGGGGATCTTGGCCACTGCGTGGGGTCTCACTCATATACATCCCAATTCTATCATTACAGTGGGCCCGCCTGCTCTTATCGCAGGCTACTACATCTTTAGACGCAGAGAGCATGCCAAGTACCTTGACCTGGTAAATCTTGTTAAGCCTGTCGATGATAAATGGGATGACAACAAGTGGAACATCCGCTTGAACAAATACAACGAGGCAGATATTGACAACGTCTTAGCAGGGATCGAGAATGAGTTTCAGCATTTCACAACTCAGGCCATAGGAGCGGCGGAACGCAAGATTGTGGACTACGCCGTGGAGAATGCTGGAAGCGAAAATTCTGCTACGTGCCAGCTTTTGGATGAAAACAATCAGGTATTGGTTCATTTGGACAACTTGCCGGAAACGTTTGTAAAGCTGAAAGCGGACGTTTCCTCTGACAAAGACGAGTTTGTTGAGTTCGTCAAAATGACGGTGCCTTACTACAACTCGAAGGATCTGACGCATAGGAAGCGGTTGGGAGTCGCCGAAATTTCAATGTTGCAGGTTCCAGGTGGCGAGGAGGAGAAACACTCCGACTACCGCTTGGGAATCAGACTTTGGCCCTATAAGTTTTTCCTGAAAGGAGAGGTCGTGGAGCCAGTTGTAGGGTTAGAAATGGCCGAAGAAACACCGCAGACTGAATGAGGAACCACGAAGCAACATCTGTATTTACGAACCGCAATCTGTACATATCACCTAAAATTCATGAACTCACTAATCATCGATATGTATCTCAAACTAAATTACGATGGAAGTGCAAGTACCAAACCAAGAACTATAATGAAATCTCATGAGGTAGTGGGCTAACGCTTAAAGTAGTTGCGTGCAGCCTCTTCAAAGCCACCCCACTGGTAGCAATTGGACGCCTCTCTGATTTGCTCAAGTTCGGGAAGCCATTTCGTGATGTCTTTGATTCTCTTCTGGGTGTTAGGGTGCGTCGAGAGAAACTCCTGCAAAACTCCACCTTGGAGAGCAAACCGACCTTGCAGTGCTCCCTGCTCCCACTTTTCCATTCGGTCCCAGAACTTCACAGCTTCGTGGACGTTGAAACACAGTCGGGCCATCAACTCGCATCCGATCCTGTCGGCTTCTGATTCCATTTCTCGCGAGGAAGGCATCTGAAAAAAGCCGGCAATGAGCAAGTCATTGAACCATGATATTCCAGTGGCCATATAGGCAGCAGTAGAAAGCATCACATAAATGGGCTGCATGCTCAATTGCTCCAGCGAGTGGTGAGCAAGCTGGTGCGATAATTCATGCGAAAGCACGGTGGCTAGGCCGTCCTCATTGCGACAAATGGGCAAGATGGATGAGAAGATGAAAATCTTCCCGTTCGGCAAGATAAATGCATTCGGCGGTTCTCGCTGTGGGTCAGCCACCCGTATGATGTGAATTGTCCACTGCAAACTCTTCAAATGCGCGGCCTGTTTCTGGTCAGGGGTGTTACTTATGGCCGAGGTCAAAAGGCGGTTCATGACGCTAGTAGCCAACTTGTAGTTTGGGTCGGATGGCGGAGCTATCTGGTCTTGGTACTGGTACACAATTTGCTGATAGGAGTAATCGCCAATCTTCTTCTCGAGCCAGTATGGGATCCAGAGAAACCGAAGTCTGTGCGTGAATGGAGCCTCCTTGAGATTGTATAAATAGAAAGCTACTCCACCACCCACAAAATAGAGGAAGTATCTGTTTCTGAGCAAATCGGCCACATTGAATGTCTGGCCTCTCAGGTCAAAGCGTTTATAGGAAGCGTAAGTGCGAATTGGACGCTGAAAGCGAGCAACGGGCGACCGATGTAGCGGAAAAAATGAACCCAATCTAGTTGCTTGGCTCGGGCGAGCTGTTGGCACCCTCAAGCGAAGTGAAGCAAACATTGAAGATGGCCAATGCATGGAAGTAGTAATGCGATTCCATGCAGACCTGCGCACCAGATTGGGCCTAGTGGAGATCCAACACCAGTAAAAAAAAAGAACTGCTTTATGTCGCTGTCTGGCTGTACTCTGTATATTGAGAAGCAGTAACGAGAAAGTGGTAGTACAAACGAGTACAAGTGGAGGGTGGTGGTACAAATGAGTACAAGCGGGGGAACGAGGCGGGTCGAAGGATTAGTGTATTGTACATGCTCTGCGCCTATTTGAATATCACGTCGGGCTGGTTCGAGTCGAACTCGGTGTCTGCGGTGATGTCGTTGTCGAAGTTGCGCTCCAAGTTTGCAACGCCCGACTTGTCGGATGCGCCGACTCGCTCACGGTAAGGATGCTTTTGACGCGGGGAACCAGCCTCGTAGATGTAGTCGTCGTTGATGGCCAGTGTGTCGACGAGCACGTTGTGCACCACGTCTGAGCTCGAGTTGTTGGCCGGCTGCACGTGGAACATCGGCCTCTGTTTCGTGACGGTGGCTGCCCGTGACGGGAGTTTCTCAAAGAACTGCGGCCCTTGAAGCAGCTTGACCAAGTTGTCCAACGACCTGCTCAGGTTGCTGCCGTTCACGCCTATTAGGCTGCCATTACTGCTGTGCACGCTTTGCTTGTCTGTGAAGCTTGGCGGTTGGAGGTCTCCCTCGCTCTGCCCAGGCAAAACGGGGATGAATGTGTCGTAAAAGGCGTACGAGGACGGTGTTTTTTGGTGGCTTTGGTTGAACACGGACGGTGTGGGCGTCGTGACCGGGCGCCTTCTGTCAGAGAACGTCTTGGACGACGTCAGCTCCCTGCTCAGCGACGCCAAGTCCGACGACGGTGTATGCTTCTCTACGGCGGTGTGCGAGTCTTCGCTGACGTTGAACTCCTTGGACTTGGATGGGCTCTTTCCGTTCTCGTACGGCCTGTGGAGCGCCTCGCCAAACTCTTTGAACAGATTGTTGTCTCGCAACTCCACGTCTATATCGCTGTTCTCCGCGTCTTCTTTCTGCTGGAGCTTCCGGTTGCGGAGCCAGAGCGCATACACGCCTGCTAGCACTAGGCAGCAGGGTATTCCGATGGCGAGGCCCACAGCCAAACCCTGGTTATAACCCATTGTGAGATGTTGCTATTTTGGGAACCCAACAACACCGGCTCAACAGGAGTGTCAACAGGGAGGATTATAAGCGAGTGAGGAGTGTGTTCCGATACCCTTGAGCAAGCCAAAGTGTGCGGGGATGTGGTTGAGTTGAGGTGCCTCGGCCGGAGTTGATCCCGATAGGAGATGTCTGGAATAGGAGACGACGGGTCGTTACGGAACAAGCGGACGGGAAGGAGACGGAGATGGATCCACAGCCGGAGTGTATGCTGAAGATGGACGATAATGGGCCTGTGGTTAGCCGCTGACGTTCGGGTGGTTGACTTTTTTTTTTGCTGTGCCTCAGTGAGGAATACATTTTCCGAGGGCACTCAAGCGAACCAAGCGGCACCACGGTGCCAGTTTGAGATCCGGGGGTTCTCCGCCTGAGCGACAATCCGCGCGTATGCAGTCAACCTACCCCGTTTCTTATTCCGGCCCTCGAAATTTCGCTTCTGCAGGCAGCTTCGGCTTTTCTGGCAAGCCTGGTCTGCGGGCAGGTGGAGCGCTATCTAGGGCGGTTGTCTTGCTGCGACTAACGCCTAGATATTTCTGCAGACCGCCGCTCTATGTAGCACCAGTTTGTGCCCTTGGCTACCAGCGCAAGAACCCGCCCTGCACGAATCTTCGCAGCAGTCGATAAGGCAGAAGACATTTAGCGGCTAGTTCTGCAGAGCCATTGTTACTTCGCCAAAGCGTGTTTTGGACTGGCGACAAAAACATGTGGCTCTGACGTATAGTGGTAGATCAGATATAAGGGGGAGGTGTTATCGGTGTTGTCGCGTACTGGATCATCGGCTATTAGAGCAGAAGGCTTTGTCGCTAAAGTGAACTACATTGGCGGAGGCGTGTTCTTGCGCATACGTGCTGAACATCTTTGCAAGAAGTTTCCAGGATTTACGTCGAGAACGAGTAAGTGCAGCGATGCCTGAGTGTACTTGTACAACTTATGCCCAGAAGTCGACACGAAGCAATGTGTGGCTCGCTAGCTTAGACAGCTCCCCAGATGTACAGCTCTGTAGATGAAGCTCGATCAAGGTAGACGTGTCTATATCAGTTAGACAGTCTCTGGAGCATGTAGACTGCCCGATATTAGGGTAGATACAGTTCGCTGGAATCGCGGACTCACTAGTTGAGAGAGTGCACTAGAATGAAAATGTTCACCATCTTCTCTACAATCTATGCCTGTCAATGTATCCATGTCGCTCTCGATGCTATGTAGCTATCGATGCTATGTAGCTATCAATGCTATGTAACTATGTTCGAAGTATGTGCTGTGGTGTACGCTTGTCTACCGTTCGTAAGGTGCTAGCCATTTCTATATACAATCTACAAGTCAAAGTCCATGGATGGGTCCTTTGTCAAGTCCTGCTCCTTGCCGTCCGTGTCCAACACAAAGTGGTGGATGTCGAACGGGACAAACTTGGAGCTTCTGTTGGCCTTCAACCTCAAAGTGCCCACGCCTTGGTCGCCCCGCACGTCGAACGTCACGTCAATGTTGCCCTGTACAGTGTTCAAGGTGCCCCAGATCCACGGCCACGAGCTCTTGAATCGAATGTTCGCGCCCAACTGTTCCTTGGCCATCTCCGACCGACGCAAACAGTACATCACCGAGTTGATGATGGGAGAGCTAGTTTTCTCGTAGTTGAAGATGACTGCACATGAAACCGTTACGCCCACGGCGTACACCCAGAAATACCTTCTGTTGATCTTCTTGTTGGCAAATGGGTCAGGCAACTCGCGGTCAATATTGACCTGCCTTTTTGGGATAGCGGTTGATGGGGCAACGCCAGCGGTGGCGAATCTCCGCGTAATGACGTGGAACCTTCTCGAAAGCGGGGTCGCCGCAGTGAGCAGTGTTCTGACCTGACTTAGCATCTGGAGATGTCTCTGATGTGCGCACAGTGATGAAAATGTGAGTACACACGTGACCACCTTCTCCATCAACGAAGACCAGAAACAGACGGACGGCTATATTGTAGTAAGGAGAAGTCACTTTGAACGTGGAATCTCCGGGTTCGTGCACCATACAAGTACGCAATCTAGTTCCCTTATATAATCTTATACTTAATAATCTTCTGCTCAATAATCATCTACTCAATCTTCGTGTCACACTCCGTCACCTCGTCAATGTACGCTATCATCTAATCTTAAAGGTCGCCAGCTCATAACAGTGTAGCTGGGCATAGTATGTTCGAGACTTTTGAGTGGTGGTGCCGGCGAAATTCGCATCAGTATATTCGGTCTTCGTCTCACATCACATTAAAGCTTCATAGAGCTTTAGTTATCCATCCAGCTGGTCGAGCGAGGCTTCATAGATCACAACGTAAGACCATCCAGTCGTACGGATCGTGCTGGCTGCACAGCATTATCTGCGCACCAACGGCTTTGATCAAAAACTCCGCTAGGAGTAGCCACTGGGTAGCCCGTTTGGGCAACACCATGACACAGTTCTCCACCTTCATGTACTCAGCGCACATGTCAAGAAGTTCCACACAATGACGTGCGTTCTCCTCGATCAGCAAAGTGGAGTCGAGTCCAGAGGTCTTAAACTCGAGCCAGACGGCTGGTTTAGCGTGGAGCTCCGAGATTGTGCCCGTCGCTAGCAATTCGTTCCTGTACTCAATAGTAAACAAATTGGGGGTTTGCCGAATTGCGAAGTCAAAGATAGCACTTCGCTGCCGGAGCGAAGAAAGTCGAGGAACGGGTGTGCAACTTCTGCGTGTTTTGCGAATTAGAAGACACGGTTGAGATGTTCATGGTCGAAAAGGCGATAGCAGGGAAATAGTCGAGGAGAAAGAAAGAGTTGGCACAGGAAGTGTGGAGAAATCGGTCTGGTGATAACCCTCCACATTAGGCAGGTAGCTGCGAATGTCACGTGAACCTAGACCTCATATACGAACCGCCTTTCTTTGCCACATTTGGTAGCGCCTACGAATACCTGGTATCTACGACAACTGCAGCATGCTTCCTGAAGCTGTAAAGTTCATTTAACATGTTTCGGATTCATGTCGTTCCTGTACTATGTGCAAAAACCATATCTTCAGTGACAGCGTCAAGTTTTCGCGGTGTATGCACGTGAGCTCATCTCGATCTCCATTACAACCGAACCGTCATGGGCAAGAAAAGTGAGTGAAAACGTGACTACGACAAGATAAAGTACTAACATCCAGTTTCAAAGCACAGCAGAGCTGCTAGAAGAGGCGAGGTTGAGTTGAGCGGGGAGGCCGCATCGTTACAGAATGTTCCCAAGCTGGAGAATGACGATTTGAAAAAGTCCATCATCCGTACGACTATCAAGAACGAGAACTTGTTGGCCAAGAAGATGGAGATGAGCAAGATCAGGAAGAAGGGCAACAAGAAGTTGAACAGATCGCTCAAACACAAAACGGATAGGAGCAGCAGGGTGGACGGAGTGTTGGCCACGAAGATCCAACTGGCCGTGGAGAGAGCGAAGTACGTTCAAAATGCAAGAAAGTCGGGCTGGGATCTGATCAACAAATCCATTGCTATAACAAATGACTTGATAGAGAAAACGCAGCCGAAGAGTGAGGAGGAGCTTGAGAGAGAGGCCGAGGACGAGTACGTGAAGCAGTTCTTCACCGACGAAACCGTCAAGCCTGTCGAGAAGGAGAAGAAGGATGGCAACATTTTTGCCATGCTTGAGGTTGAAGAGTAAGCTGGGAAGTTTCGGAAACAGTGCATAGACGGTTGAACCAATTAATTTTGTCAATAGGAAACAGGAAGAAAGAACGGTTTATCGAGAATCCCGTATCAAAACCACATCAGTCAAGCATCCATTAGTCAAGAAATATTTATCAAGGATAATCAAGAATCCATTTGTGACGACATGGTGAGATGCTTGAGAAGATGATGGTGAGTAGATTTCTCGTTTTGTCCACTTGAGGAAGTCGTCACGGTAGTAGCAGCGACAAGCAACATTTCAGTCCCACACTGACTTTCTGGCGTTACAGGAGCCTTTTGCAGTCGTTTTGCAAAAGATTTCAGTGATGCCCTGCACAATAACTGCTAGTGCTGATCTATCTCCACGACAAGATGCTTGCATTTCTTGTATGGGCCATTTTGGCAGTAGCTGCTATCGCCCAGCCATACTTCCCGTTTCCAGAAACTGATCTCGACAGAACTTCCTTCTTGGAGCAGTTTCCAGAGCCTGATTTGGCCAGCAATGGCTGGATAGTTTCTCAAGGTACGAAAGGTACGGACAACTACACAGGTGAGTGGAGCCTCGAGAAGCAGACCGAGTATGTCGCAATTGTTGGACAGAAGTCTCTAGTGATGAAGACCGAGGCAGCGTTCTACGCAATTTCCAAGAAATTCAACGAGCCATTCGTGAACGAGGGCCGTGACTTGGTGTTTCAATTTGAGGTCAAATTTCAGCACGGAATATCTTGCGGCGGCGCATACTTCAAGCTCTTGAGCGAGGGTTTCGATCCGGAGACTTTCAGCGATGCCACGCCCTTCGAGATCATGTTTGGTCCCGACATTTGCGGCTCCACCAGCAAGGTCCACTTCATCATCAACAAAAAGCTAAGCGACGGCACTCTGATCATCGAAAGCAAGCTCAGAACTGCACCAATGGCACGCAGTAACAGCTTGACCAATTTATACACCCTCATCGTGCGCGAGAACCACGATGTCGAGGTCAGAATTAACGGCCAGGTGGCCAAGGCTGGAAACATGGTCAACACTCCCAACTTCATGGTCCCGCCTTTGGCCGAACCGGAATACATTCCTGACGGATCAACCAAGCCAGCGGACTGGGATGACAAACCTATGATCTTGGACTCTGAAGCAACGAAGCCGGAAGACTGGGACGAGACACACGGCCTGTTATGGATCCCCGACCCAGATGCTCAATTGCCTGAGGGGTGGTTGGAAGACGAGGAGGAGTATATCCGTGACCCTGACGCGCAGAAGCCAGCTGAGTGGGATGAGGAAGAAGATGGCCAATGGAGAGCTCCCATCATCCGCAATCCCAAGTGCACATACGGGTGTGGCGAGTGGGAGGTTCCCAAGATTGCAAACCCCGAGTACAAGGGCCAGTGGATGGCCCCTGCTATCAAGAACCCAAATTATAAAGGAGAGTGGAAGCAACCTACGATTAAAAATCCCAATGTTGGTGCTAAAGTCTCCAACTTTGTCAACCCTATAGGTGGTTTGGGTATAGAAGTGTGGAGCATGCAAGCTGGCATCGCATTCAATAACATTTACTTGGGTAATTCGGTTGAGGAGGCGGAATTGATTGGAAACGGCACCTTCAGTGCGAAAGAAGTTCTCGAGCATGAAATTTACATGGAGACGAAACCTAAGGCGAAGCATGAGCCCAAACAGCCGCCAAAGACTTTCGATGATTTGCTCGAAGAGGATGACTTGAGCATTGCGAATATCTTCGGTTACTTCAAGAAGTTTTTGGGTTCTCAATTGAGCTCCGTGGGTCAGTTCTGGCGCGAGTTTCAAGAAGAGCCTCTTGATGCGATCTCTGCCCACCCCTTTCGTTTTGCTATATACTGCATGACCTTTGTCGTTGCGTTTACACTCGTGTTTGGGATCATCAATGTGACGTTCTTTTTGTTTCTCAGTGGACAACAAGATAAGAAGGCCCAAAAAGAGAATGCACAGCCCCCCAAAGAGGAGGAACTCACTGAAGAGGAAATGATTGCAAAAATTACGGGCACGACAGGTGCAAAAGCTCAAAAGACGGAAGTTTCCAAGCGTGGAAGAGTCGATTCTCTGTCCAGTGAATGAATTTCAAGTAGTTATGGGATACCAAAAAGATAACACACTTCCCAATGTACCTCCGATTTGTAGTCCGAAATTTGATTCAGTTCAAATGGCGCATATCCATTTTTTGCCTCAACGTTAATCGCAGACCGTTAAGCGAATGGACTCCGAATCCGGAGTATGGAGCACGTGACGCCTCACCCCACGTTAGACCTCCCCACGTTTCATTGTCTCACTAACAAAAGTCATGGACAAGACAACTCAACCACAATTGTCCAACAAGGGATTCAGCAGGTCAACCCTATTCGGTATCAAAGTTTTCCTTCTTCTTATCGTGGTATGTGCCACCTTTGTCCCTCTCTCTAGCGTGAACGTCAAAAAAGCAATGAAGATTAGACTCTACACCAACAACATTCGCTTTGATAACCGCAGGATCGGAAGGGGAGAGCACTATTGGGAAGAACGCGAGCCATTGGTTTCGGAGAGCATTCGTATCCACACTCAACCAGGTCCCTCGGTGGTCTGTCTCCAAGAGGTTTTGCACAACCAATTAAATGACATTTTGGGCAACTTGAACAAGGCTGAGAAAGGCGAGTGGGACTACTACGGCGTGGGCCGTTCAGACGGAAAGACCAAAGGGGAGTACTCTCCAATTTTGTTCAAAACCGCTGACTGGAAGTTGGTTTCGTCGAAAACATTTTGGCTCAGCGAGACGCCAGACAAGCCAAGCAGGGGCTGGGACGCTGCGCTCGAGCGTATTGTCACCGTGGTGATCTTGAAAAGCGTGGCTACAGGCCAAAAAGTGAAGGTCTTAAACACTCACTACGATCACCAGGGAGTGGTTGCTCGCCGCGAGAGCTCAAAGTTGATTATGAGCAAGATGGATATCGGGCCTGAGCCTGCATTCCTCTGCGGCGACTTCAACACCGAGCCCTCTGACGAGCCTTATCACCTCTTGCAGGGCTCTGGATTCAAGGACAGCCGCGTGCAGGGTGAAGGCTATGGATACAAGACCACATTCAGTGGCTTCAACCACGACCACGAAGACAATACGATCATCGACTACATTTGGGCGGGCAACGGAACTGAGTGGCAGACTTATGGCGTATTGCCCAACTACTTTGAGTTTTACATGAGCGACCACCGTCCCGTGATTGCCGATTACTTGATTTAGGCCACCAAGCATTCAGTTTCACTCTTACCTCCATTTACATTTATACTAGTTCCACTTGCTATTTTCACTGCTTGTATCCTTACGTGCTGTATATCTCTGGACGTCCTCATGAGGCAGACATAACCCGAGTTCCTAGCCTATAGAAATCATATCGTCTTTCCTATACTGAATTAGAAAAGAGCCGGAGATGGCCTGCATTGGGCACAATCACAATGGGTGCTAACAATACCAAGAGTTCAGGATTTTGGACAATAGGGTGGCTTGGTCATTACGTTCAATCGATGACGGTACCCGTGCTCTCTAAATACAGCATGGATTCAACCAGTCAAAGATTCTAAATTATTCGGAACGAGCAGTTGCACGGGTAAAACAACGTTGACTAAATCTGACATGAATTAGTGTGCGTCCGCATCGAGAGGGGTCGGATGAGGGGTTGGACGTGGGGGTAGCGTAGGTAGCACGATCGGAGTGCCCCTCAAACGTGACGGTCCGGGCCACAAAGATGCGGGGCTGGCGGTCGTATCGGCTTTATCAACTCCCAACCCGCGGCTTAGCCACCACAATTGATCGGAATAGGCGGGGTCGCCTGAGGGGTTCAGTGATCCCGACTTAGGCCGCCTGATGCGGATAACAATAGTCCCTGAAAGCTCCGTGGCCAAGACAAGGGAACTTCCGAACCCTGACTTCAGTGTCAGACCAGAATCCGCCCGAAACGAGAGCCGGCGTATGGAGCATCCCGAACGCTACCAATCCAATTTGATTATGACGCAATATGATGAGAGATCATTTGAGCAATTCTACAGTCAGCAAAAGCTATATGATTCGAACTGATTTGCTACGGTATATGTAGCACCGTTCGACAACATGTTCGGACCAAGTGCTTCCACGCTCCGCAATTACCCAACCTGCAAATCATCAGCTGACTCTACAGGCAGAATAGGAAGAGCTGAGCGCGAAGGGCATAGGGTGGAGCGAGTGGTCACAGTCAGAAGATTTTCGCGTGGCTGCAAAATTAGTTGAACGGTTCACCACACATGAATCGTGTTTGACGGCGCACATGCGCGGTCGATTCTCACGACAAAGACGGGGTGTTGATCCGCATGTATGCGTTCAGCCGTGCGTCACTTACTGCTTCAGCAATGAATGGAATACACGCGGAGGTACATAGAAAGGATCGACCAGCTGCAGACACGGCTACACCAGAATGGTTCAGCATGTGCTGACCTGCTTCAGGTCCACATTCGCATTATCTGCCCAGTCACTTGTGGTGTACTGAGAGGACCTTCAGCAAACATGAACACCGCGAGCTGGATTTACATTGCATAGGGATAGTTGCATGGACTCGATGTGGTTGACTTCTCTTGTTTGAACGCAGAGGCGATTGCAGTTAGCTTGGACAGAAGAGACCGGAGTAGCATCAACCTCAAGTTCTGTCAGTGGTGCATTGGTATTCGGATTTGGGACCACGGTAAACGACGCACACTTTAGATTGATTTCTGCTGGCATCACCACCTGTTCTCCTCTAGATGAATCTTTGATTTGCGACCTATCCACCCTTATTGTGGCACTTCAATTGAGACGGTGCGATCCTACGCCCATAGGCATTTCGAGTTCGGCAAAGGTGCACCATCGAGTGGACAATCCAGTTCCCAGATGTGCACCCATGGATGCAAGGTCTACGTCGAAAGTGGAGAGCATTTCATAGGTCGGATCACTGGCTCAATGTGCTTACGGAAATCGAGGGATTTCGTTGATACATTACCCTGTTCTCACGGTGAACGGCTGATTGTAGGCAGAGCGTGATTCGCCGTTGCGTACTGTAGTCTCCATTCTAAGCAGATTAGTCATTATCAAGCCGCCTTGAGCAACGCGTGACGACGAATAAGAGTTTGGGCTTCCACTCATGCACTACGTACAAACCTCCCAGAGCTTGTCCTTAACACCTTTCGTGATGCCACGGACCAACTGGCCGCTGTATAACGGCGATTTCCAAAATTAAGTTTGAACAATAGACCAGCGGCGAGTGCCCCCACACTGCTGTGGCTAACAATGGTGCTGGATCGGGTTATGAATAGATAAGCTCCGGAGAAACACGGAGCAGAACGACCGCTGCTTTTTTCGGCTGCATGAATGCGGGGGTAGCAGAGGGGAAATTGACGCAGAAAGAGAAATGCTAGGCCATTCACCAAAGCAGCCCGACATTCCCAAAATACGAAACGCTGATGAGGCGCGAAGAAGGAGCGAAGAAGCACGGACTTTCAGCACTTGCCGGACTACGGAGAGTGGCGTGACCGTTTCGGAATTAGGGCAGCAAAATGCGAGAGTGTTAGGAGCACGCATATTTTCTACGGAAGGCGGCCGCGAAATCGCCGGAACACGATAATGTCCGATGCCTTCATTGTTACCCCAACAAAATATTCTCCACTTGGAATAATGCTTGGAGATAGAGCAGAGACATTTTGCGACACCTCCAAGGCGGTGCACACATCAAGTTCACCGATCAAGTGCACATCCCAGGCGGTTGTGTCACCGAGAGAAGTGCGCACTAAGTAGCTGCGGAATACCGTTTCGTCCACAGGATAGTACGATCGACGAAGCTTGGCACTTTGCAACTCTACCGACAGAACAATCCGGCGGCAAAAGTTGCCCGGGTGTTTGCGGGCCCAAAAGTCCTCAAAAGTCTCTTGAGTGAAAGCCTGGAACCCTTGAAGGCTGTCAAATGTCGCCAAGAAAAGCTGCGTGCATACGGGTGCGCATATACCCCGGACTGCCAGCCTCTTTGGGAGGGTAGTGCGGCTGCAAGACGCCAGAAAAGTCGCATCATCTGGTGTGGGGTGCAGCGTGAGGCTATAAAGCAACGCCTTTCTTGTGTTTCTGGTGCCCATCACTTTTCTACCGTAAGGTACTCACTATCTATTCACCTCGACTTTCAAGTGGTTTTCAAGTGGTGAACGGCAAGAAGTGACTCTAATATGGCCTCCATCAGCTCGTCCGTTCAGTCGGACATCATCAGGCACCACAACAAACATGTCATGAGGCCGCCGCGGTTGGACTCGCGGTCCATCAAGAAGTACTTTGCGACTAGATTCTCGTCCCTTTTCGTGTCCAAGGAGGAGAGAGCGCAGTACTCGTGGAACGAGATCCTCAACCCCTTCGGCGAGCTCCACCAGATGACGTTGAAGAACTGGAACTACTTTTTCATGGGTTTCTGGGCGTGGACGTGGGACGCGTTTGACTTTTTCGCCGTTTCGTTGAACACGACAGCCATGGCAGAGTCGTTTGATGTCACCGTGAAGGACATCACCTGGGGTATCACGTTGGTGCTTATGTTGAGATCGGTGGGTGCACTCATTTTCGGCTTCTGGGGTGACCGTTACGGCAGAAAGTGGCCTTACGTGATCAACTTGTGCCTCTTGGTTGTGTTGCAGATCGCCACAGGCTTTGTGCAAACTTATAAGCAGTTCTTGGGCGTGCGTGCTCTTTTCGGAATCGCCATGGGCGGTGTGTACGGTTTCTCGCTTGCAACGTCGTTGGATGACGCTCCAATCGCGTGCAGAGGTATTCTCTCGGGTATCTTCCAGGAAGGTTACGCGTTCGGGTACCTTCTCGTGGTGATCTTCAACAGAGCCATCACCGACAACTCTCCTCACTCGTGGAGAGCGATCTTCTGGTTTGCGGCTGGCCCACCAGTGATTTTTGTGGCGTGGAGAATCTTGCTCCCAGAGTCAGACGTGTACCTCCGCCAAAGAGAAATTCAAAGGGAGCAGCAGAAGAATGAGCCAAAACAGGGCTTCTTCCACATCTCGCAGACCGCGCGCGACGCCTTCCGCATCTACTGGTTGGTGATGTTGTACTGTGTGTTGATGATGGCCGGCTTCAACTTCATGTCCCACGGCTCGCAGGATTTGTACCCCACGCTTTTGTCGGCGCAGTTGCAGTTTGGCAAAGACCGGTCTACAGTCACCAATGCCGTGGCCAACTTGGGCGCCATCTTCGGAGGAATGGTCTGCGGCCACCTTTCCACGTTTGTGGGGCGGAGACTCACCATCATTGTGGCTTGCTTCTTTGGCGGCGCCATGATTTACCCATGGGCCTACTTGCGCAGCAGTGCCATCAACGCAGGCGCGTTCTTCATGCAATCTGCGGTGCAGGGCGCGTGGGGTGTGGTGCCCATCCATCTCTCTGAGTTGTCTCCTCCGGCCTACAGATCGTTGGTGGTTGGTTTGGCGTACCAGTTGGGTAATTTGGCGTCGTCCGCGTCGTCGACCATCGAGTCCACCATTGGCGAGAGATTCCCCATCACCTTGGCGGACGGCGAACCAGGCTACGACTACTCAAAGGTGATGAGTATTTTCATTGCCTGCGTGTTCACTTACAACATTATTATGATCTTCTTGGGCCCCGAAAACAGAGGTGCGGACTTCGATGTTGACAGAGATTACGCCATCCCTGACGACACGGACAAGCCTACTGCCGATCATTTCGAGAATGAATTCGAGGCTGACAAAGACAAGGAGAAGATTATGTCCTAATCTATGAATATGTTTTAGAGTCCTGTAGGTGGGGTGCGTCGTTGCGCGGGGCAAGTGCATAAGATTTGCAGTGGCCTGATGATGGTGGGGCAGATAACGTAAGTCCGGCAACTTTAAGAGATAACTAAAAGTTGCATCGTACTAAAAGCTGTGTCCGCGAAGCTCATGACACAAATGTAGAGAACAAAATGTACTAACGACGAGTGATCGACACCTTGAGACGACGATTGATCGACCCCTTGAGTCGTGGACTTTCCTACTGTTGATCTCATACTCCTTTGGGATGGTGCTGATCTCTTACAGGGGAATGCTAATCTCTTACATTGGAATGTTGATCTCTCAGGAATGGTGCTGGTTGCTTTAGCGAATGATAACGTTGCTATTTGCAAATGCACCTAATCAGTAATCGCGAAGATTACCAACGCTTACAAATGCGCCTTCGCTCATTGGCTCTTGGCAAATGCCTGTGCACAGGAATCGAATCACATCATGCTTCCAGAAACTATAAGATGTTAGCTTCCGCTGTACTCTGACAGTATCAAAAAATTATAATGACTTGCTCTGCTGCCGTTTGCGTTTGTGCTAAGAAGTCCACCTGCTCGTGTGGAAAGCAGTCCGCCTTGCACTGCAACTGTGAAAAGGCTCCCGTTGAGAACGCTGTGCCCCCCGCCGGCTCTTCTTGCGCTTGCGGAAAGAGATTGAAGGGTAAATGCACTTGCGGCATCTCCGAGGACGCCTGCGCCAAGGATGGCGAGGTTGACTTCACTGGCACTATGTAATATATAAGATAATGGAATAGGGTTGCATGGGCTATTGTAGACACGTGACTAGATGCGCGTGATATGTAATCACGTGTGCGAGTCTCCAACTCATGTTGCGGCTCTCCACACTCTTCAACGACTACTATGGCGAGACTATCAGGGCTACAAAGAGAAGTTCTTAAGCTCTACAGAGCGTGCATGCGGTCTGTCTACGACAAACCTCCCGCAAACCGAGAGCACTGGCGAAAATACATTCGAGCAGAGTTCGGTAAGCATCACCACCTCCCCAAAAAATCCTTCAACGTCATTGAGCATCTTTTAAGAGTCGGCCACCGCAGATGGGAAATGTATAGTGATCCCAACATAAAGGACGTTCGCTAATTGAATTACGAAGTTGTGCATTATCTAACGAGTGTATTGACCACACCATCGACCCACCACAGTGGCCCAAACACATTTGCATTACTGGGACTCACTGCTGTCGAGTGGTGCGCCGCATTGCTTAACCGTCGTATCCCGCAAAAATAGTCGAAAAATTGACGAATAGCAATTCGGTGGCATCGTTCCTGGGCCCCATATCTATCATCTCCTTTTCGCCAGTGGCATCACGCGCAAGCGTAGGAGCAAAAACCACAGACAAGTTCTTGAAGTTCATCCGGTTCACATTGTTGTAGTAGTTGACCTCGTTCAAGTGTCTACCGATGAGGAACAACGCATGTTTGTTCGCTGGAGGAAGCTTGTTCACCACCCGGGTGATAAGCTGGTTGCAGCGTTCGTTCGTTTCGCCCTTGTTCTGGCCCACCTTGATATAACTATCGTACAACGAATATGGAATCAAGGGGTCGGGCAATTTTCTCAAGTACCGCTTCAACGCACTGGTCACGGCGTTGATGTCGCCATCACAAACCTCCTCGAGTTTGGCCATAGACTTTTTATCCTGACCCAGAGCTGCTGGAAGTGCCGCGAACGTGTTCTCGATGGCAACGATGGCCGAGTTGCCTCCACTTAACCTGTAAATACCTTCAACATCCAATCCACGTTCTTCGACTTCCTTCAAACACCTGGTAATAATGAGAGGAACCTTTTCGTTCTCGTAAATTGCACGTTTCTGGAGAGTGGACGAGAAAAGTGGAACCTCACCTCCATTGGCAATCACGTCCAATACATTTGTCGAACGTGACTTGCTCATGAAGGTATTCAATGCCTTTCTCGCGCCAGATTCTCCATTCTCGAGCGACTGCAGAGCTGGATGTTGGATCGCGTTGGAATTGTACGACTGGCTCAACTTGTGAGAGCTCTGTGAAACGGGGATTCCGTTGCCCAGCGAAGAAGATGTGGAAGGCAGTTGGGACGTTTGCAACTGGTAGATGTTGTTGATACTTGGGCTGATGGTCACCCTGGGTCTTCTCCAGAATTTAAGTCGCGTTGCCTTTTGAGTTTCTCCTTCCTCAGCCACGGAGTCCAATCCCGTGGACGAGTCGTAGAATTCGTTGGATGCGTCATACGAGTGGTTGTTGCGAGTCGGCTCCCGAAGGTGCTCGCGAATGCGAGTGGAGGAATCCGAGAGGTGCTTTATCTCGTCCTTGAGCTTTTCATTCTCTTGGCGAAGGCGCAACTTTTCTGCCGTCAAATCATTCACGTCGCGGATCAAAGTATCGTGCGATTGCGTTTCCAACGTCAATCTCCGCTGCAACGCCTTGATTGCTTCCTGCAACTTGTTCTTGTCCGTATTTAGGCGCATGTTCTCCGCCAAAAGGTTTTGTCTGCGATTGTCGAGCTGGTAAATCTCAAACTTAAGCGAGCGCAAGTCCAACTCGCCCTTGTGGATGTCGTCCATCAGGGTGAGGAACTGTGTGTCCGAAGTGGATCTCGTGTGATTGTCTCTGAACACACCCTGGCGAGCTCCAGGGGACGAATATGGCATTGGATTGCTAAGCGGAAGTGGGGGTGTTGTGAAAGCCAGTCCCAGAATGGAGCCCTCCAGAACACCACGAGAATGGCCACGTCCCGGGGTATCGTCCTTGCTCTTGAAAAAGCCAAACTTTCCAGAAATTCCGCTGTTCAGACCACCTGAAACAGATCGCTTGTGTTTCAACAGAATCTTGCTGCGTACACTTTGCTTCCTGCTAGGCGTTCTTTGGAAATCTTGCTCATTGATGGATTCCGAAGACGGAATGGTGTCCTCCAAATTGGTAACCGCGGGCGTAGGATGTCCTAGTGGCTTGGAAGGGCGCAGGAGATCCACGTTTTCCAAGCCCAAACCCTTGGGCTCGCTGATTTCGCCACGAGGAGTGGAGGGCACCTCAGGCAACGCCAATCTAGGAGGAGGGGACGTGACGGGGTGCCGTTGCATAGCTTTCTTTGGTGTAGTAAGGATAATCTCGTTCTCCTTGTTCTCCCTGCTATACGCGTTGTTATTGTTGTTGACGTCCGTGTTGATCTCAGAAGTCAGGATGTCGTCATTTGTTTCGACAACACGCGCCTGCCTGTTTTGCTTCGCCATAGGCGAAGACGCAGCAGACCTGGGCCTAACGATATTTTCCGCAGACAACGTAAGCGGGTCGCTCGAAAGAGCGGCCGTCTTATGAAAGTCGTTGTCATGGAATTGACTGGGAGAAAGAAGGAGGAGATTTTTCTGGGGCGAGTTGGGGTCAAGCGATTGATGTGGTCTTCTCCGGGGATCCTCCTTCATCTTGTTTATAGTCTCGGACGAGTCATTCTCTTTTCTCAAGGAGATGTGCAGTGACGTTACCGCGTCCACGTCCGTGGTGGTATACACGGTGCTCGGAGTGTTGGGGCCCGAGAAGGAGTAAATGAGGTCCAAAATGGCGCCGTCGCTATCGCCTCCGGTCAGGCGGTTGAACCTGCGCTCCAAGCGCTCGCGCATCTTGCGCATGTTCAACTCGTCGTCGGAGTCGTTGACCTCCTCGATCTCCTGCGCAGAGATATCGGCCAGTTGCGGCAGCTGAACATTGAAGTCCGAGGGGAGCAGACCCGGCACCACTTCAGGGGGGGCCTGCCCAGTTGGAGTCATGACTGCGAGCGCTGGGGTCGTCGGCGTAGTTTCCTGGGGCGGGGAGGAAGTTTGTGCAGGCGAGGTTGCTTCCGCCTTCTCAGCAACCAAACCATTGGGGCGCTTCTGTGGCGCAGACGGGTGTGGAGGGAGCAGCTTGTTGAGCATGGACGTCAGCGACGAGTTGCGTAGCAGGTAGATGTCGGACAGCAAGGAGGAGACGGAGGCCAAGGGCAGGTTGTCGTACTCCACGTCTGGGCTGGGCCGCAGCATGTGGGAGAGCTGTGCAAGCTGCTTGCGCTTCAAGTCGTGCTTTCGTTTCTTCGCTATGAGCTCCTCGTGGCACGACATACAAAAGAGTCCCTTGGAGGTACGCGCGTAGCGCAAGTCCTCGATCTTTCGCTTGCACACGCGACACTTGAAGCAATTTGAGCAGTAGGCCTGGTCGCCGGTCAAGATGGCCAAGTCGTCGATCTTTTTGTTGCACTGCTTGCAGTTGTACAGGCACGACAGGCATATCAAGCTGCCGTTGCCCAACACGAGAAAGTTGGAGTTGCATCCGAGCGACTTGTCGCACTTGCTGCACTTGAAGCAGTGAATGTGCCAGCGGTCCTCGCCCAACTCGTAGGCGTGGCCATCGATGATGGCGAGGTGGCACTTTTTACACGTCTGTTGTGGTGGCAGCGTGTCAACCATGTGAGCGGCGGGGGCTGTGTCGGGGGATAGGTGAGCCGCGGAAAGCAATCAATTGGCCGAAGCAGACGGGCCGAGGAGTAGGACCGGGATGGATGGCCTCGAGGTTCGGGAAGAGTGGACCAACAAAAGCAGAAAAGAAGAGAAGGTCCGCGTAAGGATGCTACCTATTGTAGAAATTTCGCGTGTACAGGCACAACGGTAGTCCAGAAGTGTTTGAACGCAGAATGTCGTATAACGTGGGGAAGCGACGCTTCTAATGCCAAAACAGTGCGAATACGAGCCAGGGTCGACGTCGAAACGGCGGGCCGGGCGGCAGAGATGGAACAGAGATGGAAGATGCAGCGGCAGAGTTGGGGCGATCGAAATGGAGAAAACAAAGAGGCGGCGATGAGTGCCGGACCGGTCCCGTATAGAGGCGGAATGGCGCCGATGATAGAAGTGGACAGAAATGCGAGCACAAGGTAAACAATGGTTTTGGAAAGTGCAACGGACGCTACTGCCCGTGCCGGAATGTTGGCGAGCGAGCGCTTAGTACGCGCAGCGGCTTGTTTGCGCGGTCCGTCGCTTTAGAGATCTGTTGCCCAAAGAGGTAGTCGGTAGACGATGCCGGAACAGCACCGTATTCTTATCAGTCCAATCGTAGTGTGGTATAACATTGTATCTTGACATTCTTACTTTATTCGGTATTGTCGATGCTGGTCGGACGGTGCAACCGTTGAGTGCTCACCCGATTGAGGAAGGCACCGGGACAGGCACGCCAACGGGGCACCCGCGGGCACCCCATCGTATCCAGACAGTCCATAGCCGGCACCTCCATTAGGCGCCTCCGGCTATAGCCCTGGTGACCACCTGCAAACCGCTTCCCTTATTGGCACCCGATGGTTGGGATCTAATCTCCGGCGCAGCCACCGTAGTGGACTACGCCACGTGCATGGCTGGAAGTCTCAATCACGGCTGGAAGTCTGCGAGCTGCTTGTCGTCGTCGCCCTCCTCGATGAACAAGTCGTCGACGCCCAGCCAGTCCACGTGGATGTAGCGGTCCATCTCTGTGTTCTTCAAGATGTCCTCGCGCTCCTGCTCCCAGCTCAGCTGCTTGTCGGCAAAGCCCTTGTCCCACACCTTGTCGTAGACCTTCATGATCTTGGCCTGCTCCTTCTGGCGCACCTCCTCGAGCGCCATCCACTCCATGTGCTTCAAGTCGTCGCTCAGCGGCTCGTAGATGTGCCAGATGACGTAGTGGGGCAACCCCACCACCGAGTAGCCCATGCGCCTGCTCATCTTGCCGAACGCCTCGGTCTCCGCGTGCTTCTCGAACGAGAAGGCCGGGAAGTGCGACCCGGTGCGGAACACGCGCGCCTTGGTCAAGATGGACACGCCGCCAATGCCGTCCAAGTCCATCTCCACCTCGGGGTCGCCGTAGGGGTCGCGCAAGTACGCCAAGTGCGGGCGCCAGGTCTGGTACTCCACGTAGCCCTCCACGATGCACGCGTCCTCGTCGAGCGAGTCGGCCAACTGCAACCCGCCGTCGCTCTCCTGCCACAGGTTCAAGTCGTACGGCTGCTGCGCGCCCAACCAGTCGGGCAACGGGCGCCACACGTTGGGCACAATCACGTCCTTGTCGTGGTGCATGAGGTCCTCCAAGATGGTGCGAGGCACCGTCTCGACGTCGGCGTCTCGCCAGTACACGTACAGGTGGTACGGCTTGATGGCCACCGTCCACAACCAGTTGCGCGCACGCGCCATCAACTTGCGCCGCGGGCCCTGGGCCGCGAAGCCGTGGCGGTCCGAAAACAGCTGGCCGATCACCTGGCCAAAGTCCTTCTCGAAGATCTCAATCTCGCCAAAGTGCATGCTGGGGTCCGCGTCCGTCTGCACCGCGGTCAAGTGCCGCTGCAACTCGCCCATGGTGTCGTCCAGCGAGTCGCTCACCAAGAACGCCAAGTCGATGAGGTGGTGGGGGTACGTCAAGTTGCGCATGTGGCCGAAGAACATGGGCAAGTGGGCGGCCGCGTCACGCAACGGCACGCAGAAGAGCACGCGCTCCTCGCGCTGCCACCCGTCGGCCAGGCCCGCGTAGTTGGCCATGTCGAAGTACAGCACGGACGGGGTGGAGCTGAAGTCCGGCGCGTAGATGCTGTTGCGCGACATGAGGACAAGCTCGGTGAGGGAGAAGAGCACGAGCGCGGCGAACGCGAGCGCGGCCTTGACGCGGTGCCGGGCGACGATCCCGAAGTCTAGTCGCAGCACCAGCGTGCGGAGCTGGGAGCCCACGCTGGCCTCGTACTCGTACGGGGTCATCTGGATGATCAGCGCCATGTTGTAGTTGAGAAAAGTTGTGCAGGCGCGAAAACATCAGGAGCGAATACGACATCGGGCGGCCAGGCACCAAGGACAGCGAAGACAGCGAGAAGAGGTCTATGTGACAGCGATAAGAGGTGAATGTCGGAGGAGAGTGTAAACGGATAGAGAGACAATAGAGAGTGTGACCGATAGAGGTGATGAGGAGGTGGTGCCTCGCAGTCAGGCACAGTAAACGTGCTACCTCGTGGATGAATTTATGAGTTCGTCGCAGGGAGCTAGTCATGGGAGTGAGTTTCAGAGAGCTAGTCATGGATTACTTGTGCGTTGGTGGTGTTGGTTGTGTCGGTGGTGTGCTGGTCGTGGTAGTGTGGGAAGTCGTGAGCTAGTCGTAAGTAAGTCGCATGTTAGTCTGCGGCAGTGAGAGACGTGAATATCGCGAGTGTCGATAGTCTTGCGAGAGTTGAGGGTGTTGAATAACTGGGAGTGGTTGCTTGAAGTAAGGGGTCAACCTGGGAGCCTGTCCGGGCCACTTCATGGATCTACCAATGGTGCCTGACTGAAGTACAGGAAGACACCCTTGGTGAGCGACTGGACAAAACGTGCTCTCATCCAAACAAAAAAATGTGTTCCTGCTCTCCTGCGAATGAAACTGTGCTCCATTCTCTCTCCAATCTCGAAAATGCGTCTTCGCTGATCCAAGTATGGCGAAGTTCGCGTGTTCGGGGCTTGTAATTTGCACCCAGTACTGTGCCGGATAATGGCATCGAACATCGTGATGTTGCACAGTTAGAAGGCTGATCTTGCCATGTGCAAGCATAACTCGATCTGAGTTGTAGAGTAGTACACGTGTTCGGCATCGTGCTCGGCGTAGTGATCGGCGTCGTGTTCGGTTTCGTGATCGCTTCGAATTTCGTGTTCAGCCCCTTGTTCTCGACCCCAACCACCTATCGCATTTGGGCCCTACCGTGAAATCAAATAGCTCACATCCAAATTACATGGCAATTCGTTGGTAGAGTTCCATATTATTCTCACTTGCCTTCACTTTCGATGCCACGTTCCTAACTATGAGGGACCAAACATACTAACGGTGATCTCAAGGAGATCGATCTTACGGGAACTCGAATCTGGACTAGCGCGGCCCAAATCGTAAGCTGCCCAAATGTGGGCTAATGTGAATGTGGACTTACCAGTGCTATGAGTTGTCTCCCCGGATCATTGCCTCATCAAAACATCACGTCCTGTACACACGCCTACTGTTTACTACTCCATGAAGGTCGAAGAGCTCATCATAGATGGCTTCAAGTCGTACGCGACGCGTACTGTAGTGAGTGGTTGGGATCTGCAGTTCAATGCCATTACGGGCCTCAACGGCTCGGGCAAATCAAACATCCTAGACGCCATTTGCTTCGTGTTGGGGATCGCGTCCATGGCCACAGTCAGGGCGTCCAACTTGCAAGACTTGATCTACAAGCGTGGCCAGGCCGGCGTGACCAAGGCATCTGTGACAATTGTTTTCGACAACTCCGATAAGGCCAAGTCTCCAATTGGTTTTGAGAACTCGCCCAAGGTCAGTGTGACCAGGCAGATCATCCTTGGTGGAACGTCTAAGTACTTGGTGAATGGGCACAAGGCGCAGCAGCAGACTGTGCTCAACTTGTTCCAGTCGGTGCAGCTCAACATCAACAATCCCAACTTCTTGATCATGCAAGGCAAGATCACCAAGGTCCTCAACATGAAACCCGCAGAGATCTTGTCTCTCATCGAGGAAGCGGCGGGCACGCGAACGTTCGAGGAGAGAAAGGACAAGGCGCAGAAAACCATGGCGAAAAAGGAAGCCAAGTTGGTGGAGATCCGCAATCTTCTTCGCGAGGAGATCGAGCCCAAGTTGGAACGCTTGCGCTCCGAGAAGAGAACGTTTTTGGAATTCCAGAAGGTGCAGACCGACCTCGAGAAGATCTCCCGGATCATCGTCAGCCACAACTACGTGCGGTCCTCAGAGAAGTTTGACCACTACTCCAATGTGCGCTCCGAGCACGAGTCCATCATGGCGGACTTGACCAGCCTGGTTGAAAGATTGCAGGACGAGCTCACTAATTTGTCTGCAGATCTCGAGCAGGTGAAGAAACAGAAGGAGTCTGAGCTCGTAAACGGCGGGAAGATGGAGGAGCTAGAACGCGAGGAGTCAAAGGTCTCTGACAACCTCACCCGCTTGGTCACCACGCGCGACTTGACGGTCGAGAACGCACGTGAAGAGTCTGCAAAACTTGAACGGCTCAGGACACAACTAGAACAACTAGAGAACGACATCGCCAACAGCGGAGACCTCTTCGCCGCGTCGGAAAAGGGGTACGACGACGGAAAAGCACGCTTGGCCTCGTTGAAAGAGGAGTACAACAAGAAGGAAGAGCTTCTATCGACGCTTTCAACGGGTGTCACGGCCAAGGGAGGTACGGATGGTGGCTACATGTCCCAGCTCAAGCAGCGCAAAGAAGAATTGAGTGCCAGCCACAATGTCATTAAGCAGTCCACGTTGAAAATATCACACTTGAGAGCAAAGTTGGAAGATGATGTTCCTCGTCTAGAAAAGGCCAAGTCAGAAAACAAGGTGCTCCTCAAAGACATCGAGGACTATGAGCAGGAGATCAAGGCCAAAGAGTCCCAACTAGCGGAGTATGGCTTTGACGCTAAGAAGTTTAGTGAGTTACGTGATCAGGAGAGCATGCTTCGAAGACAATTGGACGAGAATCACCGACAACTTAACTATTTGAAGCGAGAGGTTGGCAACATCGAATTCAACTACGCGAAACCCTATCCTAACTTCGACCCGTCTTCCGTCAAGGGTGTCGCTATGCAATTGTTCTCACTCAACGAAAATGAAGCTGACAAGGCTACCGCGCTTCAGGTGTGCGCCGGGGGGAGATTATACAACGTGGTTGTTGACAATGCGAACACGGCGTCTGCTCTCCTTGAGCGTGGCCAATTGAAACGAAGAGTGACCATCATTCCCTTGGATAAAATCTCCGCCAGATCCACCCCACATGAAACGGTTGCATACGCGAAGAACAAGTGTCCAGAGAAGGTTGAATTAGCTTTGAACTTGATCAACTTCGAGGACGAATTGCACAGAGCCATGACTTACATCTTTGGTACCACTTTCATCTGCTTGGACCCAAACACCGCGAAAGCAATTACTTTCGATCCAAAAATTAGGGCCAGGTCTATCACCTTAGAAGGCGACATTTACGACCCCGAGGGCAATTTGTCTGGAGGATCCAGGCGAAACAACTCTACAATGTTGCTTACTATGCAGAAGTATAATAGCCTTGCCTCTAGCACGAAACAGCTCGAGTCCAAACTTTCTGCTTTGCATGGTGAGCTTTCCCGCCTTGACGGATTGGGGAAACAGACCAAGTCGCTACAGAACGAGCTCAACTTGACAAAGCACGAGTTGTCGTTGTTGCAAAGGAAATTGGACAACAACCCGGCGTCGGTTTTGATCAAGGAATTCCAGTTGATCAATGCAGAGATTGACAAACTCAATGATACCATTACGTTGGAAGAGCGCAACGCGAAAGAGCTCGAGGCACAAATTCTTCTAATTGAGAATGATATCAAAGAGTTCAACCAAGATAAGGGGTCGAAATTGAAAGAGTTGGAGAAGGAGTTGAAGCATCTCAAGAATGTCATCACGAAGGAGGAAGCTACAATGAAGAATCAGGCCGAGACGTACCAGAACCTTCAAATCGAAGTTGATCGACAGAAGTCCGAGGTGGTCGCAATCAAGGAGTCCATTGAATCATCTCAAGCGGTATTGAATGATTCCAGTGCCACCATTGAGAACACTGAAATCCAAATCAACGCGATGAATGATGACCTTGAAAATATTCGCGCCCGATTGGAGGACGAGAGATCCAAGTTGATTGGATATAACGAAGAAATCGATGAATTGACAAAGGTTTTGGCTGCGAAGAATGAAGAGTCCATCCAAGCGAAGTTGTCGATCCAAAAGATGAACCACGACTTGGAGAAAGCAAACAGCATCACGAAAACCTTAAGGACTCAATTGGACACAATGATCAAAGAGAACGAGTGGTTGACGGACGAGAATGTCACAGCCAGCATTATTCAGCAGTATCCGGATATCAACATTGAGGACTATGAGGAGCAGGCCTCCATTCTCGAGGACAAGTTCCTGAATATGAAACGCAAGGTCAACCCCAACATCATGAGTATGATCGATAATGTTGAGAAAAAGGAGGCCGCCTTGGTCCACATGGTGCGCACCATCGAGAAGGATAAATCCAAGATTGAAAACACAATTGAGAAGTTGAACCACTACAAGAGGGAGACATTGAACTCCACGTACCAGAAGGTTTCCGACGACTTTGGTAATATTTTCGCAGATCTTTTACCAGGATCGTTTGCAAAGCTTGTGCCAGTCAACATGATGGATGTCACGAAGGGATTGGAAGTGAAGGTCAAGTTGGGGCCGGTGTGGAAAGAGAGCTTGGTGGAGCTTTCCGGTGGTCAGCGGTCTTTGATCGCGCTTTCCTTGATCATGGCGTTGTTGCAATTCAAGCCCGCGCCCATGTACATTTTGGACGAGGTGGATGCGGCGTTGGACTTGTCCCACACTCAAAACATCGGCCATTTGATCAAGACGCGGTTCAAGGGCTCGCAGTTTATCGTCGTCTCGTTGAAGGAGGGCATGTTCACCAACGCCAACCGTGTGTTCCGCACGCGGTTCCAGGACGGTACCTCGATGGTATCGGCTATGTAATGAATGATGCTCGCACTCAATTCCGTAGATACTTCAAAATACAATGCGTTGCCCAGAAGCTAGCAACGCCATCCCTGCCTACACGCTTACAAGTTTCAACAATAGCACTGCATTACTACGTCTCATCCTCCTCGAAACGCAAACTCTTGCGCTTCTTGACATCCAGAGACTCCGTCGTGGAAGATGTGGCCGTGTCGGCGCTTTCAGCCTTTTCGTCTAGCACCAACTCTGCGGTGCGGATCCACCGCCGGCGCCGCGTGTACTTCAGGTACAGGTCGTCGGTCGAGGGCTTCTTCCAGACGTTGTCTGTGTAGAGATAGCCCTCGTCGCTGGTGGGGTTGGCGGTGGTCTTGGAGCGTTTTCCTGCCGCAAGCGCAATCGCACCGTCGTTGGTGAGGTCCAAGCGCCACGCCTTGTCGACCCAGCGCCAGCGGCCCTGGTGCGGCAATTGCTGCGAGTAGCCCTCCGCGTTGGGCAACTCGAACGAGTCGAGCGCGGCCAGCTCGTTCAAGAACTCGTCCGTCCACGGCGCACGCTCGTATGTAAGGAGGTTCAGCGTCCACCCGATGCCGAGCCAGCGGCGCTGGTTCTCGTAGATGACATAGGTGAAGCGCACGGGCTTCAGCCAGTCCGCAGGCGCCGCGCCCGCGCGCACCTTAGCGAACGCAGCGGCGAAGAGCAGGGAGTTGCGCCCTGAGAAGTCAAGGCCCGTCAAGTAGAAGCAGAGCACGCGCGCCAAGCGCACGCGCCACACGAGCTTGCGCGTGACCCGCAGGTACGTCAGGTGGTACAGGAGGAGGTACAAGCCGGTCGCGAGGAGAAGCAGGCGAGGCAGCACGAGGAGAAACGTCGCCACGAGGTAGAGCGGCGTGAGGAACACCGTGGTGAACAAGAGCCGCTTGATGTCGTACGCGGTGAGCGCCAACAGCGTGATGGGACTCAACAAGAGGTCGGCCTTGATGCAGGTGGTGGTGAGCGCCTGGACCACGTCGTCTAACGTGGGCCGGAGCGCGGTCTCCTCGGCGATGCGGTTGTTGAGCACCGAGTACAAAATCACCACCAGCACCAACACAATGTGGCCCAGCCACGTGATGATGGTCTCGAAGTACAACACCCCGAGCGAGTACACGCACATGAGCACCACGTTGACCCAGTAGTCCTCGTTGGTCCATGTGGCCACCAGAAGCAGCTTGTTCACAATCAAGAGGTACGGGTATGCGCGGATGAGCGCCTTGGACACGGTGGGCGGGGTGGACGAGAGGAGCGGCGACGTTTGCGCCTGGACCTTTTTGTCGGAGTCGGCAAACTGCGCTCGAAGCTCCATGGTGGGTGTTTGCAGGCCCTTCTCCAGCGGGCCCTTGGGTTCAGACATGGCTGCACTGGGTAATTGGGTCGGATGCAGAAGCAGAGGGCCAGGTTGAGGGCTGGCGTATGCGAGTGTTGGAGTAGTAGTTGCCTCGGAGCAAGGAGCTGCACTCTAGAACGTGATAAGTGGGAGGCACGGGTGTATGGAGTTCGTAGCAACGGCGACTCGGCTGAGTGTGGGGAATAAAGGGCGTCTAATCGTTCGGAGAGGGGGAGAATTATCTGTGGCTGATAGTTTGGTGGCGGATGGGGGTGAACTGGATTTTTGGTGGCCGGTTTACGCTTACCCCAGATTTCGCAACTGTGCAGATCGCCATGAGAAAAATCGAAGAAGTGACCTGAGTTGCTCGACGTGGAGTGAGCGAAGAAAAAGCGAGAGAAGTATAGAGAAGTCCGGAAGAAGTACAGAGATATTCGGGAGTTCGGCGAGTTTGGAATTGAGGGCCAATACGAATTCGACAATACTACCCTCTCGTGACACTTATGTCACTCATGACGAGGCGACGGACTAGCTGAGCGGACCCGTACGACTTTATGCGATTGAGTGGTGGGAAGAGTTCCGCTTGCAGCGTGATCTATGTACATTCAATGTGAATCGAGAGATTAAGTTACGGACAATTCAGGGAGACAGAGAGGGTGGAGGTGATCTTGACCTGCAGAGCATCGCATCGCCGCATCAATGGACTTCTCCAGCCTAATATCAAAGGAGATTGACCGCAAACGAAAAAAATCTCGGGCCAAAGAGACAAAGAGAACCAAACTCGCAGACGCAGCAGAACCAATTGTCGAGGATGAATCCCAGAAAGACGAGCAGGCTCTCCTTCTGGAGGTGAACGACGATAAGCTCCAACAGGCACTCACCATATTCGAAGGGCATGATGCCGAGCTCTCCAAGGCAGACCAGCTTCGCAAACTCAACCTTTTGGTGCAAAAAGAAAAGAAGGATGCGGCTTACAAAGCGTACTTGGACGAGGAAAGCGCTGTGACAATAGTCATTTCAAAAGACGACATTGCCCATACATCAGACGACAAGGTGTTCTGGAAACTCTCCTTACAAATCCGGAAGTTCCTCAAGGAAGTTCTCCAACTGTGGTCAAATAACCCGAAGATTGTGAAGGACCTGGAGCACCTAATACCGGAGACCAAAAGAGACATAGTCAAGCTACTCTACAAGCTTCGCAGCCGCAAGTTGCCCTCGGACATGTTGGTGTCCCTCGCCACAATTGTATACTACGTGCAGACGGAGGACATGGTGAGGGCCAGCGAGAGCTACATGAAGTTGAGTATAGGCAACGTTGCGTGGCCGATTGGTGTGCGGGACGTTGGAATCCATGCTCGTGCGGCGGACGCAAAAATCACCGGTGACGATAAGCTGCTGTTGGCGAATATCATGAAGAGCGAGGCCACTCGGCGGTGGATCATTGCTGTGAAGCGGTTGATCAACTACTGCGAAGCCTTAAATAAGAGCGGGGAGAAGGACCAACCACACACGAGCAAAGAGCATTGAGACACCAAATCAAGAAGCCAACCAAGCATTAATCCAACCAAGACCATGAACCCAATGGCCCTTACATATAGGCGGATAGTTCAGGCCAGTGGCCAAAAATACAGTAAAGCTGAGAACTAGTTCGAATGAGACGTCGCACTCACCGTACACATACGCTTACAGATCTTGTAACATCCACTGTTCGCTGCACAAGTAATGGTTACAGGGAATATACAAGTGACTTTGAATTCAATAGGACCTTGCAGCCATGTCGCGAGTAGAGCGGCCAGTTGAGGACCGAGTCACGTGCTCAGGGCACGCGCCCTAGATGCGCGGTGTCCGGGTCCAGCGTCTGCGAAAAAAAATTGAACCGTTTTTCACTTCGAATATCATACTACTGAACACCATGGCTGTATGTATCAATAGAGTCAAACGATTCCAGCCACGCTCCCGTCCTCACCAAGCTTGATATTAAGCGGAACATATCGTTCAGGAGCGACCGTCGCTACCTGACCTCATCGAACAGTACCAATACGACCCATCAGATGAGCAATACCCATAAGAGAGGACGAGGCATAAGATGAGGACCGGGCAATACGAGAGCATAAGAAGTGCACCAGGCGAACGGGGCTGGCCCTTTCGAGAGTTCAAGTGCAATTTTGAAGTGGCTGTGGAACATGTTGGATTACTGGACCATTACTAACAAAACAGAAAGAGATCAAGGACATCAAGGAATTCGTCGAGTTGGCTAGAAGAGCTGACATCAAGTCTGCCGTTGTCAAGGTCAACAAGAAGGTCGCCGCTAACGGCAAGGTCTTCAAGCAGACCAAGTTCAAGGTCAGAGGTTCCAGATACCAGTACACCTTGGTTGTGAACGACGCTTCCAAGGCCAAGAAGTTGCAGCAGTCCTTGCCTCCTTCCTTGGAGATCAAGGCTTTGTAAGTGCTTGTGCAACTGTAATAATATACGAACCGGAAGAATTGAGAGGAGTCATCTCCGTGTAGCATATCGATAAGTGCTTGTAATACGATCTCAAGTCAACCTCTAGGGTAGAGACGGAGAGCACCAGATAAAAGCCAATGTTGATGCTGCTCCGTGAGCCAAAGCTGTGGCTGCCCATGGTGATATGTATGTATTTTGCCAACCTAAATGATGTCCTCCATGTCGTCGTCATCGTCGTCCTCGTCCTTCTCGCCGTTCGTGCTGGTGGACTGGCCCAAGCGTGCCGCCCGCTCCGCGTCCCTCAACCGTTTATACTCGGGCTTCAAGTTGTACTTGGATGTGTAGGGGCCCTTTTTGATGAGGTTGGCGATGGACTCCAACGACTCCTTCAAGTACGTCTCGGGCTGTCTCGTGCGCTCCTTGAGGCCCTTCATGGTCCAGTATTCGTACTCCTCGAACAAGCGGAAGAGCAAGTCCAACAAGTCCTTCTGAGGCATTCTGATGGCTCTGCCCTCGCTCTTGTTCTTGACGGGGCCCGACTTGAGGAACATCGACGTGCTCTTGCCGCTGAGCGAAGGACCCGCTTGCGACTGCACCACGCCCGGAATGTCGTTCAAGAACGTCACCTTGGGCCTCTCCTTGCCGGCCCCGATGTTCTGCCTCCGCACAAGCATCTGCGAGTACCTCGAGTCGGTCCGCAGCGGCACAATCTGGCAGTCGTGCACGATTTTCCCTAGAAGGCACGTCTTCTTGGGGATGGTCTTGACAAACGGAATGAACTTGCGGTCTTCCGCGCCGTTCTTCTCCACCCGAAAGTAGTTGCCGATGATGTGGGTGTCCTCGTCGCGCTCAATCTCCTTCAACTGCGGCGCGTCCGGCAAGTCCGCCACCTCCGTGACCTCCTGCTTGAACCGCGACAAGTTCTCCTCGCTGAAGACGTACGAATTGTGGACCTGGGTGTTGAGAATCGATAGGTTGTACTCCTGGGGGATCTCGCCCATTGACTCCAGCTCGTTGAGCACGAGCTTCACCTCAAGCTTCTTCTTGCCCGTGAGCGCACTCTGGTTTTGCCGGATCTTCACCTGGCCAAGCTGCTGTCCGTGTAGCTTGTCCTTGGTCCACTTCTCGGCCAAGTACCGCGGCAACTTCACAAGCCACACCTTCTGGTTGCCGTGCGAGAGGTTCATGTCGAGCGACTCGTTCTCCTCCAAGTAGTCTTCGGGGTCCGAGAGAAGGGCGTGGTCTGGGTCCTGCTCCTCCTCCTTGACATCGCCATTGGCTTCCGTCTTCACTGCAGGCTCCTTCTTCTCCGCCGCGGACGCTTGCTCCTTGAAGAAAGTATTGACGGGGCTTTTCGTGCTCATCATGCAATGTACTGGATGTGGAGGAGAAAGTTCCCGTGGTGGGAGTTGTACGCCGCTGGCGGCGATGAATAGGAATCTGGTGTACGGGTGTCTCTCCACCATCAACCATCTAGCTACCTGGTACCATGCAGCCTGGCGCCGAAATCCCGTTTATCGTGGGTAGAATTCGGTATATAGAAGGGCACGAGTGCGGCTATTGCCATGACACAAAGACCGACGACTTTCTAGGCGTGCAATCGTTGCCGCAAAACGCACTGGCACCAAAGAAGGCTACGCATATTACAGTGGGGTGCTCTGTGGAGCACATGTCGTGCCCGACGTACGACCAATGCATAAACATGGGTTTCCGCCGCTCGGGGAAGTTCCTTTATAAGGGCGACATGCTCCGAGGGTGCTGTCGCATGTTCACCATCAGGACGAAAATAGACCTGATGAAGATCACCAAAGAGCACCGCCAGGTGGTGAATAGGTTCAAGAGGGCAATCTCGGACAAGAATCCCTCACAGCCATTACAACCATCACAGACATCACAGCCATCGCGGCGTGCAAAATCGGATGCCTTTGATTTGCAGTCATTGATAGAGGCCGAGCAGAGCTCATCTAGATTTCACACACGGTTCGAGTCGGCCAGGTTTTCAAAGGAAAAGTACGAGCTCTACAAGAAATACCAGACGCGAGTGCACAACGACGATCCGGATGACATGTCGGAGGGGCAGTTCGTCAACTTCCTCTGCGACCTGCCGTTCCTGGAGCGTGAGTTGGAGGGGACCAAAGAGGATTGGGACGAATTGAACAGCTGGGTGGCACGGTGGAGACGCGGAGAGAAGCTTCCACGGCCCAAGCGCATCGGCCCGGTTCACGAGTGCTACTACTTTGACGACCAGCTCATTGGCATCTCGTTTCTCGACATGCTTCCCACGGGTGTTTCCTCAGTGTACTTTGTGTGGGACCCCGACTACGCCCACTTGTCGCTCGGAACGCTCCTGGGGATCCGCGAGGTACAGATGTGCCATGAACTAGGGTTGGGCTACTACTACTTGGGCTACTACATTGACGACTGTCCCAAGATGCGGTACAAGGCGAAGTTTGGCGGCGAGATTTTGGACGTCTGCAACGAGGTGTTCATCCCACTCGAGCAGGCAAAGCCGCTTATGCAAGGCGGACGCTTTTTCGCTCTTTCCAGCGACAACCACGAAGATTCAGATAGTGGCAGCGACAGCGAGGGGGAAGGTTCCTTGGATGGCAGCGACGAACAGGAGTGTGATGGGGCGGAACTTTGTGAGCCGGAACTAAGTTTGGACGGGAGACCGGGAGCCTGGAACACTGACATCGTGGACGTCAGCGACGAGTTGTATGGGAATGTGAAGGTTCATGCTGACGGCGCGAAGGCAAAGGCCATACTTAAATCAGAATACGGGGTTTTACGTCTGGAGCTCCCGGCCGTGTTTGCTGGAGGTCTACCGCTCTACCAGATTGTTGCGTGGTTTGAGGAGAAAACCATCGACCTTGACCTCGAAGTGTCCATCTTCGATGCAATTGGCGGAAGAATGCTCGAATGCACGTTCGGGGAGCTCAACGGACGCATGAGACTGGCGGTTATAGACTTCATGCGGCTTTTTGGGTTGGAGCGCGTGCAAGAAGCGATCATCATATTGTGATACCACAATACTCGTCACAGGGCGGGCTAGAACGACAGCTTACTACAAAGAGGACCGAGCTGAATGTTCACGGAGTAGATACAAAAGGACTGAGCTGGATGGAATGGGCTACTGAGCTAGATTGGGCAGAGTGGGCGTAGAGAATGAGGAACGGGCTGGACATTTGTCATGGAAGCTGTCACGAATGTACATATTCACACCTGCACTCCATCTTCGCGTATATTTGGCGTAACTTTGGCGTATCATGTTCGCGTATTTCGCTCCTTTGTCTGCTCTACGTCGTGATCCGGAGTTGCTAACCAGCTGCAGGATCTACTGATCGCATGGCGCATCAACGGTTACGAGCGCGCACAGGCACAAAGAGATGGTAGCGATATCAGCGCAAGCGAACGCTCGGAAAACAAATTCTGCCCCGACGACGAAAACCCAAGGGCGGTGGCCGCTCGGCTATTGGCGATCGTGCGTCACCACTATTGTGATCGGGCCGTATTTTGGCGCACGCGACGCTAGTGAATGCCGAGTCCGGCATCTCGGGCTTCTTGAAGTGAAAAGTCGGCTTAGCCCAGAAACGCTGCCTACATCCTATTGAGGAAAAGCTCAGCCCTGCAATGGCTCCCGGCTACTAGTCTCTTTTTCACCACACCATGAAGATCCGCAAAACCCGCTGCGTGGGAGTGTCGGCCGTCGTGGTCCTCCTCTACATCGCCGTGTTATCGATCCTCAACTACTCCCCCACACAGCGTTATCTTGTGGGCATCCAGGACCACCTCCAGATCGATTTCTCCGACTTTGGCCTGCTCTTCCGCCCGGAGGAGTCGCAGTTCGACTTCAACGAGTGGGCACGCAAGATCTTTGACAAGCACATGGCCGGCCCGGAAGAGGCGGTCCGCATGGCCCGGTTCATGGTCGACGACGACTCCCCACGTGCCCGTGCCCGGGACAAGGTGCCCTTGCCGGAGTACCTATCCGGCAACGGCGACAACCCGCACCTCGTGCCGTTCGATGCCCGGCTCACGTTGGGCATCGTGTTGGCCTACGTCAACGAGCAACTCGCGAGCGGCGTGCCGCACAACAAGCTCCAATTGGACACGTTCCACTGGGCCGACTGGGTGGACCTCAGCGTGCTCCAGGCGCAGATGCTCGCGGTGGGCGCCGACCGCCTCGACTGCGACTCGCTCATCACCACGTCCAACTCGCGGCCCACGCAGAAGGACGTGAGCACGGACGCGCTGACGTTCTGTGTGGACGAGAAGCGTCTCGACGCGTGGAAGAAGAAGTACGGCAAGACGTCGCTCAATGCGTACCTCGAGCAGACGCTCAAGGCGCCGCAGGCTGGCTTCCACGTCTTCCAGTACCCCAAGCGCTCGTCGCTGGAGATCGTGGTGCGGGCCGCGCAGTCGTACGTCAACGACTTCATGCCCGCCCCGTTGGCAGTGCACCTTCTCTTGCCCAAGGCCACTGTGCTGCTTCAGGTAGCCCAAGAGGTGCTGTCGCGGGTGCGGCTTGTGGACACCCCCACGGCGGCCAGCTTGGCCGAGCGGCAGCTGGAGGTGGATCTCCGGGCCGAGCTCGAGCGGCTTGCGCTTCGCGTCGACAGCAGCGGGCCCGCGTGGAACTACACGCGGGACCTTGAGCACGCCGACTTTGTGGACCAGCTGGCGGACCACTTGCGCGAGCTCTCAAAGAACTATGCGTTGACGCCGAGCGAGAAGCACTACTTCGAGAGCCTCCACGCGTCGCTCCTCACCAAGCTGCCGACCAAGTACTTCTTCGAGGCGGAGTTGCTTCGGCGCGAGAAGCAGTGGAACTATGGCGCCCACTACGACTGGCGCTTCTTCAAGGGCATCCGCAACAACCTGGACGTGCTGCAGCCGTCGCTCCACGCGCTCATTCTGGCGTGGTTGCGCTTCACCGCTTCCAAGGGCATCACCACCTGGCTCGCGCACGGCACTCTCCTCTCGTGGTACTGGAACGGCATGTCGTTCCCGTGGGACGCCGACATCGACGTGCAGATGCCCGTGGTGGAGTTGCACAAGTTGGCCCGCCACTACAACCAGAGCGTGGTGGTGGACTTTGGCGCGGACTCGCAGGGCGAGGTGCGCACGGGCCGCTTCCTCGTCGACTGCGGAACGTGGATCAGCACGCGTGACACGGCCAACGGCCTCAATAACATCGACGCGCGCTTCATCGACCTCGACTCGGGCTTGTACATCGACATCACCGCGCTCGCGGTGCTGGGCACCATTGCGCCCATGCGCTACAAGGACCTGCTCCCGAAGCAGTACCAGCGCGAGCCCAAGGACTTTGGCAAGCTCGACCCGGCGAAGGAGATCGAGATCAACACTGCGGCGCACCTCTACAACTGCCGCAACAAGCACTTCCTGGCGTTGGGCGAGCTCCTGCCCCTCCGCCTCACCGCCATGGAGGGCGTGCCCGCGTACATCCCCAACGACTTTGTGTCTGCGTTGCAGGTGGAGTACGGCACGGGGGGCACCGGCTCGCAGAAGTTCAAGCTGTTTGCGTTCTTGCCGCGGATCCGCTTGTGGAACAGCGCCAAGATGATTGCGCGCTACAGCCGCACCAAAGGCACCAAGGAGGTGATCGACCTCGGCAACGACGCCAAGACGGCCCAGTCCACCGTGGACAAGCTCTCGGTGTTCAACTTCAGCGACCAGGACTACCTCGAGCTCTTGGCCAGCGAGCCCGACATTCTAGTGGAGTACTTGGTGTCGAAGGACGTCACCGCGTTGCACGAGCAGGAGATGCGGTTGCTCTTGAAGAAGCAGTCCGCGGAGAATGTGTTCCTCGACAAGGGCCAGTTGCGTCTCCCGATGAAGCTGCTTCGGCGTGACGTCAACAACTACGTCGCGTTCCGCGACAACGTGGACTTTTCAAAGCAAGTCGAGGAGCTCCAGAAGCAATACGAGGCGTTCAAGGAGCAGAAGCGCTCGCAGACAGAGGATGTCGAAGCTGACAAGGACGACATCGCGAGCGAAGACGAACAACCGAAAATGGTGTCCGAGTCGGTGTCCGTCGAGGCGCAGACCGAGAAGATGGCCAAGGACGAGTCAAGAACACGTCCGGACCTTTAGCATACAGCATTCATACATAGGTATGTCACACGGCAGAACGGAATGATATTCACGACCTTCATCCCACGTAAGATCCAATAAGCTCCTCAACTTTGAAATTCTTCAACTATTGAGACTAATCACCTATTCGAAGCACTTCAATGTAACATCAAGTTCCTACTACCTTGTGAATGCTCGACCGTTGGCTAATCAATTGTGGTATTGCCTAATTGCAGTCGCGATCTTTCGCACCCATCACCAAACCATACCTTGCTTACCCATTGACTAGCTCACCCACTGGCTTGCTTGCCTCACGACTTGCTTAGCTTGAATTCGTTCTACTTTCATCACAACCATACTTGCACGTCCATAGTTGTCTATGGGTCCAAAATTTGCAAGGTCAAAGAGCTACACGCAACTATCAGAGGACGCGGAGAGCGAGGTTCTCGATGCGTACGAACACATCCTTCTGACTGGCTCGGAGGACGTTCTTCTCCGAGACATGCCCAAGTTGCTTCGAGATTTGAAGATCCCGCCGTGCTTCACAAACGACATCGTCCAATGCATACAGTGGTTCTACGACACGGAGCAGGACCCGGACGTAAGGGAGCACAGCACAAAGTGGACTGTAGCGGTACAGCTTCTCCGGCATTTGACGATTTCAACGGTTATGAAGTCGAAGCTAGACGTTTCCGACATTGTGGACATCGATAAGCTCACGAAGTTCTGCTGTCGGCTAGTGAAGTTTCGAGACAACTTCTCCACCATCAAGGATGCGTGGTCTCTCTTTGTTACTGCTGCGGGAATACCAAAGGAAGAAGCTTTAAAGGCACAACTAACACTCAGAGACCTACTGGTGGTGAAGAAGCACTTGCTTCTAGACGACATCGCGGACTCGATCCTCATCGACATGCTCAGCTGCGGCAAGAGCGCGGACGGGGAGCTACTCAACTACCGTTTTACAGACCTACTGTCTGTGGGGATCAAGGACTTTGCCGAGGTCTTGGGGCAAATTGGCGAGTTGGACTAGGAAACGTCTTGTAAGATAGCACATCAGTGGAAACATTTGAAGGACCACCTACCATTGACAGAAACTGACTCTTTATGCAACATAGATAGCTTAAACATTATAGTATTCATAGAATGGAGTTGCACTTTGTATATGGGATTGTTTCTCCGACCTTGTCTTTGTATGGGCCTGTACTTTCTCTGGAACTTGATCTTTCGCACCCAGAACATAGACCTCCGCATGAGCAGACGCTTCCTCGATGCTCAAACCCAACTCATTGACCACCTCCTAGCCGAGCTCTTGCAGCTTCCCAATGCGGATCACATCAACTTCAACAACACAAAGCAGTTCGACATCCTCCTCCGCCACTTGGAGTTGACTCTGGTCGTTCGGCCCATCACGCTGGTGCCCTCCACATATGTTCTTCACGTGTTGTTCACGTTGGCTGCCCGGTGCCCGTCCTCCAATTGGACCCACGACACCTCGATTTCGGAGTCGATAGGTACTCCCACCGAGTACATGAAGCAGGTCAACTCGGACTACGACGCTACGCTTTACAAGGAACCACTCGGCGCCAGAAGCCTTTCAATTCTACGCAGGTACGTGGAAATACTATCTCAGGAGACGTCGCCTGCGGTGGAGATTCTCAAGGCACGGCTTGAGCAGGTCGTCGCCTCAATGTTGGTCGTCGATAGCTTCTTTGGCAAGCCGACACCCACAGAAGATTCTGGGCCGGGAAAAGAGCAGGGGGCCGAGCAGACGGAGGAGTATGACGCAGCTGTGGAGGTGATCAGTGATTCTGAGGGGCTCAGCTCGGATTCTCTTTTGGACGCACAAAACCCCATTGAGCTCATATCTAGATACAAACGCAGCTTGCCCAAGACTGTCACTTCGCTTTCGGATATCGGAGCCCGCACCTCCGGATTGGGCGAGGCGGCCACCTTGTTCAAGGACATGCCTCATTTACTGGCCCATGCCACGCCGGAGCCCGAGGACTCCAAGGCGAAGCGAGCCAAGAATACGGATCCGCTACGAGTGATCCAAGTTTTTGACGACAGTCTTCTTGCACGCAAGTTTGCGGATCCAGGTTCGTACTCCGTGTGGTCCTTGCTCAAGTGGACGTTTCACTGCGCCGAAACCAGTTCTCAGTACCAGCAGTTCCTTTTCAACTCGTTCCAGACAAATGTGCACAGTGTCTACGAAGCGTACTCCGGGGTTTTCAAGGTGATTTTCCTGCTCATGACGCTCCAGTACGTTGAAAACCGCCCGTCCAGCAAAAAGAATTTACTTTTGGTGGACCGTCTCTTGCTCATTTTCGGAACAAATGACTGGTACGACCGTGCTGCCGGATGCATTCTCACCGGCGTAACGCTATCGAGTAACGACAAACCCTACCCTTGCTACAATCGAGAACGGACGTTGATCAGAAACGACCCGCTAGTGCAGAATTCTCAGTGTAAGACCACCGTGAATTGCGACGACAACATGTCTTCAATGGGCTTGCGCATGCAGATCATAGCCTTGCTCTACGCTCACGAGCAGAACAAGATACATCAACAGAACAAGATACATGAGCTGAAGATACGGGAGAAAACACTCAAAGCATCGTTTCTTGATAGTGTGTGTTGGATCATATGGCAGTGGCCGCTTCGGTACTTGAACGGTTTCTTTTCGGTCAAATCGACAGAGGTCTTTCTATGCCCAGAAGAAGATTTGAACTACGTCATGGTGAGACTCTGTTCGCGTTTGTTGAGCGACGCAACCGGTCTCCTGGTGCAGTTTACTGATCTCGCGTCGCGAGATGAAATTATTCGACTCGCAGACTTGATTGGCTCTGACGAGTTGTACGAGAGCATTGCTAATGACACCACGTATGAGTCTTTTGACGCGTTCTTCGAGAAATGGCAGAAGGTGATCTTTTTTGCGGAATGGTTGCTTGCATTTGTTCCGGCCAAAGTGGCCGATGAAGTTCTTCTCCTGACGCTCCGAGAGAAAGCCCTTGCTGCTGAAAAGAAAATGGACGAGACATTCAGCGAGTACATGCATGAGCGGTCCGAAGACGCGGACTTGCTCGCCGAAGATGTGAATTTTACAATGTCTGAGCTGGAGATACGCCAGTGCAAGGCCAAGTTGCAGCGGCGCTTCACAGCGTTGGTGCGGTGCAAACTGGCTGTCTCGATCGAATGAATACCACTCGCTTTTATTAACCTAAATGATGTGCTTGACCTTGAAGTAGTGTCTCAAGTACTGGATCTGCCACATCCCCAAGCCGATCAATGCCACAATGACAATACTGGAGAAGTACTTCACACGCGAGTTCGTGCTCTCGTTGGTGTCTCTCATTCTCTCCTCACGCTGCTTCAAGTAAGACAACTCCTGATTGATCTCCTTGGTCATTTCCTCAATTCTCTTCAACTCCACCTCGGCGGGCTTCAACTTCTCGGCAGTCTGGAGCGCGTTCCAGTCCCTGGCGCTGGCACCGCTCTCCACGTCTAACTCAATCTCCCTGGAGATGTATGCTCTTTTGTTCCCACGCACCAAGTAGTTGGTGAAGCAGATGTCGACCGCAGCAGCCTCGTGAGTGGTGAAGGACACTCTGGTATCTTGACTGATGTCGTTTTTCTTTGCGAATTGATTGCCCACCGTGTCGAACACCGTCAACTGCAACCTCTGGCCGTCGCCCTTGTGGCCCGAAGATTTCACGTTGACCACCACGAGTTGGTCACGCCCAACGAAATCACGGATACAGACAGGACTGGGGTTTTCAAAGGCAGGGACCTCGACCTGCAACGCAGCTGCAAGGTATGCGAAGCAAGCAAGGAGCCACAAGTTCCAAATCATGTTTGTTGTCGAAGTTTTCGAGGCTCGTGTCAAGAACGCGGTCCCGGTGTACGGATGTGGGTTAGACCCTGCAACATGAATCATGAATGTGAGCAAGAAGGCAGTCGACCCACGGGACTGGAAGTATACGTGAAGAAAGATGTAGCAAAAGAGGGGATCTAGCAAAGGAGAAGAGAAGAAGAAGAGGTAGCAATAGAAGAGGTAACAAAGAACAAGAGGTAGCGATGTGCTGGGACACCGAAAGTGTGGTGTAGTCTTGCATCAGTTTATGAGTGCCAATTACAATACAGGGATCGTAGCAGCCAGCTCAGACACAATAAGAATCACGTCTGCAGAGATGTCCTCTGGCGACTTTCCTTTGGGCTATCTTATCTGTTGATCTCTCCAACATAGGTGCACGGGTGTGTACAGGCAAAATTTCTCTTCACCTACTCTCCGAAATGGCAGGCAAGACGAAAGCCACCCACACCATGGTCAAACTTGTCTCGGCGGCCAAAACCGGGTACGAGAAGTGGTTCAACATCCCCAGACACACACAGAGGCTCAACTTGATATTATACGACCCCAGAGCGCAGAGACGTGTGCTCTTCACCGAATCCAAAAAGAGAAAGGTCCCAGACTTGGTGCCCAAGGACTTCAACAGAAGCCACCGTGTATAATTCCTTGTATATAGCATAATCCGACATCATGAGCAGAACCCGACGCAGCTACGTGTTGTAAGCGGATTCATCGTTATAAGTGGATATCTTCACTCGTGACGAGTGTCTATGTACAAGCTAATTACAAGACAATCAAAGTGTCTTGATCGTCCATGAACTGTCAGCATTCAAGCTGTCTGCCTGGCCAAGCACGGTGAAAACCTCGTTAGCCCGCGAGCCGAGATACTTCTCGTTGACCCGCTCCAAGTCAGTAAGCGAGACGTCCAAAAAGTTCTCCCTTCTCTCCTGGCGCATCTCATCTGTGATGCCTTCCATGAAAAGGGCGGAGCCTTGGCTGGAAATGTGGCTGGGTGCGTCCACACTTTGGAAGATCGCCAACTTGGCCTCCTGCAACGCCTTATTGTCCCACTTCCCGTCCGCGAGATTCTTCTGCGCTGCTTGGAATGTGTCCTCGAATGCCACTGTCGACTTGATCGCATTGGGATCTCTATACGAGTAGAAGTTGAGGGTTCCTCCCAAGCCGTCGTAGTTGAGGCCACCGCCATACGCACCGTTTGCTTCTCTGATCACGGAATGCAAATGCTTGTAGGTCAATATTTGCGACAATACCTGAAGGGATGCTCCGTCCTTGCTCACGTAGGGCGCTCCGAGTTTGGCTAAGGATGCATAGCCCACTTGGAATGGCAAGTCCACAATGGTTTTCGAGGCACTTGGAGCGAACGCATTCAAGAAGCTACTCAACTCATTAGCCCGGCCGTTTGCTTTTGACTCCATTTTGGCGTTGAACCCCTCGATGAGTTTCTCGTTCTGCGCAATGTCCGCCTTCTCGGCAATGACATTGTAGTTGAAGCCGTTGGTTTCTCCGGAGGTAAAGCCTTGGAGCAAAAACTCTTGAATCTCCTTCAAAATAGGGAGAAGCTCGTCTTTCAAGTATTCTCTACCCCGTTCTTCAAGGTGCTTGTTCATTTCCAGTACAAGCTCAATTTGAGCAAGGCCTCCCATTTGGTTGGTGATGTACTTTGTGGGAGTAAGCTGAGCATTGCCGTATGCGTTGGCATACGAGTGACCTCTATCGGCGATATTGTTGACTTGATTCTGTGCCAAATTCTTCACCAAGGTATGAAGCTTGTCAAGCACCGCATCCTCTGCTTCGAAGTTTGTATCGGCGAGAATTTCTCGCCAGAGTTCGTAAATGTTGGGCGAGTTTTCGCCGAGGGCCATGCCCGACATGACAAATTGCAACCTCGCGTTCGAGATGTTGTAGGGGTCAGTCTTGGCACTGGTGGAAAAGCTGATGCCTCCAGTGGTTTGCTGGATTTTATTCTCCAACACGGTGATAGGCGTTGTGGTTGTACCTGCCAAGTTGGTCAAGCAACTGCTGAAAACCGGAAGAAATTTGTACAACTTCGAAGGAAGAAAAGACAAATCTTTGGTGGCAGTCACGTACACCAACCCATTGGTGTTTGTGGTCCTCTTTTGTATCTTGCCAGTACCCACTTGACTGAAGGACAAGTCATAGAAGTCGCCCTTTCTGGGAATGTCCTCGAGAGTCAAAGTGGGCAACACCGACACATCCTCGGGTTCTTGCTGTTTTTCGAGGAGCTTCTTGCTGCGCTCAAAAATGATCTCCTTGTCTTCTTCAGTAAGTGGTTCGAGCTTCTTCATAAGCGCTTCCGCTTCCTGCTTCGCGAGATTGTCATTATAGTCCTCCTTAGGTACCATGGTGAATTTGAACTGAGGAGTAGTTTCATTCAAAAGAGTGGACTGGAGCATCTCCTCGAACAACCCCAACCCCTTCTGTTCGTACTCTTCCTTGAACCTGCTCAAAATTTTCTGTACTTCGAGAGAAGCGATGGGTTCCACGCCATTTATCCACGTTGGCAAAATCGAGTTCAACAAGCCCAAACCAAAATCTGGCTTGTGTCTCTTGAAACCCAACTCCAATTGGTGTAGAATTGCTTGTATTCTTTCGTGAAACATGCTCTGCTCCCCTTTGGCAAGTTCGGGAAGTACCTGGGACGTGAGAATTTCCTGGATTTTGGCCCCCAAATTGTCGGCCCTTTCTCGTGAAAGATGGCTGAGTCCGATAGTGAAGCACAAAAGCGAGGTTGTTTGGTCGAGACCCGTGTTGGCAGAGAAGTCCTCTCCGTACCCCGTCTCAATCAACTGTTGATACAACGGAGCATTGTGTCCGTCCAAGAGAAGCGAGTTGAGAGCCTTCCACTTGAAGATCTCGTAGTGCTTGCTCTCGTCGAGGGCGTTGCCCAAATACCACGTGATGGAGGATTTCAACTGCTCTTCGATGGGCTTTGCGGTCATAGTGTCCACGGGTCCATCCACCTCCACATCAAGTACTTCGGCAGATGGGGTTTGCTCGAAAAGGCATTTCTTTATGTCATTTCTGCGCAGACGCAGCCCGAACATCTTGTAGTACTCGTTGAGCTTCTGCAAGTGTTCGCTCAAAGGGAAGTCGCCATACGTGAATGTCTTTGCGTTGGAAGGATGGTAGTTATACGCATGGAACTCCAACAAGTCTTCGTACTGCAAGGATATCATCTTGGCAGGATCGCCACCAGAGTTGTTCAATGACGGATAGATGGCCTCCTGGAACTTGATCCAAAACAAGTAAGCCGTGTTGGTGCACTGGCCCTTCATTTCGTTGTACACCACGCCCTTGAACTCGATCGGGCTGTTCTTGTCGGTCAACTCCTTCTGCTCGAGTCTCCAGCCTTCTTGCGCAAAGTCCTCGTACGTCAAAAGAGGCTCAAAGACCAGCGAGAGGTACACGTCCATCAAGTTGTCAAAGTCCTTGCGGTTTGTCGTTGCAAACGGGTAGTATGTGTAGTCGTGTGCTGTCATGGCGTTCATGAAGTTACTGAGAGACCGGTTCAACATCTTGAAGAAAGGGTCCCGGACAGGATACTTGTATGAGCCACAGAGTGTAGTGTGCTCCAATATGTGGGGAACGCCAGTATTGTCAGGCGGGTTCGTCTTAAGCGCCACCGCAAAGACGTTGTTCTTGTCCTCGGAGTCCAAATGCAAATGCTCCAGACCGCTTGTGGCATGTTTTAACTTGACTGCAACGAGAGAAAACTCCGGAACAGGCTTCACATCTTCGATGGAGAAGCCGTGGATAGAGAGCCCAATCGGGTACTTGCTGAGCCGCTCGGCTAGGGCCGCTGTAGCGAGCTTTCTGCGGAATCGAAGCATGTAGTATTGAGTCGCGATGTATGCGAATCTGAAATACAACTTCGCATTGAACGTCCACACTTCCCCGAGGATCGTTTAGAATACTACAATGGCCTAGTCGTATAGCTATTACGAACAAGTGCAACGATTCTCATATAAATGGACCAATGGTACTTATTGAACCCAAAGGTATCACTTCCTCCGGCCAGTGTCTGTGCATCTCGTAGCGTCGCCTGCCTCGACAAAAGTATCTCGCTACTCCCATATGAGAGGATCACTCTGGACTTGATGTCATGAATTGAAACTGCTGTATTTATATGTGTGTGAGGGAGTTAAAGCTCGCTGGAACGGAAGACGTCTGGAAATGCGGCACGGAACGCATCCTTTGCATTTGTCTCAATGACGTTGCCATGACACGGGACAATGCGCTCAAAGTCCAAACTCGCAAGGACGTCCAAACCTTCTCTTGCGCCCTCTGTGGCGGTCAAGTTCACTCGGCGATGCATCCATCTACCCAAGTATCCCGTTGGGTGCAAGCTTCGTAACAAGAACGACCACCCAGTCAAAGGATTGTGCTTCTCCGCATAGCCCGAGGCAGCTGAATACAGTTCGAATATTCCGTCTTCGCAAGGCTTAAGGTTGAACACAACATCGCCTTCAAACAACGACTTGGACTCGGTGTCGAACAAAACAAGATCTGTGTTCTTGTGATGAATTAAGTACACCAACTGGAGTGCTTCTGGCCACGATTCGCCAAAGAGCTCCTCAATCTGGTTCTTCTCGATAACCTTGTTTCCCAATTCCTTCTTTACTGGGTGCGTGACCTTGCAGTCGGGGCCCAACTTCACCCTCTCTCCAGCAACGATCTTCACATTTGGGAACGCCGTCTTGAACGACTCGGCTGCAAGATTATGCTGAAAGTTCACAATAATGATGTAGTCGATTTCGCTGACTGCGAGAACATCTAGCGCCTCTTTGATGTAAGGACCAAAGGGAATCGGCGAGTACGCCACTACGGTTTGCCCGCTTTTGATGATCGACATACGAGCACCAACATCCAAGCGATCTTTGATCGCAAATGGGCATGCCAAGCTCACCACATTGGGTGCGAGTTTGCGTATATTGGGAACTAGGGGAGATGGGTAGCCCATGCTGAATAAATTGTGTCAAAGATTCTTGGTGACCTAACTGGCAAATTTTCTTGGTGATCTAACTGTCAAGATTCTCGGTGGAATGGGTTATTGGTTCCTCTGTCTTGCTCGACTCTGATGCTGAACAAATGGTCGGTATATAGCCGCTGCGCGCAGTGCTCTATTGGTGCAAATACTTGACTTGGCCGCGAATTCTTCGACCGACTCCGTATTCACTAAACAGAGTTGGCAAGGTCGCCAGGGCCAAACGTAAAGTACTCACAGCTTAGTATCGAACTCGAAGGAATTCTTTTCCCTTCGCAGGTTGGTGATATCGAACTCGAGGGATAAACATTCTTTCCAGATGCTAATCGATCTCGGCATGAGTTCCGTCCTTGCATAAGTGTCAAGAATTTGGCTCTCATATAGGGCTTTAACAGGGCCAGTGCCCTTCTTCCAATGTCGCGTTCATCGCTGCAATGAAATATAAATGTGATCATTCGAGTTGCAAGCGGAGTTCACACCTGAATGGGTCTCTCATTCACGTTGGTCGTCCTCACAGAGGTTGGGACTGGAGAGGCTTAGTCGTTCTGTGAGGGCTTAGTCGTACTGAGTTATCGCTTACGAAACAGTTCTGATAATTCGTAATGTATTAGAGGAAACATTATTGAGATCCTTGGTGGTAGCCACGTTCGGCCATTGTCCGGCAGCGTCACCGCTTGTGCAAAAAAAAGGATGTGGCTACCCATATAAGACGAACCCTATTCCTCTTTACTTGATGTTGTGAATTGAAACAGCTATTTACAAAATACGGTGAGGGAGACTCATCTTTCAGGAACGGAACACGTCTGGAAATGCTTTACGGAACGCTTCCTTTGCGTTTGTCTCAATGACATTCCCATGACACGGCACAATACGCTCAAAGTCCAAGCTTGCAACTAATTCCAAGCCTTCTCTTGCGCCCTCTGTTGCGGTCAAATTCACTCGGCGATGCATCCATCTTCCTACATAACCCGTTGGGTGCATGCTCCGCAAAAAGAACGACCACCCGGTCAAGGGATTGTGCTTTTCCGCATACCCCGAGGCAGTCGAGTACTGATCAAAGCTTCCGTCCTCGGAAGGCTTAAGGTTGAACACAACGTCGCCCTCAAACAACGATTTGGACTCGGAGTCAAACAAAACAAGGTCCCTGTTCTTGTGATGGGCCAAGTACACCAATTGGAGTGTCTCTGGCCATGATGCGCCAAAGAGCTCCTCAACCTTGGTCTTATCGAGGAGCTTGTTTCCCGCATCCTTCTTTATGGTGTACGTGGCCTCGCCGTCGGCGCCTAACTTCACATTGTCTCCAGCAATGATCTTCGCCTTTGGGAACGCCGACCGGAACGACTCCACAGCCAGAGTATGCAGACTGTTGACATTGACGATGTAGTCAATCTCATTGACTGCGAGAGCATCTAACGCCTCTTTGATATGCGGACCAAATGGAATTGGCGAATACGCCACTACAGTTTGGCCACTTTTGATGATCGCCATCCGGGCACCAACGTGCAAACGATCATTGATCGAAAATGGGCACGCCAAGCTCACCACATTGGGTGCGAGTTTGCGTACATTGGGAACTAAGCTGGAAGGGTAGCCCATAATGACCTAATTGAGCGACGGTTCTTCGAGGAGTGAGTTATCGGTGCCTCTGACTGCTCGCCTTTTATACTGAAACCAGAACGGTATATAGCGGTGGCGCTTCCGTATACGTCAATCGGCCGCGAAAAGTTCCTTCGTCTCCGCATTTCTCGTAAATGCAACCGGAAAAGGCCGTCAGGGCGTGGACTTGCGTATGGTACTCAGCCCTCAAACTCGAAGGACAACCATAGGTTCGTGATTCTAAAGAATCTCGCCATGAGTCCTGATGCTCACCTGCTTTGATGTCTCACTTGGGCCCCTTCAAGTATTGGCCCAATTGATTGCGAAAGGAATTCGAGCCATTTCAACGCGCACCGAAATGGGTCTCAGATATCTCATGATGGTCGGCCCCAAAGAGCTTGGGAAACGCGTCTTGAAACACCTCATTTCCATCTCGTTCGAAGATGTTCCCATGACACGGAACAATGGACTCAAAGTCCATGCTGTAGATCAACCTCAAGCCCTTCCTTCTGCTCTCCCTCATCAATAGATTGAACCAGCAATGGCTCAACCATCCTGTCCTCGTCTTTGGATTCATGAACCCGAAGAGGTAGGACCACCCAGCAAATGGGTTGTGCTTCTCTGGATACCCTGTCGCTGGCGAGTACTGCTCGTGCGTTCCCGACGAATCCACTATACCAAGGTTGAACAGCATGTCTCCCTCGAATAGGAGTTTCGACATTCTGTCGTAGAGTACTAGTTCCCTATTCCAACAGTATGGCAAGTACACCAAGGATAAAGTTTCGACCCACGGGTCGCCAAAAATCTGGTCAACCTCTTGTGCCCCAAGAATCATGTTACCTAACTCCTTGGTCAACACGTAAGTTGCATTGAATTGACCGTCCGTCCCACCAGTGAAAATCTTCACCTCTGGGAACTTGCTCTTGTACGTCTGGACGCCGACATTGTGGTTAGAGTTGGCAACTACAATGTAATCTATGGTGGTTGCGCCAATAAATCCAATGCCTCTAAAACATATGAGCCGTATGGTATTGGTGAGAATGCCACTACCTTACCGTTGCAATTGATGATGGACATGCGATTTCCAACGTCGAACTTCCCCAACATAGCCAAGGGACATGATAATGTAACCACATTGGGTGAGAGCCTGGCAATCGAAGGCTTGATATTCTCCGGATAGACCATTCTTGCGATCCGTACTCAAGGTTGATGTAGATCACAAATTCTAGGATTTTAAGATGAGTTCAGGTGATGAACTTATTAGACCAGTTCTGTGCTCTGCCAAGGAGTTCCGCATCGATATAGCCATGCCTCATGCAACTCGCATAGCTAAAATTCTAGGACCTTGCCCAATCCGCATATGCTTACCCATGCTTCAGGTACACCTATGAAGTGCCGGTACACATTAGTAGAACTAGGGTCCACTGGGAGTGTCTTATAGAGTGTGAGTTGTTCGAAGTTACTGCCGGACACGAACCTCTCTTTGAAGCTACTCTATCGAGCCATGATGTGCAAGAAATTGTACATTACTTGAGCTTCAAATCGTCAGCAACACGGTCGGAAACACAGTTTCAAACATCTGCTTTCCGTCTCTCTCGAACACGTTTCCATGGACGCAAATGACCTTGTCAAAGTCGAGGCTATCGATCGCTTTCAAGCCGTCCCTTCCCTGCTCAGTCTTCACCTGGCTCAACCATGGGTGACACCATCTTCCCAAAAACCCCCATGGGTTGGCGGATTTCCATATCCATGACAAGCCTCTGAAGGGATTGTATCCATCACGAAACCCAGTTGCAGCCGAATACTGTTCATAGTAGCCAAATTGGTCAGGTACTCCAAGGTTGAAAATAACGTCGCCTTCAAACAAAATCTTTGACTTCCTGTCGTATAATACTACATCCCCATGGACGCTAGAAGCCAAGTAGACCAATACCAAGTCTTCGACCCACAAGTCGCCGAAGTACGTCTGAAAGTCTTGCGCCGTAAACCCCTTATTGCCGCAACTGTCGCTCAACTTGTAGGTGACTTCCCAAAAACCCAAGCTCACGTTTTCACCGGCAATCACCTTGATGTTTGGAAAGGCCTCCCTGTACGATCTTGCACAAAGATTGTGTTCCTCGTTCACAACCACCAAGTAGTCGATTCCAGACCCCGAGATTTGCTCAACTGCATCCTTGATGTACGGTCCGTAAGGTATCGGAGAGTAGCCAACCACCGTACCGTCGCAGTTAATCAAAGACATTCGAGCTCCGATGTTGAACAATCCCATGCAAGAAAAAGGACATGCCAACGTGACGATGTTTTCGGTGTGCCTCCGGATGGAGGGCGTCAAGTTAGCTGGATAACCCATTGCCTTAGCCAGTCATCGTCTCCTCATCCTTAAATACAAAACGTGGGGATTGCTACCGCAAAAGGCGTTTTCTTGGCTCGGCCGTAAATCAACTTATCACATTGGGTGAGAGCTTGGCAATCGAAGGCTGATATTCTCTGGATAGACCTTTCTTGCGGTCCGTAACTCAAGGTTGATGTAGACAAATTCTAGAGTTGAAGATGAATTCAGGAGATGATCTCAAAGGGCCAATTCTGTGCTCTGCTCCACATCGGTACCGCTCATGCCTTTTGCAACTCGAATAGCTAAAAGTCTAGGTCCTTGCCCAATCCGCATATGCTTACCCATGCTTCAGGTACACCTATGAAGTGCTCGTACACACAAGCAGAACGAAGTGAAACTAGAGTGTCTTATAGGGAGTGAGTTGGCTCGAAGTTACTACCGAACACAAGCCTCTCTTTGAGGCTGCTCTGTCGTGGCATCTAAGCCATGATGTGCATGAAATATACATTACTTGATCTTCAAATCGTCAGCAAACACGGTCGGAAACACGCTTTCAAATATCTGCTTTCCGTCTTTCTCGATCACGTTTCCATGGACGCAAATGATCTTGTCAAAGTCGAGACTGTCGATCGCTTTCACACCGGCCGTTCCCTGCTCAGTCTTAACCTGATTTCCCCATGGATGAAGCCATCTTCCCAAAAATCCCTGTGGGTTGAGAGATTTACATAGCCATGACAAGCCTGTGAAGGGATTGTATCGATCAGGAAATCCAGTTGCAGTCGAATACTGTTCAAAGTTGCCAAATTGGTCAGGTACACCAAGATTGAAAATGACGTCGCCTAAAAACAAGATTTTCGACTTCTTGTCAAATAATACGACGTCTTTGCTGATGCTAGAGGCCAAGTAGACCAATACCAAGTCCTCGACCCAAGAGTCTCCGAAGTACGTGTAAAAGTCTTGCGCCGTAAACACCTTGTTGCCGCAACTATCACTCAACTTGTAGGTGGCTTCCCAATCACCAAAACTCACGGTATCGCCGGCGACAACCTTGATGTTTGGAAAGGCCTCCCTGTACGATCTTGCACAAAGATTGTGCTCCCGGTTCACAACCACCAAGTAGTCGATTCCAGACCCCGAGATTTGCTCAACTGCATCCTTGATGTACGGTCCGTAAGGTATTGGAGAGTAGCCAACCACTTTCCCATCGCAGTTAATTAAAGACATTCGAGCACCGAAGGTGAACACTCCCATGCAAGAAAAAGGACATGCCAACGTGACGATGTTTTCGGTGTGCCTCCGGATGGAGGGTGTCAAGTTGGCTGGATAACCCATTGCCTTAGCCAGTCACCGCCTCGACATCCTTAAATACGGAAACGTGGGGATTGCCACCGCAAAATGTGTTTTCTTGGCTCGGCCGTAAATCAACTTATCTCCATCTCAGCCGCGCGTGTTCAACGTTGTTCAACCCTAGCAACAATAGCGTATACTTCATAGAGAGAGTCGGCAAAATGCTTCCGTTCTGGTCTATGTTGAGCTTGACTCGTTTGCGCTTGGTACTGGTCAAGTACTAATAGACGGTGAGACGGTCAAGACGGGCAAGCAGCGTAGCCGTTGATTAGCCCGAATTGCATAACCCAAGGCACGACTACGAAACATCGCTTATTCAGTTCTATGTTTCGCCCGAAATTGTCCAACAGCTCTCGTCTGCTGATGACGGTTTACTTGGCTGATCGTCTTACCATGCTCACTATTTTGCACCCAAGTGCAGCAACTGCCCAATCAACGGACTCGACGTGCTTGCTCGGTGGCTCGTACAGCCAGATCTCTATGAGTAGCTTATTCTGCCCATCCGTATAATATTAGCATCTTGATCTCGCCAGCTGGCCGTGACTGGCCCACCAAGCTACACAGCAAGCTGCATAGCAAGCTAAACAGCAAGCTAACTTAGCACAACGTAGATAGCCAATAAGTACATGTACAGCTCACGATGTCTCTGTAAATCCGTTGGGAACGCTTAGGGAGTCAGTTTTTCGCCCAATCATCATTCTTGAGGAATTTGTCATCGTTCACGTTCGATTGCAATCACATCTCAGTAGAGCCATTGTGGCACTGGTTCTCGACGCTTCTCTCTGAAAAGCTCCATAAATGAAAATCGACCAATAAAGTCAACCATCAATCGAGTAAATTTGCCTCAGATCGTTTGCTTTGTTTCGCCTGTCAATCTGGCGACATGCCTTATCGCTCACATGCCGCGACCGGCCCTGTATCGGAAAAATTTTCAGATACTACTTCATGACAGAGAGAAAACCCAAGAAGTCGATCGCGCAGGAAATCTCGACGCTTGGCGGGTTCATCGCCGGCGGCATTGCCGCGTGTGGCGCCGTCACGTTCACCAACCCGATTGAGCTCATCAAAACTCGAATGCAGTTGCAGGGCGAGCTTTCCGCCAGTGCCGACGCCCCCAAGTTGTACCGCAACCCGGTGCAGGCCGCTGGTGTGATCTTCAAAAACGAGGGCGTGCGTGGGTTGCAGCAGGGCTTGTTGTGCGGGTACTTCTACCAGATCGGGCTCAATGGGTGCCGTATCGGGTTCTACGAGCCCAGTCGATACTACATCACGCGGGCGTTGTTCCCGTCCGAGTTCCACGAGGACGCTCTGCACATCCCGCAGAACTTGCTTGTCAACGTCTTGTCCGGGTTGGTGTCCGGCTCGGCAGGTGCGGTCATTGCCAACCCATTCTTCCTCATCAAGACCAGAATGCAGAGCTACAACAAGGCGCACGCCAAGTTGAAGGTCAGTGTCGGACAGCAGACGTACTACCGCGGCGTGTTTGACGGGTTTCGGCAGATCTACCGTGCCGAGGGCGTGAAGGGCTTGTTCCGTGGTACCGATGCGGCTGTGCTCAGGACTGGTGCCGGCTCGGCAGCACAGTTGCCGGTGTACAACTTGACCAAGAACTACCTCTTGAAACACCACATCTTGCAGGACGGCACGTTGGGCCTCCACTTTGCGTCGTCGTCCATGGCCGGCTTAGGTGTGGCCATCGTGATGAACCCGTGGGACGTGGTGTTGACCCGGCTCTACAACCAGAAGGGCGACCTCTACAAGGGTCCTGTGGACTGCCTTGCCAAGACGATCCGGGCGGAGGGACCCATGGCGCTTTACAAGGGCTTCTGGGCGCAGTTGCTTCGCATTGGCCCGCACTCGATCTTGACGTTGATGTTCATGGAGCAGCTGATGAAGTTGGTGTATCTGGTGGAGAAGCGTATTCGGTTTTAATAGACATAGAGCGGCTGGAGTTGCTGCTGGGAAGAACATGGATCCGTAGGCCGTACCTATCTCAACTCTATGAGTCTAAAACTCTGTGAGTTCTTGAAGATGATTCGCGAGAATCTTACAATGGAGAACCTAGAACCATGGAGAGCTGAAATGATAAGCTTGCATGGGACCTCGAAGTATCTATAGAGTAGCCTCCAATGCCTGAGCAGCACTTGTGTGCGTCTCAATTCTGTGCGAATTTTCTACAGTAACGCAACATGAGCCAGAAAGTCAGACCCGCCGCCCGTCTAATGCAAGCCAGCGCCAAGTGTGCAGACCTTGGGTCTGCCTACGGCGAGTGTGTTCTCAAAACGTACAACAACATCTCGAAAGACGCCTGTCAGAAGGAGTTCGTCTTGTTCAAAGAGTGCGTGATGACCCAGATGAAAAGACGTTAACGAGCAAGACTTACGAGTGAGAATGAGAATGAGAGGAGTCATTGGAGAAACGACGGAGAAATTGACGTTGTACATCGACTTCGTTCTACGTTCTTACAATACTGAAAGACACCTTCAGGCGCCTTTGATGATTTGGGCGTGGCCTGCATATCGCCCATCAGCTGAAACAGAGAGTGAAGTCTAATTACCAGACCACCGAACCTGTGGATTCTTTATTACTCTTGAAGGTAAAGAGAAGGAAGACGAAAGTACAATGATCCAGCTTTCGCTACTAGACAAGTTGCTTCCCCTCGCCATAGTGCTAGCCATGGTGGTCGGGACTCTTCTTTCGGTGTATGTGCCCAGCAGCAGAGAGGCGCTTGACTCGGTGGAGGTGGTCAACGTGTCGCTTCCGTTGGCAGTGGGCCTTGTGGTGATGCTCGTGCCTCCCTTTTGCAAGGTCGACTGGGAGAACGTCGGGCAGCACATTTCCAAAAAGTACTGGCGCCATCTTCTCCTCTCGCTTGTACTCAACTGGATCGTGTGCCCGTTCTTCATGTTCGGGTTGGCGTGGCTCACGCTTTTCGACGAAGACGAGTACAGGACAGGCATTATCATGATAGGCCTCGCCCGGTGCATCGCCATGGTGGTGGTGTGGAACGATATTGCGGGCGGCGACGCCACGCTATGTGCATTCATTGTGGTTGTGAACAGCGTGCTCCAAATCGTGCTCTACGCCCCGTACCAACTTCTTTTCTGTTACACGATTGTGGGGTCCACGCCGCTTGTGGCTCCGCCTTATACCGTTGTGGCACAGAGCGTGGGTTTCTTCACGGGTGTGCCCTTTGCTTTAGGAATTTTGATCCGCTTGGTGGGCTTGAAGGTGTTTGGGCCTGCAACTTACAAGAACAGGATATTGCCGTTCATTGGGCCGTGGGCCTTGGTGGGGTTGGTGTACACGTTGATTGTGATTTTCATGAAGGAGGGCTACAGCGTGATCCGCGAAATCGGCTCTGCATTCCGCTGCTTTGTGCCGTTGCTGGTCTACTTTGTAGTGGTGTGGTTCATTACGTTTTTCCTTACCCGAGCTGCGCATCAGTTTTTGCTGAAGAAGCAAAACAAGAGCGATTGCGGCTGTGAGAACGAGAAACTCCTTTATCCTGAAAAGACGGATTTCGGCTGTGCTGCCAATTACAAGACCACAGTTACGCACAGTTTCACTGCCGCGTCCAATAACTTTGAGTTAAGCTTGGCGGTGGCCATCTCTATTTACGGTTCTGGAAGTAAGCAGGCGATTGCTGCAACTTTTGGGCCGTTGTTGGAGGTGCCTATTCTACTTGCGTTGGTGTTTGTCGCACGATTCTTCCGCGAGCGGTTATTATGGAGCGATGTCACTAGCGCTCCAGATGATGAAACGGTTAATGCGTGATGGTCAATCGTCGAGGGCCAAACGCAGTACTTAGACTAATGCAAGTTTGCCGTACACCAGAGATTCATACCTGATTACGTATTTCCCTATCTACTCAACGGCGGTGACCTACGACCATATGCTACAAGATTCAAAGTGGTTTGGGAACGAAACATACAAGTAAATTTCTCGAAACTGAATTTTCAATTGACACTAAGAATACACCGATGTCGAGCATGGAGTTCATTTTTTGAGTCAAAGGTGGAGGTCGCTATCGCCGTGCTTGGCTAACGATAAACTGTTGACTTCTTCTTCGCATGTGCGCTGAGCCATTGCCCAAAGGATAAGCATCAACCAGGTCAAAAGACCGGCTTCTTTGTTTATTGCTCCTGCTCCAGAGAGAGTAGTAAGCTCGCAAAACACAACTTCCCCGGGCGAAAAGGCTCGGCTATTTCGATCGACAGTAATCGTTCGTTGAGGAAGCATATTGTAGTAACTATATGCTTGGCCATGACGATTCGGTTTGAACAAGGATGACTGGAGGTGTCTCGAGAAGAAAAGGGGCTGTAGTTAAGAAGGATGAATGAACCTGCAGCTTCTGATTAAGATGATTATCGAGATTTGAGATCGCCCATGCCTATTGTCTATACCCAGCAGGAGCCCAAATTATATGCCCAAAAGTGCCATCAACACCTCAAGAAATATAGGACAATGACGAGCGTTAGACTGCAACCGAAATCAATGATTCGGCAGTTAAGTTTGCTGGCGTCCATGTTGGTGCTTGTTAACTGTGCTCAGCTATTGATGCACAGTTGACTTCTTCACGCAAGTGTGCGAAGCCATTGCCCAGAGGATAAGCATGAACCAGGTCAAGAGACCTGCTTTCTTGTTATTTACTCCAGCTCCAGATAGAGTACTTAGCCCGCAGCTGACATAGCAAGATCCGGATGTAGTCTTGTATCCCCGGTTGAGGAAGCATACTTGAGTATATTTATGCTTAGCCATGAAAACAGTTTCGGTCAGCACAAGGGTGACTGGGAAGTCCTATAAGAAAAGCAGTTGTAGAGGAGAAAGGCGAATCAGCCTGCAGCTTCACCAAGATGACCTTAACCGAGAGTTGAGATCGCCTTAATCCATTGTTCATTTGCGAGCTGGTATTACACGCCCAAAATGTGAAAGGTTACCAAAACCTCAAGAAACGATATTCATCTACAGGTTTTATACTGCCCCCCCCCCCCCCC